>JAYKKM010000375.1:825000-920000 GCA_035772405.1 Chrysogorgia sp. JL179-B06
TGTCGAACATATAAACTAGTTAAAGTACTCGGGTATCGGTTTTTATTCAACAGCAAATAAAAACCTCTCCCTCGTACTTTGACCTATATATAATGCACGATTTTTGAGCTAAGTAACCAATCAAGCAGCGCGTGATCGCTCATTTACTTCCGGTAATTTTATAAACACGAATCATGCACTTACTTTTAGGCTTCAGAGCCATAACGTTTATCACGGCATGCCTTCCGATGGGGAAAATCTAGGAAATATTGTAGTATATACTATATATATACTATTTCGAATAGGTTTTAGGGTCAAATGAAACACAGAAGAGGGTGGAATACGATTTCTATAGAATGTTAATCCGCTCGGATACTTTGATTTCTGAACAGGATATACGAAAATCAGTTTGGCACTGCTCGTTTAAAGAACATTGGCAACACAAAATAAGCTCCTTTTGACTTATATAGAAGGAATATAGTAGTTTGAAGTTGTAAAATACTCGTAACGGGTACATTAAAGGCGAATAAGTCATCTAAGAATTGCCTTTTGAGCCGCTATTTCGAAAAATAATTATGGTTTTTCTACACCTGTGACATCGTGTACAGGGTAAAATGGTTGATAGGGTAAGTGTTGGCAGAAATGCAAAGAAATTAAGGTTCTCAGCGTTATTTTTGTAATCATCGATATTACAATAAAAAACGTGCAATACCTGGCTATCACAACAATAAGATATACAACGCTAACTAGAAATTAATATATTGAAAATGGCCGCCCAAGACCTTGTTTTTAGAAAAGTTTTTTTTAGTTTCAATTCAACTTTTAATTACATTTTCATAATAAAAAAATACTATATTCCGACTAGCTAAGTAATATACTTCGTTATAAAAGGTAGTTATTTTTTTGTTGTCGATGTCTTTTATGGTTACAGAATACCCTAGATTGGTAATTTTTTTTGAAAATGTTGTTTTGATATGTTTGTAAAGGTTACCATTAGATATATCAGCTGCAAAAATTTGAATTGAAAATGTTGAAAATTGAGCAAGTTATCGTGTTAAAACGGTTTAGGGTTATTATCCTTGGCGGGAAAGTCAACTATTATCAAATTACATCGAAAAAAATTGGAAAAATAAACACAACTTCAAGTCGTCTCTCTAGCTCTATGTCTGACAGTAAACGGAATAAAAATCCATTCTGTAGTAGTCGTAAAAAATGGGCCAACCACAAGAAAGCTGATAAAGACGTCTTTTTGGATGAAAAAAAGGAACATATATCTGCCAGCGACAAGGATTCATTCTTTGAACAGGAGACACAATGGCCAGAAGTGATTGCGAACAGCGATAAACGTTCCGAAAGGTCTTCTAGAAGCGAGCAGAAACTGAAGACAAGTATGGAAAGTTTCCAGAAGCGAAAAGCGGCATTACTGGGGTCAGAATCACAATCTGAATCAGATGATTTTGATTCGGATTTTAACTCAAGTGAAAATGAGGATGACAATTCTGCTAGTTACCAACCACCCGTTGGCAATTATATTGTTATTCTAGAATGTTTGGAATTAATGCTAGAAAACTCTGCAGTGTGTAAGGAGTGCCAGCTTCCAATAAAAATACTTGAAAAAATAAATTCGAGACAAGGTTCAGGAGCGAAATGGATTTTCTCTTGCTCAAGTAAGACATGTATTTCGCACCAAACATGTTTTCCTGAACCGATTTCGAAAAGAACAGGCCAGAAATATGACGTGAATACATCCTCTGTTGTTGCTTTCAGAGCAATAGGAAAAGGCAAAGCCGCAGCAGAAAAATGTGTTAGCATGATGGATATTTCTTCTCCTGTTTACACTTGGAGTAAACATACCAAAAACATAGAAATGAAATCTATTGCTGTGGTGCTGGGGCCATCAGGTGTAGAATCTGACTCACTGGCATTGCGCTTTTTTTCTTTATCCGTCCGAGTACTTTTCGCGCCCTTTCTTTTTGCAAGCATTTTGGAACTTTGTAGACAAGGGCTATTTCAGTGTACTAGTACATTCTTTACTCACCACAAAACAAACAATTAATATCGCTGTTGTTCTTATTGGTGGAATGTAATTCAATTATTAGAAGGGGCGGAGAATTTGCAATAGCTGTTAAAACTGCGCCAAACTTTCACGGCTTATTTATTACCACATTAATTTTGAGTCACATAAGGGGCACTAAAAGGTGTAACCTGATCGCGCGTTTTAACCGATTCCCATCCAAACTTGCACATGATGTTAGCGAACAGCCGGGCTTCAAAAGTTTCTCGGCGTTTTTTTTTTATGTAAAAACTAACTGAGTTACGGTCCTTTATTCATCAATTTCTTCTTCCACAACATAGGTCGAGGAATAAAATACCCTAGCTGCTAAACCCCTCCAGTGATTAAAAAACCCCACATACTTTTTTAGAACCAACATCGAGAAGTGTAAATATGGTAAATTGAGAGTTTTTGGTAAAACCAAAGACCAGGTTAAACCGCGGCGCGAAGGTCATATGATTTTAAATTGATGAATATATCTGGAAAAATATTGTATATCATTTGAAAGTGTTCTTCGCATACTTAACTATATTTGGTGCAAATTTGAGACAAATCGGAGACAAATTGCGCGGGCGGTAATACATTTCGTGAATGGGCTTGCTATGGTGTTCTGTAACCTTAATGTGACTATAAGAGTAAATATGAAAGCTGCTAAATTCCCAAAATAACTGGATATAATACGAAAAATATAATTAAGAAAACTTCAATATGTCGAAAAATATTTAAGAAAGAGTACTTAGTACGTATTTTCATAGACGACCTTTTGCCTGTTGGACTGACAAAATCAACACATGCATGAAGCGGACAAAAATAAACATAGAGGAGATAAAGAAGTAAACTGCCTACCTGAAACCATGCACAACTACGCCACTAAAGATTGGATTAAATTGATATATGGTCTGCATCTATAGCAAAGGGATACACAATATACAGAGCGTTAGTGTTTAAAATTGACGATAGTAACGCAGAACAGCTGCTGATTTAGTTTCGCATTCTTTGATTTATAGCATGCAGGGCTAAATACAAGGCTATAGTAAGAAGAAGAGTATTATTCTTATTGGAGGAAACAATAATTGTGCTTGTAAATGATCGAATGCTTCATCAGCATCACTTGTGTGTGATGGTTTTTTGCAAATATACTTGCAAGTTATTGGTTGCTTTGTCCGAATATCATTTAGGGTGGGGAGAAGGCTGCACGGATTTCAATCGCTACGTCTGGTACATTTGAACACTGCGATTAATCGGACTAATATATGGTTTAGATGCATGATAAATAAGAAGAAACCGGAGGAAGAGTACGGATTATGAGGAGTTTCTCGTCATTAACATGCATCTAAACCATAAATTGTCCAGATTAAGGTACCTATTTTTCCAGTTTTTCGTTGTTAGATATATTTAGAATTACACACTTTCATATTTGTTACTTTATGATAATGATCTAAGACGTTTTTAAGGCATCAAAATCGACCGATTTGTTAAAAAAATCTATGCACAGAGACTGGGTCCGTATTTAGTTCTGATGATGTCAAGATGTTTGTTAAACAGAGAATTTCAGAGAGCGTATTTTAAACAAAATATCAAGCGGTTCAGCTACAGGTGTTGTTAGGAGCGCCACCAACGCAATATCTTCCAACGTGTTCTGTAGCTTTTACTAATTTCCAACCTCGCACGCAGCGAATTTTGCCTCCACGGTTGAATGTCAGCGAAAATGGCCCTGGGATCGGCCGTTCACATGACACCAACAATTTTTAGGTGTTTTGATATAATAATGTATGCGAACTGTACGTATTGTTTACTAATTGTTGATGTGATAATCGTGAGAAATATGCATGCAACGTGAATGATTATCTCGTAGAAATATCATACATGAACAAGTGCATATAGGTAGAATATAATTTTTAACAATTAACCAAAACCTTATATTTCTAATTTGCGGTAAAATTAACTCTTTCATATCCGGCCCAGTCAAAATGGGTCATTGAAGACCCAGGAAGTCGTCAGTAGAAAAATACGGCACAGGGTAACGCAAGATTAAAAATTGAAATTCAGCAAGCGCCAGGCAGAAGAGATCCACTCACATGCCAAGTTTGATTTGATTTCATAAAATCTCTGCGATTGGTAGCATTTTGAATTTTCAAGATGCTACGCGAGCGTGCAAGATGGCCTTTTCTAGAAAATGGAAGTTTTTCAATCCGATTTATGATAATAATGCTAATTCATATTAACATAATGTGTCTTGTTCGGAAAATTCAAAAGCAATGGTAACAGCCGGTTTATTGGGCTTTCAGAAAAGGTATAGGTTTCGCAAAAGTTATGGACATTTCCAGAGATATCAATAGAACAAAGAGGTAGTTTAATTTTGGATGTTTTTCAGCCGGTCAGGAAAGAGTCAAGGCGATAAAATGTCTTAACACATGGATTTAGATGAGTAAATTATACTCTAGCTGACATAATTGCGTTTTAAAACTGGACAATAAGATTATACAATCAACCTACAAAGTTGATTAATTCCTGGCATCTTTACTCTATTTGCAAGCACCTTTACGCCACACCAACAAGTCACGCGCTATTTAGCCGCGCGTGGATGTGACCACATTTTGGCTGAAACGCTCGTTCTTTTATATAGCCTATTTGAGTGATGTAATTACGTTTTAAATAATTTTTCTATTCAATAAAGATTTAAAAACTGCAACACAAATTTTCGCTTCATAAGCACTTTACTCGCAGTGTGTAAATGCACCTTAACCATCCCTGACTGATCAGTGGCGTGAGGTGACTATAATTGTTTGAGGGCGCTTATATATAATAAGAGCTCTGAATTGTTGCGACCATGAATTTTCATTTTCAGCGATTTCTGTGAGGAATTTTCTGTAAAATAATTTTTCAATACTGAGATACTGTATATTAGTTTATGTAGTGCAAAATTCAGTTAGAAATAAATTATCACTTGAAAGAAATATAGAAATTATAAAGATTGGCGTTAACAACTCTTCCATATCTCACTTTGGTCTTGATATATTAAGATTTTGATATGTCAATGATCCTCATTTTGACGTCACACTGCATAATTGAAAAAGCCAGTATTTCTTTGGGATTAGCAAATTAAATCACTCCAAACACAACTTCATATATGTTTAGTAGCGTGGGACTCACACACATGCACACTTTCCTAATTTCGTTACATAATCCAAATATATACAGGATTTTCCAACAAGTCATTATGCAGTATGACGTCGTAGTTAAGTTACATATCAAAGAAATCTTCATATACCAAGATCGAAGTGAGATGTAGAAGAGTTGTAAACGCCCATCATTCTAATATAGTTCTTTACAGTAAGAGAGTTTAATAATTTTTAAACATAAATAGGTTAAATGCATAAGATACTTAAAGGAATTTATAGGTAACCCTAAATGAAACCCTAGGGTGATGCTTCCCCCTTGCCATCATTACAATGTTTCAGTTCGCCAAAAATCTAACTTGATTTTTATTTAACATCGTATTGAGGGAAGCGGGGGATGCCGGAAAATAAGGCTTCGGAAACAACATTCGTTTGATATCAGTATAGCTAAGGACAGGAAGTTGCGTCAGAGATTTACGCTTGGTGTTCCAAGAACGTTTGGCCAGGATTGTAGGTAGTGAGCCGGCTGAAGATGGATGATTGTGAGGAGATAAGATCACGAGTGGCGATCGCCAAAGAGACCTTCGAAAGACATGATAGAACTCTTTTGACTGCAAGTCTCGATCCACAATTGAAGACGAGGTTGATCAAGTGCGTTGTGTGGAGTGTGTTTATATACAGCTCAGAATCTTGGAACCTCAAGAAAGCAGATAGAAAAAGGATAGACGCTTTGGATATGTGGATGTTGAGGAGGATGGAGAACATCGAGTAGACAGAGAAGGTTACAAATGAAGAGGTCCTACTTAGAGTTGTAGAGATCCGCAAGCTGAGAGAAACTATCAAGATGAGAAAGATAAGGTAGATTGGGCATATTTTGAGACACGATGGACTGATAAAAATGTGCTTCAAGGTAGAATGGAAGAAAAACGATCAAGACGGAGAAAGAGGATAATGATGATGGATGACATCAAGGATGGTTGAAGTTACTTTAGAACGAATCGAGATGTAAGATAGAGATTTATGGAGAGGAGCACCGTGAGGAAACTACCTTCGTTAAAATATCAGATGATGATGATGACTTGTTGACTATAAGATGCTTAAGAGTGGAATTCGTAGATGGTAATATTTTAACTATCAAAACTTTCATCAAATTCTCTAGTTATGGAATGAGGTATTTTGAAGAGCCTTGTATGCTTACATTGGCGTGAGGTAACTATAATTGTATACGGCAGGCAACACACAGGTAAAATACAGGTATGTTTGTGGCGAACCGCAACAACCTAGGGAATCTTGGGGAATGGACCCAGAAAATATTGATATTTTCAAGTTCTATAGCCCCTTTAATAAGCGAACGAGTAATAAGTGTTTCTAGTTATGTTTCGCTCGAAAGTGTTTCTAGTCTCTCTACCAATCTATGCCTAGTTGCATTTAGCAGTTATTTTTCGCAGAACACTTGGAACAAGACTTCATGCAGAGACAGTGATCTATATTTTGCTTCACAGTTTGCTTCGAGAATCGAACTGGAAGCATTTTTATTTCGTAAGTTGATTCGACAAAATGTTGTTTCTACGACTGGAGTTCAAACAGTCAACAAAGCGTGCAAATTGTTTCTACGAACTTCCTTCCATGCCATTGATCTTGGTTGCTCTTACTGGAGACGTTGAACTTAATCCAGGCCTTCGTTGTCTCGCTGATATAAGGAAAAACATGGACTGAAGATTCATGCTCACCAAAATGTTCGCAGTTTACGCATAACTGTTCAGACATTTGAAAACATTTTATCTTCTAAAGCCATCTTTCGTTGCGATGACAAATGTCTATATTTTCTGCTGTACAGGGGCGTAGGAAGCTTTGTAAAGTTGGGGGGCCGGTCAAAGCAAAATTTTCGTTGTACATATCAGTGGCGAAGCTAGTCTAGCGCCGTAGGCGCGAGGCTTTGTGGAAGGGTCCGGGGTATGCCCCCGGAAAATTTTTAAATCTAGATTCCCGCAAATGGCATTTCCTGCATTCTGAGCGGTGATTTATCAGCTCAGAAGTTTATAAAATTTCATATTTGGACTGTTTCGCTCTATATCACAGTTCATCAGCATGCATAAGAACCACCAGGGGCCCCCGAAAATCTGGTGATGGTCCCTGCTCTCCCCCAATCGAATAGTTTTCCCGGGCCCTATTTTTGAGACACGCCGCCCCTGGGAACCACTGACAACATATATTAATGCAATGGTCACTGAGTCCAATATGGACATTCAGGACGTTTTTTTTCAACCGGCTCAATCATTCCGCAATTTCCACCCTTCTGCTTTGTTGAAAAAGAAAGCCTACTATAGAGTAGGGCTGCGTAAACTAGAGAAATATTAGTACTTTAGTTTAGTAAAACACTCGGGTTAACATGCAAAGATATTGTGATTTTTTAATTACTTCTATGATAGTTTAACAGAACATTAATAGGAAGATGTTGTTTTCGAACTTGTCGGAAATATCATACATTCATACTATTCGAACACAGACATTCGATTAATATAGGATTTCAAATACTTCTACTTTCGATTCTACTTTTTACATTTTTTTGCTGCAATTTTTCTTTCAAATTCAATTATTTTTTGGGGGGCCGAAAGCTATTCCGGCACACGTTTATAATATTGGGGGGGGGGGGGGCGGCCCCCCGGCCCGCCTACTTCCTACGCCCCTGCTGCTGTACACGTACTTTTAATTCGGTAAAGCTTTAAAATTCATTTTAAAATTCCCTTGAATCTTTGCAGGGCCCCATTGAAAAACTCGTTTGGAGATACAGTATGGGTTCATTGTTTAAATATTATAAATATCGGTTCGGAAAACATCGAGATCCTCGTGGATTAAATCTCTTTTCTTTTCTAATCAAATTTTCTTTTTTTCATTGCGAGTGTTTAATATGATTCAAGATGATGGATACAACTCTTGTTAAGTAATGTAGGGATTCGTCTCCGCAGCTCAATGGTTTTCTAACCATTTTCACTAGAGCTCAACAGGTGATGGGTTCGATCGCGGCTGGGATTCAACAGCTTTTGCAGTTATAAACACAAAGCCGGTAATTTCTTAACATTGCTAAGTAAACGTGTGACCATACCTGTGTTACTATGATCTGAACAAGGTGAATGTAAACAGCGCTGAATGGATTGAAATATTCATATGTAAAAACAATGCTTGTTATTCTGAATCGTACGTTATACCCAACGCCTATAGAAAAAATTATATAAAAATAAATTTTTATATCCAATAAAGTCGTTACAAAAATTATTTTCAATCTTTTTAACAGAAATTTATTTAAGGTCGCTCCCTATGGTTTTCTACATAATGTATATAACTATATCTAGATTGTACCAAGCTACACTGATGAGCTTCCCCCTTCATGTGACATACCTGTATGTTCTTGAACTTTTCCATTAAAGGACATTGGCAACAAAAATTAAGTTTGTTTTATTTGAAAGAACTCTTAAAATAATGAAGAATATTAATTTATAGTTCTTTCATATTTTACTTAGTTCTTGAGATATTTAGACTTATGCGATATTCAAATGAAATTATCTATGACGTCATAACCTAAAAAATTGTTTAACATATTGGAAAATCGTGAATATCTTTATCATTATTGAATGAAATTACTTGAAACTTTGCATGTAGATACATACCACTAAACTGAAGATCATCGTTCAAGTCTTATGGTTGCCATGGCAACAGATTATTTTACAGACCTCTTGATTTCGAAAACAAAATTATTTGTTTTCTCTTCAGTGCCGAACCTTATTGGGTTGGTACCTGTTCAGAAAATGTTCACTGTCATAGCCAATTCGAAACTGAGATTTGAAGCTGGTACAAAGTCTACTATGTCAGAAAACAAATAGTTTTGTTTTCGAAATCAAGAGGTATGTAAACGAATCCATTACCATGGCAACCATAAGACTTGAACGATGATCTTCAGTTTAGTGGTATGTATCTATATGCAAAGTTTCAAGTAATTTCATTTAATAATCATAAAGGTATTCACGATTTTCCAATATGTTAAAATGTATTTCCCAGGTTATGACGTCATAGATCATTCATTTGAATATCGCATAAGTCTAAATATCTCAAGAACTAAGTAAAATATGAAAGAACTATAAATTAATATTCTTCATTATTTTAAGAGTTCTTTCAAATAAAACAAACTTAATTTTTGTTGCCAATGTCCTTTAAGTGTGTTCGGACGTATTTACATTTGCAGCCCTATAATCTCAGAATCTTAGAATTGGCTTATGAAGCTTAGAATGAACACATTTACCATATTATATGGCAAATTTCACAGATTTAAGAATCCATCAAGACATCTATATGTGGTATACATGCAGATCCTGGAATAACGGTCAAAAATTGCATGAAGAAAATGTCCGAGCAACATCAAATTTTATCTGCCATTTTTAAATTTTCCGATGTTTTCCGATTTGAAGGGTCCTGTGTTTCAAATTTTGCGTTAACTTAAAGGATGAGTGTTCAGCTAATGCTTTGCGCGCTTGTCTTATTGTTTTGATTTGGGAAACTGCCTTCTAACTACCTCGGTTTATTACGTTTTATTGTTGTTTTGTTGTATTCTTACGACATAATAAGCTGTTAAAAGTCGTGTAAATCAGTTTGTAGTGATGTCTGACACAGAGTTTGTCGAATATTGTGAACCGCACTCTTCGTGCCGTCGTCTGTCAGCGTGTTCTATTCTCAACGGCTTCGATTACAACGTCCTTGTCCTATACAACGATTTACAGAAGTGAGCGTTCGTTTCTAGCGTAATATCTGTTCCTCTACTCATAGAATATATGGAATATAAGGATCTTATACTATTGGCTTTGCCAGGAAACTGCGCGTCTTGAAGGAAACTTTGAAATTCACGCATCAAACGGCAAACAACGAGGGACGGATACCTGTCTTAAAACACAATTCCACGGCGCACCGAGTGTAATCAAATACTATAAAAAATATGACAATAATAACTTACTACAATATCTCTACTCTTACGAAAAACACAATTTGAGTAATTTACGGCAAGGATTGCTCAGATATCGAAGGATTGGTTTGCTTGTTCAATTTTGTGGCCCAAAAAAATGGCCGAGAGCAAGCTTGTGATCGCGAAAAGCATCTTATCTGGACACTCATCCTTTAAGAGCTTTTGTAGCAAACTAATTGTGCAGTTTTTATATATAAATGTAATGTACAGTACGGTGTATGCAGTGTTGAAATACGATTCTCAAATCATTAATAATTCATATACGAAAAACAAAGAAAATCAGCTTCGTGATGGAGGGTTTGAAATAGGAGGAAGATTTCACATTAATTCTGCCAACTCTCAGCGATTTTCTCTCAAAATAGAGTTTCATTTGAGAATCAAGTTCAAACACTCGTAATGAGTTCTTCCTCCGACATCAAAACACCTCAAAATCGTTAATAAATCGTGGATTCGTTTCGTGTTTTCAACTTGCTTCTCGGTGTTTTTAAAACAGGAAGAAGTCTTAGTTGTCTTTGAACTATCACTTCTCAAACTCATTAATAATTTAAAAACAAAGAAAATCAACTGCGTGACGCAGAGTTTGAAATAGCAGGGAGATATGACATAAATTTGGCCAACTTTCATATAGGTTTTCATTAAAAATACAGTTTCGTTTGAGAATCAAGTTCAAACACTCGTAAAGAGTTCTTCTTCAGAGTTCAAAACCCCTCGAAGATCGATAAAAAGTCTCGGTTTCACCTCGTTTTTTCAACTTGCTTTTCGGTGTTTTGAAATCAGAGGAAGAATACTTACTCCTATTTGAGCTATTACATCGAAATCACTATAAGAGGTTGGTGGAATGCCGAAATGGAAAATAGGAGGTCTAATACCATTTTGAGCACACGCCATTCACCAGCGAGTGAAATGTAACACTCTAACATCCTTCGCATTTCACTTTCTGACAAGGGCCTACCCTCAAATTGTTAGACTTAGCTTTTACAGTTTTTTATACAATATACTGTAGTTCCAATTCATACAAACGAGGATGTTACAAACGTGGATAACGAAAGAAGTCTGCCTACATATTCCACAATATTCCATAGAATATCTTGGTAATACCTTAAATGTATTATCCACTCACTAATATATTGGGTCTAAATGACCTGTTCTTAGCAACCGGTTGTCAAGTAACGGAAAACTTCCGAACACCATTAAAATTAGTAACATTCTTGTGTTGTTATTTACCTTTTCAATATCGTTCCCATGGCAACAACGAGCTTAATATATAACATTTTTTTATATTTTTCATCTTTTTCCTGCCATTCCTCGCGTTTGCTTTTGTGGAATTTCTTCAAATTTCATGTTAGTGTCAAATAAATATAGTGTTGTTCAGATGGTTTTCTCAATATCACCAAATTTAATGTATTTTTTGAACATTAAGCAATATTTTCATAAAAATTCACGGAAACGCAACATCTTTGCGTTTATTTTCGTTTTTTACTACGTCATAAGATTTCGCGTTTATCATAAAATTTACCGCCAATTTATCAACCAACTCGCGCGCGGTCATAAAACCATAAGAGCCACCTTAATCATATATCAAGCATATTTTATGAGCAGATTTTGCAAGTGGAATTGGCTGCTCACTTACTTGTCAGACTCTTGTGCACTCATATTAGCGTTTGGCAGACAGGAATGTTGATATACTAAAGTTCGTAATAATCGCCCTCATATTAAATAATTTGGGTGTCCCTGGTGTATATGATAAAATAAATGTTGTACTGATACCTTGACAGCCTCCTATGTTGTCATTGGACAATCCATCATTACAGTAGCATCTGAATGAACCCTTGGTGTTGAAGCAGGATTTACCAGGCGAACATAAACCATTGCCCTGACACTCATCCACATCTTTTGAAAAATAAATTTAAGTCCCATTAATTATTGTGGCTCAAAATAACAACAACTTCGTGTACTGTACGGCTGAAGATACGCTTATGTTACGTCTTAAACACGGAGCGATCGCATAAAAGGAAGAACGCCACCGTAAAATGCACGAAGTTTTAAAACAAGGCAAGTTAACAAGGTTAAAATAATGGCCTTGGGTTTTTCCTTTGTCCCCTCGCCCTTTGTCCCTGTGGCGAGGGTGCTAATCTCGACCGGCATAATTTCTTTTTGGTGCAATAATATTATTGTTATTTGCTTATCTAGTATTATATTTATGAACTTCATTTACATAAATAAAATAAGATTCGAAGTATCTTGGACAAATATTACGACTTATCCTATAGAATATAGAAAGTTGCTTAGTGTTAATTATATCAGCAATTGGTATGCATTCTAAATCACTGAAGAGATTAACTGAATTTGCACTTGTATTGGCATCAAGTATAAGTCTGGCACAGCGTTTTTGCAATTTCAGTAATCTTTCAAGATTTTCTTTGGAGCAAGTTGTGTCCCAAGGCATAGATCTGGCGATGGCAATGGTTATCTGAACGTATGACTTGTTTATATAAAGTTCAATGAACAATATTTGTAGCCTACTAACCTTCACAGTGTGTTCCATTTCCAGTAAAGCCTTGATTGCACGTGCAATTGTATGATCTTTCCTGTTCAGAGCAGGTAGCTTCTTTATGGCAAGGACTGGACTCTTGAGAACATACTTTAATGTCTACAATTAAGTGGAGAATGGGGCGCTCAAAATAACGAAGTAGGGATTAACGAAAATCGAATATACAAGTCTGTCACACTTATTGTATAAACAGACAACTGACACCTGACAGAAATTCTTGACATCCAGAAAAACCATGTAAAGTGAAGCCAAAAATAACGGACATCGAGGATATTTTATTCTTCAGTTTCAGTTCCCTATACGCGGTCTTGTATGTTAGTTTCAGTCTCCCACGCAACTTTTCTATTTATCTAAACTATGTTCATTTTGAAAACATACATAAAACATAATATCAAGAGGCTGAAATGAACCAATAATTTCACATTTATACTACCAATGCCATGCCGAATAAAAAAGGCACATGAGTTTAGAGAAACAAATTGCAGAATTTACACGAAATTACGAAAAAAGCCCACAAAAAATATCGTGGAAAACAAGTTAACGAACAATTTCAGAACATTACTAAATCTTTTCACGTACTTTGTTACTGAAAGCCTGTCTGTTTTACTTCTTTCGTACTAATGATTTCGTAACCTACCAATTGTCGTGAACAGGCCTGGAATTAACGTACAAAAGCGCGTAGGCGACTGAAACTGACGTAAATAATCGGCCTCCATGTCCACCATGTTTCTATTCACTTTTTGCCTGGAGCATAGTCATCCAGTTATATATAGAGCTAACAGATAAATACCCGCTCGCTTTTTCAGTTTACCAGCAAACGTAGCAAGTTGTCTGCAGAAATGTATCGCCCTTTTCAGTTTACATATTTTTTACTATACTTCTTTCTTAACAATAGCACAAAGAAGGCTGTGAGAGACTGCAATGTATGCATCTGGCGAACGCAGCCAGTATTGTACGCAAATCTACGATCGCAAAGAAGTGCGCATTTGATGGTTCCTTTGAAAATAATTGCCAGGTGAATTCCGTTCCAGCACTCACTAGTATCTCCAGTCAATATGATTCCTTATGGCCCAAACATTGAAACGCAAGCCAGTTCAGTTTCTTTTTTAGCCATTCGTCTTCGTTTACGAGTTAAAACAATAAAAATGTCATCTCAATTTTCGTTTCATTTACTCTTTAAAGTGTCACTAAGACGAAAAAATCGTCTACCAATTTTGATCTTAGTTTATCATAATTACGAAATGAGGAAGAAAGGCGTTCTCGGTTTCTCAATATCTTATCCCGTTCTCGAGATATTTAGGGTTTTGACATATACAAATTAGACAGTGTATGACGTCATTTTCTCACATAGACGTAAATAAAATACACAAAATGAGGATTATCTCTGCAAATAATAGGTAGAAAGTTTTCAAACTTTGGACATTTATGTTAAGGTGGAATGTACACTCTACTGTACATATTATATAGTTGCCATGGAGATCGTTTGAAAATAAGCGTCTTTCGCCTAATAAAATTAAATCGTAATTTTTGTCACTTTTTAAAAAGAATAATGAGATTTAAACCTCTGCAGTACAATATTTACGTGTCTACAAATATTCGTGTGTATGCATTACAATAAATGTTGTTTGATAAAGAAGAAATAAATACTTTGTGTTTTATAAATGACAGGTGCCTATTTCCAAACGTTCTTCGTGGCAACAATTTAATTTGTACAGTGCGGTGCACATTTCACCTTACCACACATGTGCAAAGTTTGAAAATTTTCTACCTATTATTTGCAGAGATATTCCTCATTTTGTGAATTTTATTTTAGTCTATGTGGAAAAATGACGTCATACACTATCTAATTTGATATGTCAAAACCTAAATATCTCGAGAACGGGATAAGAAATTGAGGAACTGATAACGCCTTTCTTCTGCATTTTGTTATCATAATTTACTAAGATCAAAATTGGATAGACGATTTTTTCCGTCTTAGTGGCACTTTAAGCAAAAATAGTCACGCAATTTGTGCATGTGCCTACCACTGTTAGGATGATATAAATGTAGTGTGTTTATTGTTTTGTAGATAGTTGGTATTTTTTCCAACTATCAACAAAACAATAAACACACTACATTTATTGGGCGAGCTGTTTGGGCGAGCTGTCGCTCGTTGGGCGAGCTGTCGAATCGACATATTTAGGAAATAAAAGGTTATTTCGGTATTCTCAGACTGACATTAGGTAAACAATCGGAATCGAACTTTTGATTTAAAACTGATATAGGATTAGGGTTTAGTTTATATCACAATGACGCCCACAGTTTACTGGAGACCATCGCGAGCAGAAACCAAATTGTCAGTACGAAAACCAACCTTGTAACCTGGGTACAAGGTTGCATGAAACATTGGTGAGCCAAGTTTATTGGTGGCAGTGCTAAACGATATTCCAGGTAAACACTTCATCTTATGAGATATAATGTAAAAAGTAGAGAAAAGAGGATGCTTTTCAACGATTTTTTAAATGAAACTTGAAATGTGTTGTTTTGAATATTGTGTGTGGTATTTTTTAAATTATCTAAAATCTTCCTTTCCAGGAATGCCATTTCAGTTACTCTAACATTTAACATTTCCCAGGGGAGCATACCCAGGCACGGATCTCTCTAGCAGTTTATTATGCCTTCGAAACTCGGAAACCAAAGTATAATTTTTCTTAATTACATCGAAATACACTTAGTTACATCGAAATACGTGTAGTCAGCAAATTAATGCGATTTAAAGTGGAAACCTAATTCGTGTTCCATTTTCTTACTGATCGGTCAATGACATTGTCTGTTATAAAGCTTGCGTGTAAATTATCTAAATATTGTTCAATAGTCATATCATGTCACATTAAATCTGGTGCGCCACAACAGATTTTGATAAAATAAATTTATTGGGAGAAATGAAATACCTGTAAAGCATAGATCAATCGCGAATTTACCACTTTTCACCACAGCACCATTACTTGGTATCACCAAATACACGGACACATTGACAGCCTCAAAATTCTTGGGAATAGGGGGAATGTGAATATTTGCGGATAGGATGACCGAGCTCGGTATCTTGATTATTTTGTTCTGGGATATAATCTGACTGGAATATTTTTTCGACATTATCTTGAAGTCATCAGGAAGTTGCATGATGTAGAGTTGGTATAGCATTACGCCAATGTCACCTGGAATTGTCACCAAATCGACAAGAAGAATTTGTTGATTAACGTTTGTTACGCGAAGACACAGATCTTTGGTTTCTAGATCCTGAATAGTACTCTGTGGTGATTGGAAAGACATATACAGTACCACAGATCTACTTGCATTTCGTTCACCTCGAACTGCCCAAGCTGTTACCTTCAAATTTAGTGAACCTGAGTAATATGGTGGAGGTATTAACGTAAGATTTCCAAGATCTGTGCTGTTAAACACTGATGTCCCTTTATCGTCAACATGTCCTTTATTGAATGAGAAACCTTTTAATATATTAGAAAAGATGACTTTCAGTGACGTCCCGGACAATGGTAAAACAAGCCTGGAGTTGACAAATAATGCAACTGATTGGTTCGTGGAAATGTTATAGTATGGTTCGTATTCGATTATAGGCGGCTCCACCAGTGGTGTAGCTAAACAAAAAGGATATTAAAATAAATAAAATAGAAGAGAAATAGGTCAAATTGCAGTCTGTTGTTGCTCAACACGATAACCGTATTACTTACCACATACCAACAAACATCATGTTGATCTAATCAGCTAAAACTAAATTACTTAGAAACAGGCAAGTATAACTATTTTACTAATTCCCCACAATCAAATTTCCAAAAAAATCTGGGCTTCATGAAAACAAATACGAGTGCAGGTATATGCATATTCAGGAGCTAAAATGCTTCAATAAGCATGGAAGTGTACCACTGTTAGTACGTCTAAATTCATCAACGCGGGCACATATAGCATTCGGCACCATTTACCAGAACCTAGCACTGCCAATGACGATGTCGTCACAACCAAAAATATTCTTCTAAGCCTACAATGAAAACATACATATATATAATACTAAAGGGCAACTGCAGTCCATAAAAATTTACTTTTAAGTAAAATGCATTTAAGTATGTTTATACATTTTAATAGTTGCACGGTATAATTTTTTAACGGCATTGAGTACTCAAAAAAACGAGGCGATAGCCGTGATTTTTATCCAACTTCCATGCATTTTCAAATCAGATAATAAACGCCATAATGCAATGAGTGTATGATTGTGTAAACATGCATAAATAACCTAGGACTGCATAATTATATACTACGGTACACAAATAAACTATTGGTATCTATAGGTGTTGTGTTTTTGTAACACTCAATCATGACTAGTCCCACAAAGAGTATGAAGCCGAGGTTTTTTAACCCGGTTTTTTAACCCGAGGTTTTTTATCGATTGCCATCGATATAAAAAAACCTCAGCTTTCTTTTTCAAAATTTCAGTTTTATTAAGTTTTTAAAACACTAGTGTTAAACCATTTGATTGTTTAATTGACTACTTTTGATTGCGTGACCTATCCTCAAATTTTAATGAGAGAATAAGCTAGCACTCTTGACTAACCTTCTAAAGGGTTATGAACTTGCACTATGGTTTATGTAAAATCCACTACATATTTGTAATAATATTATTTATTTTCAAATCAGTTACTTAGTGAATTATAATTAATTTGATCGATGTTCGACTGACCATAATCATGTCAAGTGATAGACATTTAAATGTTGTAATAAATACAGCACAATTACAGTTTGACTGCAAGCTATAATCAAATTAAGGTTTAGAAACATAATTGGTAATGATCTGGACACATTTATCTACTTGAGAATTAGTGCTGTTTAAAAAAATAATATTTAGAGCGGAAGATCCAGTAACAATTGCAGTATGGTTGTACACATAACTGATAATAATGAACCGCAATCTATAATATCAAGAATGAATTAAAATTAGGCAGTTTAAAATATACCATTTAAAATATGTGCTTTATAATATTGCAGAATAATAAAACTGTAATAAAACTGTACAGAAACATGGAAAAGTTCATGGCGACACATACATGCACCACCCTGCATATGCGTAAAGAGAGGGAGGATGCCACACGAACTACACTTTCATAAGTATTTTAACGGTTTAGGGCTGAGCCCTTAAAAATCAGGCAAGTGTTGCTAAATTTGATATTGGTCAATCACAGGCAGTTCATCAAACCTACTGCGGCTAATAGCTTGTCGCTGTCACTTGTGCATAAGTATCACTTTCAAAAGTAAGCCTCTTTTTACAGTCCAGACCGTTGCCTGTACACAGATCTATAGATCGTTTTAACGTGACGTCATAGTCATTTAAACTTCAATATAATTTGTTTACTTATATGCTTATCCAGCAGTTACGTTACTCCGATACAAGCCAATTACTTGCAAGCAGCAAATTTGGTTTTACTTGGTTTCGTTTGAACGAAATAACTGGGAAAATCTCGCTCCCTTGGCTTTGCTACTAGCAAACATCTATATGCAATCTAGTTGGCTAGATTCTTCCAACGTGTGTTCAATGCCACTAAACAAGTTAACTCTGTGGTAACTTGTTCTCAAACCAATCTCTCTATTGTGCTATGATGTTCAATTTGTTAAAGAAAAAAGCATTAACTTACACCGAGGACAGATTTGCATGCACAAATGACCTCCGAAACATTCTCAGATTTGAAAAAATAATTAAATGTTGGGGGCATGTCCAGCTTCCCCTTATATTTCCACTTCATCGGGCTTTGGTGGCGTAAGCCTTCCATCACTCTGGTTGCAGGTTCTATACCGAGTGAAAACAAGTACTTGGTTTCGAAAATACGACCACACGTGGGAAGAGTTCGTCAACTCTCTGCAAAAAGTCGTGGGTTTTCTCAGAGAACTCCGGTTTCCTCCCACTGGAAAAGTTGACAGGAAGGGTTAGGATATAGAAACTAGGAACGTAATAACACAGACATTGTAACGATAAATAGTCTAGGTTAAATATTAGGTAGTACAGCATAATACTTTATGTAATCGGCCGCTGAAAACCCCGACAGGGAGTGAGTTGAATAGTGTATATGCATGTACAACTGTAAAGCGTCTTGGATTTATTAGGATACGTGCGCTATATAAGATTAAGTTATTATTATAGTTATTCTTATTATTCAGCCCCATAACTTTGAATCTGTACCAACACCACTGCAATCATAAATTGTTGGGAATTTACGAATTTGATGACATAAATAAAGGAACGCTATTTCCACATTTGGCCTAATATAATTTGCACGTTTTATTTATTTCCCACTGCGATATTTCGTTTTCAAAAACATCAATTCGCGTTTGAATAACTATATATGGAATGTATTTCTATTTCTTAAATCTAACTCAGTTATCGTAAAATAACGTCACTTGTTGATGTACGAGATCACGCACCTCTTTGTAATCATCAAATAATTGTTTGATCGCCCTTGACCAATCATGCTCAAACCTTGTCCAGAAAGGTCAATAAGGAAATATAACAATAACTACTGGTATAATTAATTTATGTTAAAGAAATATCGTCTTACTTTCACTACAGTCAATTCCGTAGCGTCCAGATATGCAGTGACACAAATTTAGGCCAGTACAATTGCCGAATCCAGAGCAATTATTGACAGCAATACACGAATCTAAATAAAGAAATAATTAAAGTAACATTTTCAAAAAACTGAAAAATATTTTTTAAATAATCAATCAAAAGCAATTATCAGTTAAACAAAACATGCACTCTTTGTATTTCTTACGGATCAGGCGAGGGATGTAGATCGTCTGAATATTAGCTGCTGATTCGTCTCTGTTACCAACATTGTCTTCTCCCACAACAAGAATTTCACTGGATATTCCTTGTTTTAACGGGAGGAAAGCTATATTCTCACGAACGTCTTCCATGAAAAGAATCCATTGATTACTACCTGAAGCTATAACATATTAGAAAGTCCATTTACTCTTTTACAGCGATGTCTGAACGGGAAAGTATTTGGCTAAGGTTTTTGTAAGGCAAATACTAATTCTCACACATATCGAGAAAACAAGGATAATAAATAATTTATTATATGGATTTTGGTTTATTTTTTATCTCTGTATGTTTTAACTCTTTATTTTTATCTCTTTATGTTTTAACGCTGTAGTTTCATCTTCAGATGCTGACGTTTACCTTACCTAGTATAGTTCGCTTCATGATTGTGCTATTTTGGACATTTATTGCCGCGCTTTTGGATGAATAACTTTAAAGAAAATAATACTGATGTTTCATAGCATTTTATTGCTTGGAATTTTTCAATGAAGATATCTAAAGTAGTTCTCTTATATTTGAATTTCATTCAAATCTATACTCGGACACATTTCCTCGCCAAAACCTACTGATCCGCAAAAAGCGTGTATAGCCCTCGCAGTATATTGATTGGGTGGGCAATATCGCAGGATTCCGGACCTCTCAGTAACCCATCAGCGCGCGTTATTTAACAATTATTCGCCGAAGGCGAGGTGAATATCAGTGAATAAAAACCGAGACGAAGTCGAGGTTTTTATTCCCCGATATTCACTGAGCCTGCACGAGGTGAATAATTGTTTTAGTATAAATACACATTTTTCCACTCTTAGGAACAGCATTTATAAAATAACATGTACACAACAAGCAATTTGATTGGTCAATACCCGTGCAGGATGAGAGTATCCTGCACGGGAATTTACAGCAATTTTAAGTGGCGTTTTCCACCTCATTCCGTTTAGTCGTTATAAGTTAAAACAAAACTGTCAAAAAAACAACAGAAGTATATTTAGTTTTTGTATTGTGAGAAAACTATCAGTGAGAAAACTGATCGTCTGATCCATTTTGTGTTCAATAGTGAAGTTAAACAAAACGAGGTTTGAAAAGGGCATGTTTTGAAAGCAACAAACTCGCTTAGTGTTTAAATACCTTCTATTTTCTTGCTGATGAACTCACTGGGAAAAGAACAATCTTTATCCATACGAAGTAAAATACCCAAGAGCTCTCGACTTAAAATCCAAAATCACTTCCAGTGAAATTGTGAAAAAGACAGCGAAGACCTTTCCAGAGCGACAGTTGCTGCCCATAATATCTCTGTCTGTTCGCTTTGAAACAACAACCCAAACCCTGAGACGGCTGATTCTAGTAACGATTAAGCTTTTGCCTAAAACTAGTCAGTATTTTTGACATTCAAAGTCGAGCTTTTATCCATTATTCTTCTCTTTAATTGTTGTCGGATTTTTCGGCAAAACAAATTTCAGCTTTACGGCCTGCTCGTCTGCTGTTGGAGACGAATTATGATTGGTAGTTGATAATTCTTGGGAGAATTTGAATTCTCATCATATTATTTTTGGGTAAAATTCGTTATTTCTCTGTCGTTATTTTATAAAATAAATACCAAATGGTTTTCCGTGCAGGATACTGTGATCCAAACACTTGGGATGTTGCTCTACTTCCGAAAAGCTAAAAAACACTCGCCTATCGGCTCGTGTTTTTTTACGCTTTTCAAAAGTCTCGCAACATCTCGCGTATTTGGATCACAATATCCTGCACGGAAAACCATTTGGTATTCCTTTATTCCTTCAAAAATACTAGTTTGTTGACTTTTTTTCTCCTGTCACTTTGACAAATCGGCTGGCGACCATCTCGAAAAAACGCTGGAGGTGATTATCGAGAAAATCCGAGGTAGCTCGACCAATCAGCACACGCAATTTCTATAATCACCTAATGTATTTATACTAGCCAGGAATCGTTGCGAAACGCAAGGCAAAACTAAATTCTCCGAAGGTGGCCTTTACATATTTGGAGTTGTTTATCAGTTTTGACAAGCTGACAGCAGCTGGTAATAAAAAAGGAAATATTTTAATAGTGTACATGGGAAACCTGAGGACAAAGGATAACTAATAAATTCTGGGTGAGTAAACGACGGTTGTTCTTTTCAAAAGATGAGTCCTATAAGCGTTGTCAGTGCAGTGACAAATGTTTCATGAGTTTAGTCGTTCAATTTTCTTTAATTTATAAATATTTTTTTTGTGTTTCCTGTTATAAAATCGGTAGTATGTTTCCCAGGTCATTAGTTTAGTGTTCAATTAATTACTCGTCAGTTTCTTGGGCAGTGTATCGCGGTAATCTTGACGGCCGAAACAGAAAATAAGTTTTGCTTGGTTTTAGTTGGAACTGAAAAATTTTTGATGTTTGTAAATATTATTAAAATATATATGAAAGGCAATCCAAATTGTCTCATAAACTATATAAAGGTGAATATATCGGTATACGAACTACGGAGTACACTTTTCTTTCAAAATATTTGAACAAAACTGACAAAAGTAGTTGGTTCAACCGAGTTCGTTTTTTGGAGCACATCATTCGTTGTTCTGCGGGCTTTTGAGCACTTACCATTCTCTCCTTGCAACTTGTTTTTCGTAAATATTACCTCAAATAATTGCCCTACATATAGTAATTGTTTTCTACCTGCCTTCTTTAACGAATTTCATCCATTATGTAGAAAGAAAATCGTTCAAGAGAAGAACACCATCTTGTTTTGCGAAACAGTGAATAGGATATCCCGAGCTAGAGGAACCAATCAGATTGCGCGAAAAGCACTATCCTGCACTGTTTTGTTTTTGCTAATGTAAGATATACTTGGGACGTATTTGCGCTCAGCATAACTAAATAAGGTAAATGGTTTGAACCTAGGAGTATCATTAGATGTGTGAAGTTGATGCTCAACACTACAACAACCTGGACAATCAACTTCTCACATCTAATCATACAGTAACTTAAAGTGCCTATGTCAAGGTCAGGGAATTAATTTGCATATTCCGAATATTTGGGTTATTATAAGAACAATTGTAATATATCTTGTCAGACGAAAATCTAATCTGCTTGGACTTTCCAAGTTCCCTATTTTGCCCTTTTTGGCCTTTAAAGTGAGATGGAAAGTACTGGTGACTACTGGTGAGGGAATGGCGTTTGGCGCCGGTAGTGACATCATATTGAGAACCCCTCAAAGCAGAACAACAGTAGAACTATAAGACTCGTGTGCTGAAATAGCGCTCAAAATCTCTCTTTCCGCGAAATTATTTGCAGTTTGATTTAAACTTTTACGGGAGCAATGTCAACGAGCTTTTCCGAGTTAAATGATAACTCAGAAACTAATTTTATAACCGGATACATGATGGAAGTCGAAGACGACGTATTTGTCAAACCCTCTGCAACACAGAAAATAGAACAGTGGATACCATACGAAGGAGAACCTGTCGCCGATGCCGTCTGGATCGCGAATTACTACGAGCAAAGACGTCTCGAGCAGAGTAAATACAGTTGCTGAGATCCCGCTTGAATAGACGCGTCGCTGTGCAAATGTTGGCCAGTGTTCTTACATTATTATATATAACTAATGCATGTATTTTGTTTCGTGTCTCTGCCACTAAAGACAATATCAAAATCGAATTACTACTTAACTGTATTCAATAGTACTGGGTAATGTAATCAATCCAGTCTGCATCGGCGACAGGTTCGCCTTCGTTTGATGCGCACTGTTCTGTGTTGCGAGGATTTTGTTGACACTCACATAACTGCGTCGTCTTCGACTTCCATCTGTACCCGGCTCTAAAATTATTTTCGGATTCATCCTTGAAAAGCTTGATTACATTGCTGCAGTAATTAAAGTTTAAATCAAAATGCACAAATAATTTCGCGAAAAGGGAGAATTCTTACCACTATTTCAGCACACGAGTCTTTAGCTCTGTTGTTGTTCTTCTTTGAGAGTTCTCAATATATGATGTCACTTCCGGCGCCAAACGCCATTCTCTCAATAGTAGTCACCAGTACTTTCCATTTCACGAAAAAGGGCAAAATAGCCAACTTCGAGTGCGAAAAAGTCTATGAAGATGAGATTTTTTTCTGACAAGATATATTACACATTTTCTTAGAATAACTCAAATATTCGAAATATGCAAATTCCCTGATTTTGACATAGGCACTTTAACTACCTGATCTGGCAATTGCGATAGCATAATTGTTATTAGCTATAAATACCCGCCGACCAAGATATTGAAATGCGCCTACCGTTAGAAAATATGGAATGCTAATAGTTAATTAAAAATTGTTTGAAATTATTCAACATTACCATTGGCTACGTATAGATCAATGTTTCGAACGCCAGATCCAGAATCATTTTTGTGAAAAGCGACGTATGGCGTTCCAGTTTCGGATGTCTCATTAACGAGAGAAATTGTGACGATAGGATAGGTAGCATCAATCTAAACAAAATAAATATATGTAATGTTTAAAATACGAGCAGCAGTGTTTTATCAGATATAAAATACGAGGCGCAGCCGAGTGTTTTATATCTGATAAAACACTGCTGCGAGTGTTTTAAACGGCTTAAAAAACGAAAAAAACGAAAAGTTCGTTGGCGAGTAATTTTGAAAAATAACGTTGTCTAAGCCGAGAAAATCAAAGCTAAAGTTTATGTAAATTAGGATGAATCTTTATCACATATAAAGATACGACACGGTGGTGATTTTCCTTTGTGTTTTCCTCATGAATTATTAATGATTTTTTTAAATATATTTAGAATATTCATTAACAATTTACGAAGAAAGATAAAGGAAATCAGTGGCATGACGGCCGTTGTGTATATCTGATACAAAATTCTTCTGATTTACATAATAAACGTTAATTACTTCGATTTACTCGGCTAAAATGGCTCGAATCTTCAATGTTGTCGATAAACATGAACATTTAGATACACGAATATCCTAAGCTATTTAAAACATTCTCGTCCGTTTGGTATAATATATATATACAATCTCTCGCATTCGGCTGGAGCTTCTATATCCGATACAACACGGCCGCAGGAGCGCGCTTTATCAGATATAAAACACGAGGCGATAGCTGAGTGTTTTAGAGCCGATACATACATACATCTACATACATACTTTATTGAGCGATTCCCAACTGGGCTTTTCAATGACCTTTATATATTATGGTTGATATTATAATTATAGTTATGTTAAGTATTTATAGTTTATATGAAATTAATTGTTAATATAGTTGTCGAACAGATTGTTTTCCAATAACTTCTTGAAATGGCGCAGAGATCTTGCTTCTTTGATATTTTTATCCAGGCCATTCCAAAGATTAACAGCCCTGTAGTGAAAAGATCGTTGTCCAGTGGCAGTTCCGTTAAAAGGGATTTGCAGCGTATCTTGGTTTCTCGTGAGTCTGCTGTGTATCGAAGATCGTTTAGAAAATGTGTCACTTAAATACAGTGGGACAAGCGAGTTCATGCACTTGTACGTCATAATTGAGTCTCTGAGCAGAAGTTGTTCTTTGACAGCTAGCCAACTAATCTGACATAGCGCAGGAGTGATGTGGTCAAACTTTCTAGTGTTTGTAATAATTCTGCATGCGAAGTTCTGTACTGTATGGAGCTTGCTAATGTTTGTGGAAGATGTATTGGACCATGTAGAAGAACAGTAGAATAATGTACTGATAACAAGAGATGAAATGATAAGTTTGAGCGTTTCTTTATCAAAACTGTCTTTCACTCTGTTAATCTGACAGAGTTTTGCAGTACACGATGAGACAAGTTTTTTGATATGTTCGTTGTATGTTAAATGAAGCACGTTGTTTCACGTCTCTATCGGATGTTACTTTCGTTGAAGGGACAGCCGCGGGATATCAGTATACGCCACGATCTACTACAGTTTCTGTACTAACTGATTTTAATCAGTTCTCAAATGTTTACTAAGCACGACCGTCTAATACGTTGAAAATTGACCAACAATTGTGTATATAATACACAGTCAAACAATCTTGTGGATCTATCGTAGGTTAACACACCGAATATCCTATTTTCTTGAGAGTACACAAATTTACATTCGCCAATCTAGAATAATTGTCTCCCTCTCAATACTGCATTCTTCTTAGACTAGATCCAGTCCCCTATTCAGAACTTCATGATTGGATAGCGAGTGTCTTTTTGCGCGAGCCACTTAGTACCTATAATAGCGTGCAAACCACACGTACTGCAGGATTTGTAAATTAAAGGAGTGTATTTAAGGATTTATAGCCGACTTTAATGTTTTCTCTTCTGAGGACCCTCGAGAGATATTTTCGGAAATACCTTTGATATAGGGTAATACAACAAAACTGGACTTGGGACGAATATGAACAGCGAATGGGTTGTTATTGTCGCTGGAAACTTGTGTAATCGAGTTGATGTCATCATTGGGAGAACAAGTTTTTCTTCTTTTCCTTTCGGAGTCCCATGTCCAAATGAATTTTAATGGCTGACCATTATCTCTCAATACTTTGAAGACAAGTTTTTTCTGTCTATGTTTGCCTGTATTTACAGAAAGTATTATCTAATTAGCTCTGTCCAGGAGAGTGTTGACAACCGATCGTTCATGTTGTATAGGGTAATAATTAAGAATCCGTATGAGTTGGTTTTCTATAAATGTCAACTTGTACATGGTAGATCAACCTGTATATTTCGTCAGTCTAAAAATGCAAGACGGTTTTGTCTTCTTCTCGAAAGTAAATTGAATATGGTGTTCATTAATCAAATTAAGATGGTTATGACATTCGTCCACAAAATCTCTCACCAATGTCAATTTGACAACTAGACTACGTGCCTAATTTGATATCGCTGTCTCTGTGGCTCATGCTGTCGCTGCATGTCACTATCAATGGCACGATTACGATCACTACAGTAGCATAAGTATACTTAATGTAATAAATCACAGAAATACCGTATTGAATATAGCTGGTGTCTCGATGGGTTCATTCTTATCGAAATAAATCACTGCCTTGGCATCAATCCTTGTGAACGTCTTTGAATTTTCTTTTGGGTAAATCGTGAAGATCACAAATCCTTGACCACTGGTGCCATTATTTGGTGGAAGAAAGCCACGTCTTGGATCAGTCGGCTGTAATCCTAAATTTTAAAATAATGATTTTAAATAAATGTATATAAATATATATATATATATATATGTATTTATATATATATATATATATATATATATATATATATATATATATATATATATATATATATATATATATATATATATATATATATATATATATATATATATATATATATATATATATATATATATATATATATATATATATATATATATATATATATATATATATATATATATATATATATATATATTTAACAACCATGAGCTCGAGTCGTATATGAGCTGATAGCCGACGAGGCGCGCAGCGCCGAGTCGGCTATCAGCCATATACGACGAGAGAGAATGGTATAATTGTTTTATAATATAGACATCCACTATATAACAAGCCAAAAATTATTAACAATTCCACAATAATTAAATACTAATGACATAAACAAATGACGTTTCCGCCATGACGCTTCCGTCTGCTACTTCCGTCATGCGTAGTGCAAATTATATTTATGTACATTCGTATTAAAAACGAACAGGGAATTCGTGTGGACAAAAAGTACAAGCTTTGTGGACAAAACGTACAAGCTTTGTGAAACTTAACCTGGCTGGGCAAATATTTTCCAGTCGGACTCGTCTTCGACGTCGGCTAATCCGCCTTAGTGTTTTTTTGTTGACGGGATTGAACCTGCAACCTCCCGGTTCAACTCTAAAAATTTATTATAAACTTGCCGTCTGCTCTGTTGATCTTAAAACCATCAACTTGACAACCTGCCTAGCAGATGTATGAAACGCCTTAAAGCAAGTGTTTATCTCTGTTTTTGTCATCCCTGTGATGTACAAACCGCCAGAAAAACTGGAAGAGCTAGTAAACAAATTCAAAATTTAATGTAATTAATAAAACTTTATTTAAAACTTTACACTCCTTTTCAGTCGTTTCATGTCAAATTTAATTTCAAAACAACCCCTTATTTTGAAAAAGGCTAATTTTTAGTTTGCTTTACTTATAATTAAATATTTTGATTCCATATCTTTCTGATCCAACGCTTATATTCGTTGCTTGCTAATTTTTATTTCTTTCTTCTTGATCTCATCTGCCTCTGTTATTCCTCGAGAGAAGAAAAGGTGGCGGGCCCCCAACGTCAGAAAAATTTGTGTCGAATAGTTTACTCTCATGCGACTAATGGTATTTATTGATTTTTCTAAACTGATTACTTTTTCTAAACTTTTACTTGTGCTTCAATTGTCGTTTGCGTCTACAAACTAACTTTTCCCTTCCAGAGTAGACATGGAACAGCGTACGAGCACCTTGGCGTGATTCACTCTCCTTGTTTTCCTTCTCCCGTCTTTTTCGAGCACCGGATTGGGGTGATTGCCGGAAGACATACTTGAACTTTATATTAACGACTATACACCTTAAGGCGGGGGATTGTGATTAGGATTGGTGTTGTGTTGGGTTTTAGAAGCCTACAATTACAGTAGTAGTAATCGGCGGGTTCTAGCCCGTCTCCCCCCCATTTCCCCATTTCTCGAGTACCACTTTATTTTCCCTGATTAAACCCTGATTAAATAGTCACCCCGCCTCAAAAACCCCCCTTTTTTTTCGAGTAACAAAACTTACAAGGAAATTTGACGGGACTTTTCATTCTCTCGACGCCCCTCCCACTTTCTTTTTGATTGACACCTATCAATCAAAAAACTTTGGTCAGCGGTTGTCAACTCACTCGTCTTCAAATATCACCTCCGTCATGATCTTGTAATGACCTCTCCCCCCCATTTCCCCATTTCTCGAGTACCACTTTATTTCCCCTGATTAAACCCTGATTAAATAGTCACCCCGCCTCAAAAACCCCCCTTTTTTTTCGAGTAACAAAACTTACAAGGAAATTTGACGGGACTTTTCATTCTCTCGACGCCCCACCCCTTTCTTTTTGATTGACACCTGTCAATCAAAAACTTTGGTCAGCGGTTGTCAACTCACTCGTCCTCCTCACTGTCACTGTGGATCGTCTGCATCCTCTCGTTGGCGGCGACCACCGCTGATGATTTCTTATCCGAAAAGTCAGCCAGATGCGCCACGCTCGTTTTTCTTCCCCGTTCGACGTTTTCCAAGGATGGTTTAACTCCATCGACGCTATCCTCAGACGATTGGCTTCCCCCGGACACAACGTAGGTATTCACCTTTGATTTTGTGTTCGTCAGAGACCTGTCCAGCCTTCTCAGATAGTCATCCATTACCCAAGGTAAAACCTCCGGTACGTTCTCTCGAATCTCAAGCATCTCGTGCTTCTTCGATTGTATAAATTCCTGTGGGGTGAAAGGACGCTCGTCCTGCCTAAAGGAGAGAAGCGTGTCGATATCCAATGCGATTTTGGTATATTTGAACGACGCGTTCTGGTGTTTCGTCGTCTTTTCAACCGTACCCAAAAAGTTGTTAACGCCGGCCAACGCCGCTACAACCAACGCCAAAACACCGTTGACATAAGTCCATATCCTATGGTAATCTTCCTGTGGTGAAGCCGAAGAGAAAATCGATGAGGCGGTGACACCCCCGAGGACAACAACTGGGATACCCAGTCTGTCGTGCCATTTCGAGTAGTACTGGGCACAAAGGGAGTGCATGATCGAATAGGTCTTTGACATTTCCGCCCACTTTTTCAAAAGGTTGTCGTGGTATTTGTTCCATGATAGCTCAGCCATTTATTAAAACACTCGTCAAACTCGTCGACTCTGTCGTTCTTCTTTGGGATCTTCACACCCTGTTCTCTTCCCACATGCACACCGTAACGTTCCAAGAGCCTCTGTAAGACAAAGTTGACGTTGAAAAATCTCTTGTTCGAATCGTTCCCGTCACTGAACTCTCTCTCCAAAGTGCAAAAGTCACTCGTCACGTTGGAGAGGACGTGCCTGCTTATGTCGATCTTTTCTCTCACTTTCGCTAGTAGATTGTCGAAACTCCTAAGGCGGTTGTCCGAGTTTGCCCAGCGAGAGTCTCTTTTGTAACTCCTAATGTTGTTCGTGCCGTACGTCTCGTGGTTCAAAGGGACATACGTGGGGTCTCCCTTTGTACGTGGTAGAACGAGTCCACACTCGGCACAAACCATTGTAAAATTGTGGTACTCTTCTCGAGACTCGTGGAGACAACCGTTACTTTCTCCCTGGTCTGAGGTTCTTGCGTCGTACTTGAGTAAAGCTTGGTCAAAGAGTGAAAAAGTTCCCAAATCTCTGAACTTTTTCTCTGGTCCTAACTCGTCCATCTTTACTACGAGACATGTCCCTTTTAAATTGGTTCCTCCTTCTTTTCGTAGCCATACATATGTTTTCCCACTGTGAGTCCACCAGACAAAAGTCCAAGGAATGGGATCATGGGTGTAATGTAAGACATGAGTTTTCTCAGATCCTTGTTGAGGTAAGGGTCGCGTTTCAACTCTTTCTCCATCTCTTCTGGCTTCTCCACCGCGTCGAGTCCACCCATCATTGCGGAAAACTTTGACAAAAACAAGTCACACAAGATCACAGTGCTCTTCTCTAGTGCATCGGCTTCATACTCAGCGTATAGCTTCAGTATAGTTTTCGCGTTGGCTTTCCTAACGTACGCCTCGCTCTTTTTGATCTCGCCATCGCTCGCCAAAAGTAGGAGCTCCTCTCTCTTCTTATCCACGTCTTTTGCAACATCTTCCGCAGGGTTTGTCGCCTCCTCCGCAGGGTTCGTCGCCTCCTCCGCATCGCTTCGCTCATTGTTCACAAAGTCTTCGGGGTTCATTCTTTATTGTGGTGGGAAAATAGTTTCGTGTCCGTAGGGATGTCTAAGGTTGATCTCTAGACACGCGTGTTTCTTTTCCCTCAGCTCTTTTGTTATCCAGGCTACGTCCTCCTTGGAGACACCGTTCAGGTAGTCGTTGATCAGCTCCAGCATGTCTTTTCGGTTCGTGTTGTGGAAGCTTGTGATTCTCGAGATGTTCTCTCGGTAGGGTTTCGCGATGCTGGTCAACTGCTGGGTTAACACAATGGTGGAGAGTCCGTAGTGGCGACCAGAGTAACCCAATTTCACCAGTTCGCTCGTCCTGTTCTTCACGTCTTGTCCACTCGCACAATCGTCGAGGATGATCAACGTCTTTGTGTCGGTGTACGTGTCAACAACGTACTTCAGCATATCGTTCACGTTCTCCTGCTCCACGGGGAGAACGACAAAGTCCTTGTCGTGGAAGTGTTTCCAATTGTGGTAGGTCGTGTTCCAGAGAATGGTTGGACAAAGGAGAACAATGTAGTCAAACACTCCTTTGAGTTTTTTCTCCAACATCTCGAGAAGGTAGTAGGTCTTTCCGCAGTAGGTTGGGCCTACGATCATCATATTGAATGGAGTGTCCATCTTTAGTACTGGATACTTTTAAGGTTTCCCGACGTAATGTTCAACAGTGCGTCCGACAGTACGAAGATGTTGCAGATCAAGTCGGTGGTGGTGACCCGTTTCGTAATCTCGAGCAAGATCCCACTCTGTGTGTTCATGATCCTCTTTCCCGACCCGTGAACTGTTTGGTCACTCGTGCTACGCAAGTCCACCACCAATGCAAAGCTGTTCTTGTAGAATTTCCGATGTGTGACGCTTTGGTCAACTTGACCAAAGAGGCGTTCGGCTTCAGAGAAGTACCTCGACTTGGGGATCCCCTGGCTGTAGACCTCGTTGGGAACACCTTCGATGGTGACTTTCACGTTGTCGATGTTTGGATACACAAACTCCTCCGAGTTTGTGATCGCAGCCTTTGTGAACAGCATCACCACAGCCTTCATATGTTTTCGGGGGAGGTTAATGTTCTCGTTGATCAGTGTCTCCCCTTTTCCCCACGGACTCTTTTTCAAGAGTGTGACATGTTCGTAAGGGAGAGACCTTCCGACCATATAATGACTAGTGATCTCACTGGCCAGATCCATGTTGTCGATGGTCTCATACTCCAACTCCAAGTTCTCAAGAGAGTATCCACCCACAGCACTTCCAGATTGGGCGACCATAATGTCAGAAGCCTGGGGTAGAGTGATTACATACTGTGGGTTGTTGCTCATCGAGTACGGAGCGTATAACCCAGAGTCTCCCAAGATCTTGTCGAGGGAGATCTTCTGTTTTGTTCCAAACACACTATATAATAGTGCATCGGCTAGTTTTAAGGCGTCTCCACTCGCAGCTCCGCTGTCGTCCTTTGAGATAAGCTTTCGCAGGTTCTCTCCTGCGACTCCTACCTCGACCATTTCGTCGCGTTCGATCTTGGGTTTCCAAAGATCTTTGTAAACCTCAATAGTCGACTCGCCTACATTGTCATAGACGACCTCTCCGGCCATGTTGATCGTTAGTCGGCCTTGCAGGGTTTTCGACAAGTTGTTCAGAAACCAACTCTTTGCGTTGGCGTTCTTAAAGTCAAACAAGATGCTCAAACTCCCTGGTACCAGACACGAGTCAGGTTTCAGCCTGGGAATATTGATGTAGAGAGATTCGCCAGGGTTGGCTTTGTTTGGGTTCATAGTCACGACGTGTCGCGTACGTGAACCGACGATGGAAGACAACTTCGTCTTCTTCGCGTGGTGAGACAAGTCTTTGATCATTTATTATTAGATGAAAAGTTTTTCAAAAGAAATAGCACACCAACAATGAAAATGTGTAGGTTCCTCCCAAACCTTACGAGTATATCCCTAACCTCGCCAGCTTTCTTCACAATTGCTGTGATCAGTTTGTTCATTTATTAGTGTGTCAAAGATTTCGTTACTTGTTAGTAACGAAAAGTTGTGGGTCCATGCCTATCGTTTCTGTCTTTTGCGGTACTCCATAACCAACCAAATTATTCCAACAACAACTAACCAAAGGTTTCCTGCAAGCCAAGCTATTCCACTCGCACCCGCTTTCAGCACGGTGTACACAAAGTTGGCGAGCCCCACCGCCCATGGACCTAGCTTTTCAATTGCATTTTTGACCGCCTTTGCGAATGACGATGCTGCACCAGCTCCTTTCGCGATTGCGCCTCTTGCTCCAACAATGATCGTGGTAACTAGTCCAGCCACTGTGATTCCTATTGCGGATAGACTTAGTGCATTCTTCTTTATCCACTCTTTGAACTTCTCAAGACGTGTCACATCCCTCTCTTGTTCTGCCCGTGTCTCCTCTATGACTCGCTGTCGCTCAAAGGCGTTCACCACCGCGTCTTCGTCGTGAGACTTTTGGAAATGCTCCATAGCGTCATCTATATCATCACTATCTCTAGCTAATCCAAGATTCACGTCGCTTCGCTCACGAAAGTCATCAATCATGAGTTGAATAGCTCCTCGGTCACCTATCCTACTCTCCGTTAGTATCGTGTTGGACGGGTTCAACACACCATTGACTACGCGTCTATCCTCCACACTTAGTCTACCGAGAACATCCTCTGATATCGTCACCTGACCAACGACAGGAGTCATTGGTAACTCGTCGCTCATGACCTTTTCGCCCACTGCAAAGTCAACGAGTTTCTCAAATTGTAACACAGCGTTAGAGTTCCTTTTTGCTGTGTTTTTGACGTACGACCCGTCGACACTATTGAGGACTATTCTCTCGGTGGTAGAGTAACCTCCACTCCTAAGTCTTTCTTTGAAAAAGACTTTCCCATCTCTGATGGTGGTTCTGTTCCTTAGTTCGATAATACTCTCCGAGTGAGGACTGATTCTCTTTCCCTCACGGGAGTCTTGGACATACTTGTCCACTTGGACAAACACGTCGCTCGCTGGGTCAGTCCCTCCAAAACTTGTCTCCGCTTCGTCTCTGCCTAAAAGAAGCCGATCGATGTACGTGATCCGTTCGGTGACTAACAGGTCATCACTAGCCAGTAGACTCTCGTTTAGTTCAAAAAGCCTTGTGTCAAGTTCCTCAGCGTCTAGATTGTCATACTCTGGAAACCTTTCTTCCATCTCAAAGTCTTCACCACCTTCAGCCATTTTATCTAAAGCTACAATTTTTCCATGTCACTCTCAGGTATCCAAGAGTTGTGCTTTGCGTCGTACCCAGCCCACTTGACCAAGACCATTTTCTTCTTTCTCTTCAAGACTTTCTCCACACGATACGTAGCGTCCTCCGTCTTCTCGACGGCAGACATCTCCTCCTCGTAGAACTTCCCGATAACATCCTCCCCGCTCACGTCGCTGAGAACGTAAACATTTGGATCTCCACGAACCACCTTGCTCACGGAAAAGATCTCCTCTGTGAAATTTGCCTCATATCCTTTTGTGAAAATACTCTTGTACTTGCTTATTCTCACCTTTTGTCCAAGTCTAAACTTTGGAAGAGGAAACTCACCAAAGTCGTGACCAAAGAGTGTCGTCCACACCTGACTCTCGTTATCCTTGGTCACATTCGCTGGTTTCATGAGAGTGCTACTATGTTTCGTGTTGTTGTAACCTTCAACGAGATCGTCCAGAACGTCTATCCACTTGTACGTCCCCTTGCTATAGAAGTATTTCCACATGCTCGTCTTCAAAGTCCTGTTGAACCTTTCCACCACAGCTGCCTTCTTGTCGGACTTTGTAGAGAAATACGTGACCCCATGCTCCTTCAACAGTCTCTTCACACCTACGTTGTAGAACTCGAGTCCGTCGTCAAACTGCGCGAGTTTGGGGTAGATCCCAAATCTCGTGTGGAACTGACGTAGCAACTTGTCCACGGCTTTGGTCATGTTTTTCGTGTCTTTGCGGTACACAGGGATAGCAAAGGCGTAGCGACTGAGAATCTCGACGCAGGTGAGAATCCAGTAGTAGCCGTTGTTCGTGTCCTTGAATTTTCCCATATCAACAAGGTCGAGTTGGATTTGCTCACCAAGACCTGACACCCATGTTTTTCGAAACTTGTGTCGCCTCACGACTGGCTTGTACCGTGTGTAGGTATCTTGCGTCTCCAACCACTCCTTTACCGACTTTCTGCTCACTCTTAGTCCTTCCTCTAGCGCTTTTCGGTATAGTCTCTCCTTGCTCTGGTAACCAGTCACGGGATTGTAGTACAAGTCCCTTAGACTTTGCTCCTTTTCAACATCGTTGTCCATCCTTTTTATTAGAGAGAATGTTTATATCCAGCAGAATGTCTCCCACCTTGTCTATTTCACTCACGTTCGTCTTGGTGTAAAAAGATAGGGTGTTGTACGTACCGCTTCGGATGGGAACACTTGACTCGACCGTTTGGAAATTTGTCACACTTCCACTGAGTGTCGTCTCCGATGTGATGGGGAGAACAGCGATGACGCTACTCCGTTTCCCCGACACGTCAATGGTTTCGTCCACAAGAGTGTCGCAGTGGATCTCCACGAATCTTAGTCCGCGGTTGATGTCTATCCTGTTAGGACTAACCACCTTTGTTGCTCCCATTGTGGTGTTTGTCGGGAAACCTAGTAGCTCGCCAAACTTGTATAGCTTTGTAGGGCGGAGGGTCTTTAGTGTGCAGGTATGGTCGTGCACGTTGTGTGTGAGAGTTATTTTCACGTCTTCATCGTCCGCGAAGCGCGTCGCAAGGTCCTCAAAAGTCCAATATCCCTCAGGAATCGTGTGTTTTACACCGTTGAAGAGAATGTGGTCGTTGAGGTCTTTGACCACGTTCCTAAAGCCCCAAAACACGCTAGCCGTCTTTACAGTCAGGGATGAACCCCTTGGGAGAATCAAACTCCTGTTCAACGCGACTGTTTTCTTCCCGTTCTCGAGGAACACTGATAGCTTTACCATTTTATTTAGAGATACAAATAAAATGACAACTCCAACAGAGTCCGCGATACGTGCGTATTATGGAAAGAACTACGACAAGGTGATGAAAAACATAAAGATCGCAGTCCAGAAGGCAAGGTCGGATCTTATGAAAAGGTACCCATACGCGACGATGGACAAATTCGAGTTTGACCCAGTTCAAACACAAGAAGGTGATGTAACGAGAGTGGACGTGTACTTTCGAAATAGTGACATAATCTCGACTGACATTACCAGCGACACGTTCAAGAATGACCAAAGTATGTGGAAATGGCTACACAACAACGTGTCCTTCCCGAGGATATGGAACAGTGGTGGAACGGTGCAGAAACTTATCCACACGGAGCGAGCTGGGACTTCCGACGTGACGTACCCACCGTACATTCTCAACTACCCGGTCAACAACTTCCTCATCTACGTCGACGACAAGAACTCCTTTTCGTCTAGTCTCCCCAAGATAGTGATAGACACGAAGAAGCGTTTCCAAGATGGTCCGGACGGGGACAATATAAACACGGTGTGGACTCTATCAAAAAGCTACTACCAAGCTATCGCCGCGATGTATATTGCTACGTACCGGTCGGGAGTCTCGTTGCAAAACCTCACACCAAACCCGGACATCCCAAAGCAGATTACAAGTCTCATGAGATTCCACGTGTACTTTACCATGAGGAGGGTCATGTTTCGTCTTGATAAGAGCAGCGTAGACATTGCCAATATTCTCAGATTATACGTACCGGACTGGAGGGTGTTAAGAAACAATCTTGCTCTGAGTGGACCTTGGGTTAACGACATCAAAGATATCCAAGGAGATTACAAACGCTACTGCTCTCGAGTGAGTAATGGGATCACAGAGCTAGGTCAGGAACTTCTTAACCAGTCGATAGAAGTCTATGTCTATGCCCTGTTGGGTGCGCAAGCAAAGGCGAAACAGTCGATCGTAGGTGGTCGTGCAAGTGCTCGCGAAGTCCAACAAGTTTTTAGGAACATCGTGGAGGATGCAGTCGTCCAGTATTCACCGAGCGTGTGGATTAATCTTATGAACAAAGCCATCAAGGACACGAACGTCAAGTTGGACATGGCAGTCACACCGAACACGTGGTTGATACCGCGGAGCATGGTCTTGTTGAAAACACCTATTCCAGGGTACAACAACCTACTCAGAGAGTCGACAGAGACGAACATGAAATTTGGGTACAATAGTGGGCTCAACTTCTCCAAGCCTAAGGATGTGGTGAAAACTCACTCTAGTGGTGGAGAACACCTTGAGGTATTACCTGACGCAAAGGTCAAAGCAAAGGGTAAAGCAAAAGATAACGTGAAAGAGACAACGACTCCTCCGAACACACCCACGACTCCGTCTCCTCCGAACACACCCACGACTCCGTCTCCTTTGGCCTCGTCGTCTTTGACGTCTACAACTAGTTTGGTGCTAGAGATGTTGGTAGGAGTGCTAGTGAGCAAATTTCTCCTTTAGAGAAAGGATGATGATGACGATAGTTTTTGTGAGTGAGCTCGTGAACTACTACTTCCCAGTCGAAAAACCAACTCTGGAGGAGGAGTGGGAAAGGGTTCTCAACCTGATCGATTCCACGTATAGAAAATGGCGGTAGTAATAAATGAGCTTGTATCTTGGACATGACGAACCAAAAAGAGAGAAAGACGAACGACTTCCTTACGAGACCGTTTTTAATGTGAACGTTAAAAACGCAAAGGTTACCTATCATAACGCTTCAGGAGGAAGCAACAAAGTGGAGCAAATAGAAGACGGGACTTCCCGCTTCCACCAAAACACATTCCTCAAAAGTCCCACTGTAGATGTCGACGGTGACTCTGTGAGAAATCTTGATTCTAAAAACAGAATGGTCTTTGACTGTCCATCACTCATGCACGCCAATGTTTCTATATTTCTGGTTTTCAAGTTGTTGGCTACCCCGTCGTCCGGTAGATACGAATACGTTATTGGTAATGACAATGGGAGTTTTGACAAATTTATAGGTTACAAAATAGGGCTTACTAATCGACTATCGTACGGTGGGGGATGGCCTGCAAAGGAATACAATTGTACACTACCGCCTGGTCTTGTAGGGACTGACAAACATCTCGTATCTTGTCATTGGTTGATGAAAGGTAGTCATGTGAGATGCAACGACACGGTATTGTTTCGCTCAGCCTTTAACGCGAACACTAAGAGTACTGGCGCTCCTTTTGGGTCCATATTCTTCAACGAACGTTTCGCGAGTAGGGAAACAGCGAGAAGTATAACAGGTGAGATCTACGGTTTGAAAGTTGTGAAAGGTTTCTTGGAGGCGGACGACATCTCAAGGATCAACAAGAGCATGATGCTGGAGTACGACATTGCTTAAAAAAGAGTTTAGAAGAAAAGGAGATGATAGACACACGTCCTCGGGTCAAAAAGGCAATGGCCGATGGTTGGAAGAGATACTTGAAGGGTTTGCGAAAAAAGGTCGAGCGGCTCAAAGACGAAATTGAAAATGGCTTAAGGAATTGTGATGGGGTAGAAAGAGATGACCGAGAACACACGGCTAACACCCGCAAAGGGTTACAACCCAAAAGAACACATGATCTTTTCTGACCCTGTTTCGGGAGAGATTCCAGACAGCAAACCAAAGATCGAGTTCAAGAGAATCAACATTTCCACTCGCAATGAGGACGGGACGGAGGGTGAACTCATCATCCCCACTGAGCGCCTGTACTCGTTTGGAGTTTCAGAAAACACTAGTCAAGAGACTGGCAAGGTCACTGGTTTCACCTTTCCCCTGTGTTTGTGGAACCGCGACGGGGTAACAAAGGAGGAGGAGACTTGGATCAACACGTTTGACGCCATCGTCGACAATTGCATTGACCACTTGGTTGAAAACCGCGAAGAGATCGACAGATTCGAGCTGGAGCACAACGATCTTACCAAGTCCAAGGGTGGGCTAAACCCTCTCTACTGGAAGACAGAGAAGATCGAGGACAAGAAGACTGGCAAGACCGTTCTTCGAAGGGTCCCCGGTCGTGGTCCGACGCTATACGCGAAACTTATCTACCACAAAAAGCAAGACAAGTTCCTCACACAGTTCTTTGACCTTGACGACAAACCGGTGGAGGCTCAGTCACTAATGGGAAAACACTGCTGGGCAAGCGGAGCAGTGAAGATCGAGTCCATCTTCATCGGTGCTCGAATCTCCTTGCAAGTCAAGTTGTACGAGGCAGTCGTGGAGCCAAGCAATTCAGGGATGAAACGTCTCTTGGCCCGCCGAAAGCCAGAGCCCGAGGTGGTCGAGTCAAAGTGTGAAACAGCCACCGCTGTAATGGAGGAGGAAGAAGAAATTCTCTCAGAGTCAGAGTCAGATGGTGAATATCCCATCGAGTCAGAGGACGAGACGCCAAATCCTCTCAAGCGAACAAAAAGTGAAGAAAAACAGTGGTGGTTGGAAAGAGCTGCGCGAGCCAAACCAGGTGAGGCGTACGACACAGTCTATTGAGGTTACAAAGTATTGTTTTATAGTCGAGTGACTATAAAACGAAACACGTCAAACGACTTACTTGAAAGGATCGTCTGGGATTAGTTTCTTCTGTTGTGCGTACTTTACAGCGATCGTTCCAGCACTGATTGCGACTGCAAGTTTCAATGTTCCCACGAGCGTAGTTGGCGTACTGAGAGACTCTCCAAAAACTTTCCTCGACACCATACTAATTCCAACTCCTACGGCGGTGTAGAGCAGAGTGTCGTACACCTCGTTCATGATTTCTTTTCGATCTGTCATCCTTTTATTATAGTTCTAAAAGTTTTTTCTAGTCAAAAGACTCGAGGTCGGAACAATCGTTGGCCTGGTCTGAACATGACGGAGTCACCGACGGAGCGTTGACCTCCTGGCGAAGCGAAGGTCCTTGGTCCTCGTCACGTTTGTAGTACAAGTATAACCCTCCAGCGACACCAATCGCTCCAACAACGTACCCAAGCTGACCAACAAGTTGGTAGCTCTGGTCGGAACCGAGCTCCTCAATTTTCTCAAGTCTTTCTTGAGCTTTCTTCGCTTTCGCAGCTTTGCTAATCGCAGCGAGTCTCTTTCCTCCCTCAACCTTCTTTGGATTCTTAGGTTTTTGAGTTGTGATAGTTTCCACTGCTTCACTCATATCTTTATCTATGTCTCAAAGATTTGTTTGGGTTTGCTTAAGATTTGCTCAAAAGTTGCTCAAACCTACTCGCAAGCAAAACCAATTTGCTCAAGATTTGCTCAAAAGTTGCTCAAGTTGCTTCGCAAGCAAAACTCAACAACTTTTGAGCAAAACCAATTTGCTCAATATTTACTCAAAAGTTGCTCAAAACTTGAGACAGTAAGATAAAGAGATGACATCTATGATGGCAGGAGGACTTTTCAATGCACTTGCGTTCGCAGGTGCGGGATTCCTTTTCAAACACATTGAGGGAAACAAGTATGGAGAAGAGATTAGTCGTCACAACCTCGCGATGGAGAAACTCACGCGAGATAGGGAATTGTGGAACGAGGAAGAAGTAGCTCGCAGAGACAAAGTCTCGCGACTACGTCTCGCCTTATCGGACGCAAACCACAGCATCAACGACACGAACGCGGCTCTCGACGCGCTTTCTGCTACGCTTCGCAAGACTGCAAAGTTTCAAAAGAGACCAGAGTTGAATGACTACTATACACCATCACCGGAGATGCAAGAGTACTTGTCGGTGACAGAAGGAGCAATGTTCGTTGGCGTTGGGTGGGCTGGATATAAAGTTATGTCAATTATGATCTAAGGATAACAAACGCAACAACGAAAACATGTCACTCACGAAAGCAAGTACCAACTATCTAACTACCAGGGAGCTGAAAGTCATCGTGAGAGAGCGAGGTGTTAGGCTAAAGCAAAAGGCAAAACATTGTGAGATTCTTGCTGCGTTGGGGATGGAACCTATCAACATCCCAAAGAGATACGACAATTGTAAGAGAAGGAAACTCGCCCAGGTTGTGGTCAAGACAAACATGACCACTGGAGAGGAGACAAAGTTTGGGAGTATCACCGCGCTAGCAAAAAGTTTGAGTCTCTTCCCAGGGTCTATTACCTATCGGATAAGAACAGGGAAAAGTCTAATCGTTGATCACGTTTCATACACGTTTCGCAAAGAACTGCGCATTTGATTTTCCGACCAAAAATCATATGAGATTTAAAGACGTAAACGACTCTCACAAGAATGAACAGTTTTAGAGCTAAACTTAGCAAATGGACCAACTGGTTTGTTGATCATACACCAGAGTCGATAAAAAAGGGGTTACCTCTGCCTTCACTTCTCTAAGAGAGAGGGTGACCTCACTCTTCGAGACGGTCGAGCCCGAAGACGAGTTCTTTGACGCGCAAGAACCACCAGAAGACGTATTCCACGACGCCGAAGACCAAGTCATTCATAGGTCAGAGACGGCACTTCATGGTTTCTCAGACACGTTCACGATCGACGCACCTGAGGGAGTTGGTCCACAGACGTTTTTAGAAAACACAGAGGCGCCCGTGATTGATCTTTGGAGTTACGAAGTGGAAAAGAGAAAGGGACACAAAACCAAACTCGTCTTGGAGTGTGTCATGGTGAGAGCAACAGACGATGGAGATGTAGAGGCAACTGCACATTTTCACTCACTCACAACTATCGTGGTACCTGGAACCGACTTGGATGAAACCTACCACACAATGGTGGGAAAGATTTTGGAGAGTCTTGCGACATACTTGAAGAGAGGGAGTAGCTGGCGAGTACTACGCGTTGAAAAGCTTAAAGTGCTTATTGACACGTTTGCACCAATTAGTGGGTCATCTTACATTCCTACACCAGACGCGTTGGTTAAGAAGAAAGCCATCATCAACGTCCAAAACGAGAACGATCACGAGTGTTTCAAGTGGGCTGTGACTGTGGCGAATATGGATGAGAGAAAACACGCAGAGAGACTCGACAAGGCTACGAGAGAGTTCTCAAAGAAGTTCGACTGGACAGACGTCACGTTCCCCACACCTTTGAAAGACATCAAAAAGTTTAGCGAAAGGAACAACATTCCCATTAACGTTTTTGCCTACGAGTTTGGGATCGGTATCTATCCTCTCCTCATTCAAGGGAACGGACGTGAGACGATCAACCTCTTGTACATTACAGAGCAAGACGACGACAAAGTGACTGTAAACAGTCACTATGTGTGGATTAAGAACATGAGCAGAATGGTCTCCAGCAAGATCAACAAACACAAAGGAAAGAGACACCTCTGTTACAGATGTATTAACAGCTTCAAGACATTGGAGAGTCTAGAAAAACACGACGAGTACTGCTCTAACGTGGACACCATTAGGACCCAGATGCCAAGGTGGGGGTCTACCTTGGAGTTCAAAAACCACTATAAAACACAAGACGCACCTTTTGTCATCTACGCTGACTTCGAGTCCTTTATCGAACCTATTGAGGGACCAACCAACAACCCTAAGAAAAGCTCGACAACACAGTATCAACATCACACGCCCTCAGGTTTCTGTTACCACCTGAAGTGTTTCGACGACACACTACACTGGGAAGAGCCACACCTATTCACCAAAACTAAAGACGACGAAAATCTGGGGGAGATCTTCGTGAGAAGTATTGAGGAGACGACAAAGGACATATACAACAAGTTCAAGGTCGCCAAACCAATGGTGTTCACCGCACAAGACAAACGTACGTATGAAAATACTAAGGTGTGTTGGTTATGTGAGGAAGACTGGTCTAAGGAAAATAAGAGTGGTGTTCCAGACCACAAAGTACGTGACCACTGTCATTTAACAGGGAAGTTTCGTGGCGCTGCACACAACACTTGTAACCTAAAATATAGACTACCAAAATTCATACCCGTTATATTTCACAACCTGTCTGGGTACGATGCGCATTTGTTTGTGAAAAGTTTAGGTGTGACTGAGGGAAAAATCACATGTATTCCGAACAACGAGGAAAAGTACGTCTCGTTTAGCAAAGACGTGATCGTAGATTCTTACATAGACGAGACTGGTAAGGAGAAAAACACCACAAGGGAACTTAGATTCTTAGACAGCTTTAAATTCATGGCTAGTAGCCTAGATAGTTTAGTTAAGAATCTCGACAAGACGGACTTGACAACGACAAAGAGGGTGTTTGGTGAAAACTTTGACCTCGTGAGTAAGAAGGGTGTGTACCCTTATGAGTATATGACTGGATTGAAGAAGCTTGACGAAACCCAACTCCCTTCCATCAATAAGTTCTACTCTAAGCTCACGGACAGTGATATCACTAACAACGAGTACAACCACGCTAGGAACGTGTGGAAACACTTTGGTATGACAACCATGAGGGAGTACCACGACCTATACTTGAAAACGGACGTGATGTTACTCGAAGACGTCTTCGAAAATTTTAGGAGAGTGTGTAAAACCCACTACGGGTTGGATCCAGCTTTCTACTACACCTCACCTGGACTGGCGTGGGACGCACTACTAAAGATCACTGGAATAAAGTTAGATCTGTTGACAGACATAGACATGCTGTTGATGGTTGAAAAAGGTATTAGAGGCGGGACGAGTACTATTATGAGAAGACATGCAAAGGCAAATAATAAGTATATGGACTATCTTAAGGACATGGAACACATAGGAGACAGTATGTACGATAAGGAGAAACCAAGTGTCTTTTTACCCTACCTAGACGCGAACAACCTCTATGGGTGGGCGATGAGTTTACTTCTCCCAATAGGCAACTTTGAGTGGATGACAGACTTTAGAGACTGGCGAGACGTACCTTGTATCTTGGAAGTAAACTTGGAGTACCCTGAAGAACTCCACGACCTTCACAACGAGTACCCACTCGCTCCTGAGCGAGTAAAGGTGAATGGTGTAGAGAAGCTTATCCCAAACCTAGACAACAAGACTAAATATGTGCTCCACAAGAAGAATCTAGAGTTGTACCTTAGACTTGGGATGAAACTAACCAAGATTCATCGTGGGATCTCGTTCGACGAATCCGCTTGGATGGGGGAGTATATCACACTCAACACAAACCTAAGGACAAAGGCAAAGAACGCTTTCGAACAAGATTTCTTCAAGCTGATGAACAACAGCGTCTTTGGAAAGACCATGGAGAACATTAGGAACAGAGTGGACATACAGTTGGTGACAAGTAGAGAGAAGATGAGGAAACTAGTCGCAAAGCCAAACTTCCACCATAGAACCATCTTTGACGAGAACCTGATAGCCGTCCAGATGAAGAGGACCAAGGTGGAATTCGTCAAGCCGGTGTATCTGGGGATGAGCATCTTGGATCTCAGTAAGACGCTGATGTACGAGTTCCACTACGACTACATCAAACCAAAATATGGCGAGAAAGCTAGTCTGTTGTTCACTGACACAGACTCTCTCATGTACGAGATTCACACAGACGACTTTTACAAAGACATCAGTGGAGACGTAGAGAAGATGTTCGACACATCTGCCTATGGAAAAGACCACCCCTCTTGTATCCCAGTTGGGTTTAACAAGAAAGTGTTGGGGATGATGAAGGACGAGAACTCTGGAGAGCAAATCCGCGAGTTCGTTGGACTTCGCTCTAAGTTATACGCTCTCAAAACACTACGCGGTGACAAGAAAAAATGTAAGGGTGTAAAGAAGGGCGTAGTGAAGAGTTCGATAACTTTTGACGACTATAAAAATTGTCTCTTCTCCGGGAAGCCTCAAATGAGATCAATGAACACGTTCAGAAGTCGAAAACACGAGATTTACACAGAGACCGTGAACAAGACAGCGTTGAGTAGCAATGATGACAAACGGTATATTTTACCCGATGGGGTGAACACGCTGGCACTAGGTCATTACAAAATCATGACGAGAATAATTTTCGAGGACGAGTGAGTTGACAACCGCTGACCAAAGTTTTTGATTGACAGGTGTCAATCAAAAAGAAAGGGGTGGGGCGTCGTGAGAATGAAAAGTCCCGTCTAATTTCCTTGGAAATTTTGTTACTCGAAAAAAAAAGGGGGAACTTGAGGCGGAGTGACTATTTAATCAGGGTTTAATCAGGGAAAATAAAGTGGTACTCGAGAAATGGGAAAAAAGAGGGGAGACGGGCTAGAACCCGCCGATTACTACTACTAATTACCAATTATTGGAAATTCTAGGCCAATGCACACTTACTGATTGTTGGTACGTCTCAAAATCATCTTAGTATAGCAGCCAAATGGTGGTAATGAACATGTTCATTTGAATAAAAATTAACATAGCTTAGAAACATAGCATAGCCAACAACAGTTTTTCTTAAGACTACAACAACTTGGACGATCAATTTCACACATCTAAGGAAGTTTAATAGAACTTGATAGTGACATGAGATATAGAAATGAGGAACATTGGCAGTTATGAGCATTATTGTGAGCTTCTGCAACAATAGCCTTTATTGGATCTTCTTTTGTCAAATGTTTGAATGCATTACGGTATTTGACAAATACATAGACAAATACATTATAGCAAATGCATTTCCTTTGTGATGAAATAATAATAATAATAATAATAACATGCAGCTATATTTTGACTGGTTAATACATAGCATGACCAAGTGGTCATGCAGCTAGTTAATAAAAACATCGCTGCTATCAATCAAGGACCTGTCTATAAATGCACCTTTATTGTGCTGCTGCTCAACCAAATGGGTGTAAGGAATCTATAATAGAGAGCATTCGTATACATCTCAAATCTTGTTAGACAGTGCAGGTAAATATGGCAAGGGTATCACTATCGCATAGACCTCTTTCATAATGGCACCCGAATTAAATATTCTTTTATATTCATTTAAATTAGCCTTTAAGACCTTGTGTTCCTGTGTCTGTGACATACAGTATAAAATAATATTTAGACTACAACATTCCTATTCTAGTGCACTATAGACCTCTTTCATAATTAGACAGACAATTGCCATTTTTAATTTAGGTATTAGACAGACAATTGCCAGACAGAGCCTCGTTGATAATCACTTTACGTGTATGAGCACCCTGTTGAAATATTAAAATAATTCATTCATTCATTTCCTGTAGGTCTAGAGGTGATTTAAATGGATTGATATAAGCACATTAGGCCTTCTGGTCAACTTGTATTTATTTATAGCAATGGAATTATTGAACCCACAAGGCCGGTCTGAGGTCTGGCTGGTCTCGTGTAAACAATACACCCAAGTCAACATTAATAATTATTGCTAGAACTATCTGAGTTTATACAAACTGAAAATGTAATTTTAACGAATAGTATTAAGGTCTAATACTAAACAAAACTTGCTTTTGGACTAACAAAGAGCATTCATTTCTGACATTAACTCTTTCCTGACAGGGTGAAAAACATCCAAAATTGAACCACCTCTTTGTTCTATTGATATCTCTTGAAATAACCATAACTGTTGCGAAAGCTATACATTTTCTGAAAGCCCAATAAACTGGCGCTTTTGCTTGTGCTTTTAAATTTCCCGAACAAAACACATTATGTTAATATAAATTAGCATTAATTATCATAAATCAGGTTAAAAAATTTACATTTTTCTAGAAAAGCCAATCTTGCACGCCCACGTAGCATCTTGAAAACTCAAAATGCCACCAATCGCAGAGTTGTTTATGAAATCAAATCAAACTTGGCGTGTGCGTGGATCTCATGTTCCTGGCGCTTGTCGAATTTTAATTTTTAATCTTGCGTTACCGTTTGCCGTGTTTTTCGATTGACGACTTTGCGGGTCTTCAACGACCCATTTTCACTGGGCCGGTCAGGAAAGAGTTAATAATAATATTATATTAAAGACACGTTGTCCAATCTGGCAAGCCACAAATTGCCAACAGATGAAAACATATTCAATATAAACTAATTAGCATAATATTATTCGTGAGCCGACAGGCTTACATTGTACGGTACCTTTATACTGGTCGTGATTTGAAGACCGGCGGACCGCAATTCCTGGCTGTGCCGAAACTGCAACTTCGAAAAGTTGCATAAATAAGTACGACAATCGACGTCCTTCTTGTTAAATTCACTTGTGAGAAGTTGTTCGCAATGGTGTACAATAACATCCATCCTCAACAGTTGTTGTAAAAGGTTGGAAGCCATTGTGTTTGAACAAAGGCTGAAAATGGACGAACGTTGGTAGCAAACCATATCTGATCACATCATCGGAAAGTTAATAGCGATTGCTAGCTATTGCAACATCTGTTGCAAACTGTTGCAAAATCAGGTGTTTTGATTGGATTGCAACACAAAACGCGTCGTGCAACATGCTATATTTAGCGCAACTATTTCAGTCGGCAATCGTCGACGCGCCTTTGGCGCGATGCTAGAGTGGCTAGATGTAGAAAGCCTCCTGTTGTGCGGGTGTACGGAAACAGGCATTTCATGCTATGGAATCGCGTGTTTGGGCGCGCCACCAATGATCCGGTAAGGGTCTGTAACTAAAGTATGATACATCATGATTCGCGCCGCAAATCAGACCACGCAGTTTTGAAAAACGTGAGTCCATGACTGTGAATTGGTATTGCATTTAAATTTCTAATTTAATTACAATTTGCTCTGAAAATTCTGACTGTTGCAAGTGTAACAGTTACGACACCCTAGAACCCCCATTATCCAGTTCCAAATAATGTCAATTCACATTTTGAACGTGAATTCTCAGTATGACCTTACATCTAAGCAGTTTCAATATAAAACAAAATTAAAAAGGTAAACAAAGAATGTTGATCAATGTGCCTAAGAAACTCGAAAAAAGGTTAATTAGGTATAAGGATATGCAAATAAATAAACATTTTCAAGATATATAAATCTAGTTGGTGAATACGTTTTCTGTGTGCATTATATATACCTGTTTTTGCATCTATGGATTGAAAGGTCCAAGTTGCCTCTCCTTTTACAATGTCTAATCCAGACTGAATACGCAAATAAATATTGTGTGGCTCACTCAATTTCACCTTCTCCTGGAAAATAGAAAGGTAAATCAGTGAACATGGGTATAGAATTACGCCATCTCTGCTTTCTTCTCGTTTGAAAAGGTTGGAAAAGTTGTTCTAACAAACAAAACAAGGAGTTTAAAAATAAATTGAAAATAAAAAATACAGTCCAAAAATAAATTACTATTAAATAAAAGGCGACTTAGTATAATAATGTTCAAAAATATAAATTATTTTACGGTATTTGCTATTGTACTCATCGAGAAATAACGTTTTAATTCTCGTATTTCATCCTTCTGAGCGCGGACATTTTCGAGTTTGCTCGACTAGTCAAAGTTAATGTATGGCGTCAAGAGGTTCCCGCTGAAAATTGAGTTTGAGCTGATGAGTACTGAACTCTCAAATGTCTGCGTCAAGAAGCATAAAATTGTTCTCGATAACAAATGCAGATATCGACAAATTATTAACATTTCTAAACATTATACTTAAGGGTATTCATAAAAAGCAATATATTTTTGACTGCAGTTCCCCTTTAAATATATGGTCCCAATATTTTGTTAACGAACATGTTAGCGTACAACTACTGTAAGTCATCAAAACATGAAAAATGTTCAATATATTGTTGTACTGCAGTTGAAACAGTGCATGCAAGAGGTCTAACGTTTGGAGCGAACGCCCTTCGTCAGAGAGTAAAATGAAGTGGAATAAAGTTTAATAAAGATATAAAACTTTAATTTCAAACATAACAATCATGTCACAAAAATAAGCCAAACATGATACGATAAACAATAACAAACAATGAGATGCAAATGAAGGAAAATCATTTGTTATTATCAGTGAGGCAAGCCGGTGGATGCTAACAAGTAGTATAGGTGACACAATGGGAAAGGGAATAAAGTGAGAATCCACCGCTTTTGTCCGACCATGCTAGACAAAAACAATAACTTCTATCATTGTAACTGGAAATGGGACTGGAATGGAATCAAGCGCGATTCCATCCAGCTGATCTGAAAAAATGCGGTTATACCAGAATAAAAGTAACAGTCTTGCACACTTGTAAGTGCATGTATTTATTTTGAAGTTTTTTTAATGTTTGTGGTAATATTTTATATCACCTAATCACTAATAGTATATTTAGTCTGCGAAAGCAGAATCTGTCCTCACCCCCCCCCCCCCCCCCCCCCCTGGCGGTTGAGAAGAGAGTCTGCGACCAATCGAAGATACAGTTACCGATGAAATATGATCGGCGGTTTATAATTGGCTCATTGAAATGGGAAACCCCAAATCGAATTTCTTAGTAAACATGGCGGATTACGATGTATTTTTACATGCAGTCGAGTGTACGAAAGGCGGTTTTTGTGTAGAAACCATGAAACAAGAACAGTTGGAAGCTTTATTTAACTTTATCTGCAAGAAAGATGTGTTGGTCAGCCTTCCAACTTGCTGCTTCGCTTTAGTTGCTCTATTTTGCAAGAACAGGTTCGATATTTAAATGCCATTGGAGTTAGTGCATTTGCTTATCTCAAGCGGACACATTGGATCCAAAACTTCAGTCCGGTGACTACACGTTCGTTTATTCATCTCCAGAATCGTTATTGAGTGATAATTATTGAGTAATAATCGAGAATTGTTTGGTTCGATAGTATACAAAGATCGTGTAAATGGTGTCGTAGATGAAGCACACTGTATAAGCCACTGGTAAGAGTATTATTTGCTAAATATTTGTTGATTTTTAATTCCTTCCCGCATCATTTCGATAATTAATATACATTGATGATAAATTTGTTGACGCTGTTGTCTGTGTGATTTAGTGGTTATTATAAGCAGTGCTACACACTGTACTCTATCTTGCATTGCCTCCACATTTTGGGAAGGTCCAAAGTTGATGACCGTTGTCACACTCTTGCAATCCATGCCCATCCCAAATGCAATTGTGCACAAAAGACATCTAACACTAACAGTTCATGGATTGCCATATAATTGATTATGTTTTCTTTTACACATTCTGGTGACGTAGTTGAACTTGAATGGAGCATTTCAATTAACCTTAGGTTAATGGAACTGTAGATGTCTTTTGTGCACAATTGTATTTGGTATGGGCATGGATTGCAAGAATGTGACAACTGACATCAACTTTGGACCTTCCCAAAATGTAGAGGCATATATGCAAGAAAGTGGTAGATGTGGGGGTAAGGCCATCATTTTATTTATTGGAAGGATGCTTGGAAATGTCAGCAAAGGTATGAAAGATTATGTCAAATTACCAACTACCTGTACTGCATGTAGAAGGAAATTTTTGTTACAGTTTTTTTACATAAGTTCAGAGGAGATGCTTATGGCCCAGACATTTTCATATAAAATATGAATGTTGTGATTTATGTGCCAAATCATGTTCATGCAGTGCTGGTAATTGTGCTGAATTAAATTACTTACCCATCTGAAGCACTGTGCCTGTGCGTACAGCAACACAATGCAGAACTGTGACATCTCAACATCGAGAACTTTTGAGCAACAAGCTTCTGACATTGCGAAAGGAACTCATGATGCCCATTGAAAAATTTATTGGACATGATGCAGAAGTCTACCGCCTCTACCCCAACACTACAGTACCTAGTACATTGTATGTTTTCAAACTTCCAGATCAACCAAACTCTTGAAAAAGCTGAATTCCTGCTTAGTTTGGAAGATATTACATATCATATTGAAATATGGAAAAAGGAACATGCAATAAAAATCTTTCTTTTGCTTGATGATGTTTTTGCCCCTTGCCTGAAATTGACTATGAAGATTATGAACAATCAGAATATGATGGTGAAGATGAATGGCATTAAATTATGGACACTTGATTTAGTTTTATATATCCAATTAGTGATGTAGACATTTTATCTATTTCGATCTGACCACCACAGAAGACAATGATGATGGGTTTCTGCAATTGCTGAAGAAGCTTTACAATTTTTGTGAATAATTATTTCATATATATGCAGACAATAGTAAGATGATAGTTTATTTAAACATGTAATGCACATACAGGAGTAACAGAAATTCATTAAAATGCACATGTGCATTATTTAAGATTTGATGTACAGTACAGTACATTATGGATAAACATGTATGTATTGAGGTCTGCAGGGGGTTTTGGGTATAATATGGTATCTAAGAGGTTTTTAAATCAGTGTACAGTTGTTACATTGTAGGTATTTGGTATATTTAAATTTGATGAATCCTAAGGCCGTTGACATTCAGTATGTGCTTCTATGGAATTAATGGTATTTTCAGCATACTATTTGTTCAATTTGTATGTACCTGTACAGGTATTTAGTATACTACACTCCTCTGGTTGATATCAATATATACACTACAGTGCTGCTTATATAATTTACTGGTAGTAACTAACAGTATATTTATCCAAACTCTTTCACCTCCCCCGCTGAATCAATGTCTCCTACTAAATAACATCAGTTGACATTATCTAAAATAACTTAACAAAGATCAATCAACATACTACGGTACTATGTTCTAATTCTAAGCTGATTGAAACTACCGTATATTTATATATATATATATATATATACTGGGAATCGAACTCTGATTGGGGCAGTCACTTTTCCATATGTATTTGACTATATTAAATCCTCTCTAATATTAATTAATATATATATATATATATATATATATATAATGTTGTGTTACATAGGCTGTGTAGAACTCTAAATGTTGGTCAAAAAATATGATGAATGGGCCTTACTTGAAATGTTAGACACCCTACACACAATTTCGGCAGTATACCAAATTTTTAGAGTATTCGTTTTCTATGTTTTATAATAATAACATAATGCATTAATATTGTTCATTGATCCAATCATGCAGTTTATAAATATTTAAATTGTTTAAAATACTACTCTTGCAGTTCTTAAAATAGTTAAAAGACCTGTTTTGTTTTCTTGTTAGAGCATATGTGACCCTCCACGCGAAAACGTACCTTAACGCTTTAGCGAACGGCATGAAAATACCGTTCGCTTACCGTTTGGTAAGCGTTCGAACGCTTTAAGAAGCCGTTCGAACGGTTTGATAAAACGTTTAAAATTATTAACAGAGCGTTCGAACGCCTGTTATTAAACGTTCGGTGCCTATTATTAACCGTTCGAACGGCTAACTGAAACCGTTCGAACGGCGAACAGTTAGCCGTTCGAACGGTTTCAGTTAGCCGTTCGAACGGTTAGTAACAGGCGCCGGTTTTACCAAACCGTTCAAACGGCTTCTTAAAGCGTTCGAAAGCCTTACCGAACGGTAGGGAAATGAAACGGCATTTTCATGCCGTTCAGTGTTCGCTAAAGGGTTATTAGCGCGAGCGTTTAATCGGGTTTACATTGTATGCACGAATTCAAACGCCGGATTATGACGAGCGCATAATGGTTCAGTTATAGGGCGTAAGAATAAAGAGTTTGATCGAACGCCAATGACAAGCCAACTAGGTCGTGTGCGGCTTGACAGGTGTGAGAACACGGGAAGACAGCTCTAACGTAATGCGAGATTATGTTTGTTGTTGCCAACACAGACTCACTTCATTTGACGAATTGCGGTTAAAGTACATTGGACGCAATTCCTAATCGCTAACTGAAACCGTTCTAACGGCGTTAGAATGGCTTCCCCAAAGCGTTCGAACGCCTTATAAGCAAAGATTTACGCAAATCTATAAGCAAAATGTGACAAGAAATAATTTTATATCATTCGAACGATTTCAACTAGTCTACATAAAGATTATTGACGCGCAATTGACATTTTTCGCATGATCCCCATAGCTGTCCTTCCGGAACAACCGCGACAGCAATACAGCATGATCCAAACTTCCCCGCGTTCTCTGGACTTTTCTGCTGCTGTAAAACTATGAAATTTGACAGTTTTCTGTTCGAATGGTTTGATAAAGCGTTTAAAATTGTTAAAAGAACGTTCAAACGGTTTCGTTAGCCGTTCGAACAGTTGCCGTTAACTGTTCAAACGGTTTCGTTAGCCGTTCGAACAGTTAAGTTAGCCGTTCGAACGGGTTTGTTAGCCGTTTAGTTAGCCGTTAGTTGTGGTCAACCGTTCGAACGCCTATTATTATCCGTTCGAACGCCTGTTATTACCCGTTCGACCTCCTGTTGTTAACCGTTTAGTTAGTTTGCGAAACCGTTCGAACGTTTTTCGAAACCGTTCGAACGCTTTTACAAGCCGTTTGTCATCCGTTCGCCGTCCGTTTTTTTGGCCGTTTAAACGGAAAAGCGTTAAGGTACGTTTTCGCGTGGAGGGTCGCATATAGTAACGGTTGCCTGTTCGACATTGAGTTCGCGTAATTCAAACGCGCAAAGCATATTTTTCGGCAAACATATGCTTTCTCGGCTATGTCTATATCCCATGGTAAACGCATTATAGCATCGACAATGTTAAAAGAGCTTCTTCCACTAACAGAATATCGGTCTTTGGGATCATGTAGTACCAACGAACACAAGATACATGAATATTTATAAGACCCTCGCTTCGCGACAAATCCGCTATCCGCTAATTTTGTCATTTATGAAATCGAGGAATTGCATTAATTAAATATTTCATACGTCACTGTACGGCATTATCTTCGATTGGTCGCAGACTCTCTTCTCAACCGCCAGGGGGGGTGAGGACAGAGTCTGCTTTCGCAGACTATAGTATATTCAGTATTAATTTAGCAACATTTTCACGAATATTTCACACGATATTGTCAATTGAAATAATAAAAACTAAAAATTCTGCTACGAGTTCCAGTTCTTTCAAACATCCAAAGATTTGACTTTATTGTAATTCCCGATGCTCGATTAGAATAACAAACCAAACCATTCACCTCAAAAAAAGTATTAACATTTACGGGTCAGTTGACTAACACCAGCCCTAAACTTACTTGTATAAAGCTTTTTGGTTCGTTTACTACGGCCTCGTAATCTCCAAAACCATAAGAACCCAAACGAAATGTCCTGAGATCAAAATCGTTGTCCAACTTTATCTTAATAAAAACCCGCTGAGCAGGAGCCGTTGCATTTGCAGCATTTTCAAACCTAATCTTGTAAATCATTTTCTCGTTAACACGGACAAATCTGGATTCGCCAAAACCAGCAGGCCCAACAATATCGTTCTAAAAATCATCAAAAACGAAAATTGTTATATTAAAAATGAATAATGATATGATTTTGTACTGTTGGTAAAGGAATCGAAGTCGTATTATAGTCACCAGTCATTCCTGTAATAGCCAAATGATTTTTTAAGAAGCATGAGGTACTAAAAACTTTGACACATGTTCCAATTTTACATTTCAAAACATTCTATTATAATTCTAATAGTCCTTACGGTTTAAGGAAAATCTAGTTTTTTCGCATAGTAAATAACGTTCCAATCAATTTTACTTATTCCTGATTGGCTAATGACAGCTGAGTAAAAGCTGAACATTAAACAGCAATATGGAGTAGAGCAGTATGGGGAGTTTTCAACCCGCCATCGCGGAATCGACGAGTGAAAATCCTGGTTGCGGCTGGTCACGTGCCCCCTGAAAATTTTTTTTTTAAATTAATGTTTTCACAAACACTTAGGGAGGGGTGAAAAAGGTTCTTTTCACCTCTCTGGTGCCAATCTGTCTCCTTGCACAATAACTGTCAAAACAAAAGGCAATGAACAAAAGGCAAACGAACTTGTAGGTTTCAGATCGAAGATCGTGTCGAATCCAAATATTACGGAAACCCCGAAGGTCTACAAATCGGCTAATGCACCATCTAATACTTGTACAGCTAAAGAACTTGTACAACAAGGCAAATCTTCAACTGCTTGCTTCGGCCGAAATGCTTTACGGAGGAAGAATTCCATGTGATGATGTGTTCCCTCGTTTAATCTGCAGGCCGTGTGAAAGAAGATTAAATAATTTCACAAAGTTCAAAGACGCTAATTTGTGAGAGCCAAACCAACTTCGTGCGCACTACAGGAGATACAGTCACATTTCACCCGCTGCCTCGATAACTGCGGCGAAAAGTTGCAAAAGAATCAACTCAACTTAACCATCAAGCCGTCGTGGACTGACTTTTGATGATGTGTATATGTCATCAACTGAAACTCAAGCAAGCTCACAGTTGTTAAATGGCGCATTTTATCACTACTTTATATCCACATGAAACTTCTGAAGAATATGGAGCTCAAGGGAACAACCATAGTGATCTACTGTTTACTGAAGTTCTGGAGATGTACAATGAGCTGAAGAAAGTTTCGAGAAGGGAGTCCAACTCAGTTCTTCGGTAAAAAAACTTCGAAGGTTTGAGCAAGCTGGATATCCAAGACATCGCTAATGAGATCAGAACACAGTGCCCGTTGACATATATGGTGTTGTTGGTAATGATAGAAGTAGAATACAGGGGGAAAAGTTAGCGCCCCTGTCCCTTATATATGTATGGTATCATGATGTTCAAAAGATGGCATGAACTAAGCCGTTTACAAAGAGTCAATACCATGTTATTGGCCGAAAGTGATGCTAAAATGTAGGTAAATATATAAATATTAAGCTAATAAAGTATCCTATATCTTATATTGCCTTCATATTATTAACTCAAGTACATTTCTTTAAAAAAAAATAAGGGCGACGATTTTTACATGAAAAACAACTGTCAACACGTTGCCGCAACTAAATTACAAGTCAAAGTTATTGATGCGTGTAACATTAACTTAACTTAAGCAAAATCTACTCTCGTATAGTTGTATACGATTCCACTTATTTTTAATTGCTATTTTTGGATTATCATTTACTTTTACAGATTTACAGTATGTATAAAAAAAACGGAACCGGCATGAAATTATAAGTTAACATTCCTTTCAAACAACTTACAGTATTGTAGTAAGCCCTAGACACCAGAGCAAATATTAGACAAGAAGAGCAAATATTAATTAATGTTATGCCGGTTCCGTTTTTTATAAACAAGTATGGAATTTGTCTTGACAAAACCAAGCAATATACTATCCTGGATGAAATTGGTAATCACTTTATCGACAAGGTGGTGGAACAGGTGAAGGCATGCGGGGGAAAAGTTTACCTTTGATCTAGACAACATTGATTGGGATTTGAATGTAAATGAAATGTGGTCTGATAACCAGAACAGAAGTGTTCACACTGTAGCAACAACTTTGTTATTTAATCGTGTTTCTTCAAACCATCTATCAGATGAAGAGCCCAGCAATCGTTATCTAAATGTGACCTTGCTAAAACAGTATCAATGACTTATGGTGAAGCTGCGGCTAGAAAACAACGCTACAAGAAATTTGCTGCTCGAATACTATGTGAATTCATCCCTGCATTTAGCTTTCTCAAGGACATTGCGTGCATGTACAATTTCAGTCAAACTACAAAGATGAAATTTATGCTAAATCAGTTGTGGTTCCATTACCTGTGGTAATGAATGATGAAAAAACGTTTGCTGAAGTTGTCGACGTTTTGGACCAGATTGAAACTTGGATACATTAAATCTACTCATGAGCTTGGTTCCTTTTACCTGTTAAAGCTCCTGATATATTACCACTTCCGCCAGCATCTCTACAAGGCTCATCTACACCCTTCAGCCATTGTCACTGTAGTGTATTACAGTACATCGGAAGCGCAAGTTGAACACTCTTGTATGCATGATCAGTTATGTAAATAAGAGTATAAAAGCTAGTGTTTTGTAATTATATTAGTTAGTTCTTTTGTTGAGTAAATTGATGTAATTAATTAGCATATTTTGAATAATTAGTGACACTGGAGAACTTGAAACTTAGTAGGTAATTGTTGTTATGAATACCGCACACAAGTTTAATGATCTGTTGTTTATGTAATTTAATATCGGGGTGCGGCCCACTATAATGGTTATACGAAACCTTGTAACAAGTGAGATTGTGATTGTCACTCGAGGTGAGCACGTTTGTAAGAGTTGAGGAATAAATGTTTTATAAAGATAGATACAGTCCCTTTGAATGTGATCGTGCTCATCGTAACTTTTGAACCTGAGTGGAAGGAATTTCCACGACACTTGGACCTTCGAACCGGAGTTACGTGAGCGAAACAGATTTACCGTGAAGAGATTGAGAGTGTGAGAAGACATGACAGATCCCTTGAAGAAGAAAAGACGAACGCGTGCTGGTCACAGAGCATATGTGACTAAAACACTTTGCGACATTACGAAGAGCGGGGAAAACCTGAAGAAAGAAGAACGACCGAGACTAATCAACTTAACGTCTTCACTCGAAGAACAGTACGAAGCAATCAAGACATTAGACAACGAAATATTGGACCTTCTTTTCAACAAAGAAGGTGTAGAAGATGACGAAATCGTCGAAGAGATCGAAGAGTCGGGGAGATTGGGAGATAACTTATTTGGACGAACTCTTGAAAAGGAACGAGTTGACAGAGAGCGCCTCAACGAAAGAAAAGGAAACGAGTAGCCAGCAAACACGAGTCATTCGTGCGACACTCCCGAAACTTGAAGTGCGGAAGTTTGGCGGAAAGCCTGAACAGTGGCAAGAATTTTGGGATAGTTTTCAGAATCCCGAATTTATCATAGATTGACAAGTTCTCATATCTACGTGGTTTAGTGGAAGAGCCAGCGAAAACCGCAATCTCTGGATTCTCCTTAACGTCGGCGAGCTACGAAGCAGCCCTTGGGCTACTTACAGTAAGCGCAGATTTGGGAAGAAAGAAAATATTCAGAAGGATCACATCAACGAACTGATGAAAGTCGCACCAGTACCTAGCGCACGAGACACCGCGAAACTAAGAAAACTACATGACATCTTCGAGACCCACAACAGAGGATTGCAAGCGCTCAAAGTCGAACCGACCACCTATTCCGCCATCGTGGTTCACGCAATCGTCGAACATTCGTATGAACGACGAAAAGACAGATGGCAACAAGAAAAGATCATGGCATGGACCAAGTACAAGCAACACATTGTTGATGAAAGCAACCGACGACAGTTGCGCCTTTTGTAGAGACAAGCACGAACACCACGAATGTAAGGTAGTTAATTATTTAGATGAAAGAAAACAACTATTTCGTAAGTACGGTAAATGTTTTATTTGTATTAGGAAAGGTCATATAGCTGCTAAATGTAATTCTAAATTATACTTGTACTAGTTGCGGGGGTAATCATCATAGGTCCATTTGTGAAGGCCGAGCCGATCTTGCTAACTCTATAAATGCCAGTCTGGTCAGTCCAGCATTGCACATAGACGCAGAAACCTGAGTTGCGTTACAAACCGCACAAGCGGTTTTAAAAGGGAAGAGCGCTAGTACCAGGGTTCGAGTCATGTTCGATTCGGGAAGTCACAGGTATTTTGTGAAAAAGAGAACTGCTGAGTCAGTTAAGTTAGATGTTAAGAGTGGATTGAAATCAGTACCTATGGGAAAAGTTTGACGGACAAGGGATTGCGAAATGTTTAGAAGCTAGATATAGCGCCTTTGAGGACTGGTAAGACCATAACGATTGAGGCTTATGAAGTGCCCAGCATTTCGCAGATTAAAAACGAGCACATTGAGGTAATGAAGACTCGTTATCCTCATATTCAAGGGTTGTGGTTCTCAGATGAATGCGTTAATAAGGAAGAGCTTGAAATTGACATTCTTATTGGCTCAGATTACCTATGGTGCTTTCAAGAGGGGAGAACCATAAGGGAAAAGCGAGATGAACCTGTAGCAGTCGAAACAAGTCTGGGTTGGGTACTGTCGGGGCCAATGAAATGTAGCGAGATGCAGGAGCGAAGGGTGAATGTGTCCTTTGTTAAACAGGAGATTGTGAAGGATGAAGAGTTGAAGAACTCTGTGCAAAGGTTGTTGGACCTAGAAACTCTAGGGATTAGAGAGACCAACGAGGTGCATGAAGCATTGAAGGATGGAATTGAGTTTAACGGTGAGAGGTACAAGGTGTCTTTACCATGGAAAGAAGGGCACCCAGATCTTCCTAGTAATTACAGGAATAGCGTAAGAAGGTTGAAAGGTCAGCTAGGCAGACTGAAAAAAGAACCTGAGGTTCTTGGCGAGTATGACAGAATAATTAAAGAGCAGTACAAGGAAGGAATTGTTGAGAAGGTTGGCACTTGATAGCACAGAACAGGTACACTATCTTCCTCACCATGCCGTTGTTCGAAAGAGGCAAAAACCACTAAGGTTAGGGTAGTGTACGATGCTTCAGCAAAGGAGAGTAAACATAGTGCTTCGTTAATGATTGTTTGCATGTGGGACCTGCACTTTCTCCCTTGTTGTTTGAGATATTGTTAAGATTCAGAGAAAAGAGAGTGGCTTTAGTGGGAGATATAGAAAAGGCTTTTTTTACATAGAAGTAAGCAAGAAGGATATAGATTGTTTGAGATTTCTGTGCAGGTGAACGATGTCAATAGTGAGTTAGTTGAGCCAGTTGTGTATAGATTTTGCCGTGTTGTATTTGGAGTGAACAGTTCGCCATTTCTCCTTAATGCAACATTGCAGCACCACTTAGATACATTTGAAAATGAGGACCCAGAGTTTGTGAGAAAGATGAAAGAAAGCTTTTATGAAGACGATCTTGTATCAGGGGATGAAACGTTAGAGAAAACTTTTAAGTTGTATGAGAAGGCCAAGGAAGGATTGGCGAGTGGTGGATTTAGGTTGCGAAAGTGGATGATCAATAGTAAGGAGCTAATAGACAGAATTGACTTGTGTGAAGAAGGAAAGGTAGAGAAGGAGAAAGGAGTAGATGATCAGACATATGCAAAGGCTGTGCTAGGCGGAAAGGAGGGTATGAGATCAGAGAAAGTGCTTGGACAGGAGTGGGATTGTCAAACAGATATGTTTCAGTTTAATTTAGGGAAACTGGAAAGTAAAGCAGAAAGGTTGGTAGCTACAAAGAGAAATTTTTTGAGTCTGTTGGCCAGTCCATTTGACCCGCTAGGAATTATTAGCCCAGTCATTGTGAGTGCAAAAATTATTTTCCAAGAATTGTGTGCAGAGAAGATTGGTTGGGATGATGAGTTGAGAAGTGGATTTTTTTTGAGAAGTGGATGAATGATCTGGGAAGTGCTGGAGAGGTTTCAGTGCCGACGTGTCTGTATGGATTGAATAAGGTATATGTGAAGTGTTCATTGCATGGGTTTGCTGATGCCGGCTCGAAGCCCATTGTGCTGTTATTTACTTTGTCTGCCAAGCTGACAGTGGCATTCATGTGGAAATGCTCACTTCAAAAACTAGAGTTTCACCTCTGAAAGCCCTAACTATTCCAAGGTTGGAATTGATGACAGGAAGGATACTAGCTCAGCTAATGGACAAGGTTAAGAATGCTTTGAAGGAGAATGTTGAGGTAGTTGAAACTTATTATTGGTTAGATAGTAAGACAGCATTATGTTGGATAAATAATCAAGGAGAGTGGAAGCAGTTTGTGAGGCACAGAGTGAATGAGATTTTACGGTTGCGTAGAAAGAAAGAATGGGGCCATTGCCCAGGCAAGGATAACCCAGCAGATATAGGGTCAAGCTGGGGAGTATTAGGTACTGAACTAAAGGAATCGGAATTGTGGTGCAAAGGACCACCATGGTTGTCTGCACCTAAAGATGAGTGGCCACAGGGATGGTTGGTTGTGGAAACACCGAGAGCGTGGAAGAGACGAAAAGGGTTTTAGTTCATGTGGTAGAACTATAGAAGACGTGAAGGAACCAAGTGTTCAGTGTATTGTAGATGTGAACCGGTACAGTAAGTTAGGTGGATTGCTGAGGGTGACCGCCTTGGTGGCACGGTTTATTTTCAACCTACAGGCAAGAAGAAAGGGTTTCTTGAAGAGGACAGGTGAAGTTGAGACAGAGGAGATAGTAGAGGCTGAGAAAAGTTGGATAAAAGCGGTACAGGTAGATCTAAAGAGTACACCCAACTTTGAGACGTTAGTGAAGGACCTAGGTGTAGTTAACTATGGTGATGTCCTAAAGTGCAAGGGTAGACTAAGTAATTCCGAATTAGATGTCGAGGTCCAGGAATCAGATAATGCAAAGACATTCAAGGCAACCAGCAAAGTGTTAAAGAGGTTAGGTGAGGATCCTGAAGTGATTGCCCACTTAACAAAGAATAGGATTATTGAATGGAGATTTAATCTTGAAAAGGCACCATGGTGGGGTGGTTTCTATGAACGGATGGTGGGAAGTGTTAAACGATGCTTAAGAAAGGTGCTTGGAAATGCAAGGTTGAAGTTGGATGAGCTATTAACCATTTTTCTGGAGGTTGAGGGAACTTTAAATTGCAGACCTCTGACTTATGAATATGATGAGGTTGGTGCGGAGGTGTTAACTCCCTCACACTTAGTATACGGCAGGAGGCTTGTAAGTTTGCCTGATGAAGTGTATGATGAGGAAGAAGAGAGTGAGAACGGCTTTCTCAAAAGGTTCAGGTATTTGGTTCATTATAAAGGTTCAGGTATTTGGTTCATTATTTGGTTCAGGTATTTGGTTCATTATAAAGGTTCATTACTGGAATAGATGGCGTAGCGAATATTTGACTGATTTAAGGGAGTACCATAAAATTGGTAAGCATGATCTTGCAGTGGAACTGCAGGTTGGAGATATTGTCTTGGTGAGAGAAGACAACATAAAAAGAAATTGTTGGAAATTGGGTAAGGTGGAAGAATTAGTTGTTGGAAAGGATCAGGTTATCAGAGGTGCCAAATTGAAGGTGTTGACCAAGGGAAAGCCAGTTTACCTGAGCAGACCCATACAAAAGTTATACCCATTAGAGGTCAGTCGTGGCTGTAAGATATTGGATGACTAGAAAGCAGGGAAGAACGACGATGGTACAGAAGCGTCTATAGGTATTAGGAGAACACCTAAACGTGCCGCTGCGATTGATTCATTCTGGAAAACAAGAGTTATGCTTGAACCTCAGCCTTAGCCTTAGGTCAAGGGGGGAGTGTGTTGAGTAAATTGATGTAATCAATTAGCATATTTTGAATAATTGGTAATTGTTGTTATGAATACCGCACACAAGTTTAATGATCTGTTGTTTATGTAATTTAATATCGGGGTGCGGCCCACTATAATGGATATACGAAACCTTGTAACAAGTGAGATTGTGATTGTCGCTCGAGGTGAGCACGTTTGTAAGAGTTGAGGAATAAATGTTTTCTAAAGATAGATACAGTCCCTTTGAATCAATCGTTAATGGTCTCCCCGTAACCGTTACTACTGAATCTCAACACGCTTTTAACAGGCAAGACGAAGCTGGTAATGCCACCGCCAGGGAAATTTCAGAAAGAAGACGTGTACTGTAGGCGACGATGGCGACGAGTACAACACTTATCCAATGAGTTCTGGACTCGTTGGAGGAAAGAATATTTACAGAACCTACAGACTAGACCAAAGTGGACAAGACTACGCAGGAATTTTAAAGTAGGAGATGTGGTTTTGCTGACGGGTGTTCACAGTGCAAGAAACCAGTGGCCTATGGCAAGAGTGACTAGCGTAAATAGAGATGACCAAGGGTGGTTCGATCAGTAACTATCAAAACATGAAGCTGATCAACCTTAGATGGTCCAGTCAATAAGCTTGTTCTGCTGGTTGAGGCCTTCGAATGAACGCTGGAGAAGACCGGGTGAAGTCCCAGACGGAGAGCTACGTGAGAAATACAAACGTAATGCAGTTATGTTAAGAAACACTTATTTAATCTTAAGAATAGTTAATTTGAGAGACGTTTGGTCAATCTTAAGAACGGTTAATCTTAAGAGATGCTTTCATTTTAATGTAAAATATTTGTTAACTATTTTAGGGGAGCCATGTAAGTGGTATTACAACTCCCACTGATGTTTTGTGTTACCTGTTTTGCCCACATAAGTATTCGGGCGGGAAAAAGCCCGCCACAGTCGGCACAAGGTCTTACCTTGCTCAGGAGTCGAAAGTTATACCCTATCTTTAAACGTAATTATTTCACATTGAAGGATAACATTAAAGGAACAGCGAATTGTATGTGTGGAACGATACTAGCGTGTACGTACCAAGAGTTAATATCGATCATTACTGGCTGTGAAAGGGTCGTCGAAATCGAAAGCTATCCGTAACAGAAATTATTATAGTTATTTACATAATGAGTTGTTCGTTACAGAAGCAGAGTCACATCAAAGTAAATTGGCGGCTACTGCCAACTGGAAAGGAGGAAATGGAAAGAAACTGGAAATGGATTTTCTTCAAGAAAACTTTAATAGAGGTTTGAAGAAAGGCATCAAAGGAATGGGTGGAAAAAAACTGACAAATCTATGGAAAGACTAAGCAGGCCAGCAGGAGGATTAGTAGAAATCATTCGAAATTTCGATGAACAGGTAGGGATAAAAGCAAGATAGTCATCACATAGCAACAAGTCCTCAACATATGATGAGCAGCAAGTTCTTGGAGATCTCATCCAATTAATACCATTTTTGAAAATCGAAAACAATATTGTGATGCATCCACAGACACGTTGGCTACACTGAAATGGAATGCATTTCTCAAATGGTTGAAACATCATAAAATAAATCTTCTTATGGATGCCCCAGTAGAAGATGTCAGAAGAAAATTAACTGATTGAAATACCATACATTATGTGAAATGTTCAATTTTCCAATCTGCAGCAGTGTGTGAGAAATTACGTAATCCCCTTGCCCGGCGCGATGCGCCGGCCGAAGGCCTGAGAGCGAGGGTGCTAATATCGACCGGCGTTTAGTCCCTTATCACGCGAGATGAAAGGCCGTTCCTGATCTGGGATCGGATTTATTTGTTTATATATATATATATGATCAACCGTCCTCATGCGCGGCATCGGAACATTTGGGCCTGGTAACTAGATATAGACAGAAGCTGATTGGTAGACCTCTGCATTTGAATTAATATTTAAATTGCAACCGTCGCATGATTGCGAATGCAAAATTGAAACGGTATTGAAACGGTTTTTTGGTGCGTTAAATTTGGCGTAATTTAAATTTAAATTGACGCCAGCGCGACAAACCGCTTTCCGGAAGAAGCCGCCATTCGCCGACGGCGAAATTTATATTGCCATAAAAACCAGCCATTTTCTCACAAAATCATCGGATGCAGTAATGTTTGTTTAACAAGCATTAAACTGTTGTGTTGAAGGACAAGATAATCAAAGACAGACACAAGTAAAAGGTAAAAGGACTATTATAATTATGTACATTGTGATTGTCACCGACTCACCGGTCTGTATTGAGCAATTAATTTGCCTTTTCTGCCGGCTAAGTTTTTTTTGGTTAGGGTTAGCAATTTGTTTAGGATTAGGGTTAGGATTTTGGTGATATTTACCGCATTTCGTTGAATTCTAAGAGACTATTATACGGCTACCGTACGAATAGCCATTACCTTCAGTTAAGTGCTTCACTTTATCGTTTAACTTTTTGCCTTGACTCGCTAATTTTAATGTAATTTAAATAATTGTACACTGTATTGTGTATTTGCTCCAAGCTCCGAAATCTAATAGACACATTTTGAAATACTTAACAGAGAGATTTGGGAAAATTTGAAGGTGTGTAATGTTTTGAATTTTCAAAACATATGTATAATATTTTGACAGTTGGAATTAAATCCATGCCGTGTAAAATCAGGCTTGGACTGGCCATTGTGCCATCTTGTGCCAGAACAATGGCACTTTGTGGAGCACAATTATGGCTGGCCATTGTTCTGGCACAATATGGCACAATGACCAGTCCTAGCCTGTTTAAAATATATACCATTTGTTCTTTATAATACTGCTGAATAGTAAGTGTAGTACAAATTTTGGAATTGCATGTACAGTATGTTTATTATTTGATTAAAATTATAAATACTATATGCTTGATAATTAGCGTATATATACAGTAGTTTAGGTTGAAAAAACATGCATACCTATATATACAGTAGTTTAGGGTGAAAAAACATGCTTACTATTGCTGTGTTTATATGACCTGGGCCTGGCCTACAATTTTGTAGCAATAAACAAGCATTACTATGTGTACTTGTCAGTTTTAATACTTAATATATACACTGCTGTAATGAATAAGGGAGAGCTCGGGGGGAAACAGACGATACAGCACGTTTGTCAAGCAAGCTCATATCCTCAGAAAAATTATTCTGTGTCCCGGACAGGGATAACTTTCTGATTTCCAGTGAGATGCTCTGACCATTGAGCTACCAAGACTCAGATGGTGAGTGAACGTTACATTGATGTACTGATTATATTGATATAACAGCAGTGTATATATTAACACAACCAATCATTAGTCATTACTGAAATATATAGTAACTGCTGTGCATAGCTAGTACATATATCATTAGAACCAATGCATCATTGTAACCTCTCTCCATCTGAATCTCGATGGCTCAATGGTTAGAGGCCGTCACTGGCAATAAGAAGGTTATAATTTTTTCAACCAGGAATATTATGTTTCTGACGATATGATCTTGACGTCCATGTTTTGTATACTGGCATGTATTCCATATATAATCTGTGTTTACAGTACTCCATCCATTATGGAACATGTTAGACCTACAGTACACTTAGCTGGCCTAGTGGGTCACAACTTATTCTGTCAATGTAAAATACAGCTTATTATTATTATGTTCACATTGGGTATGTTGACATTACTATGTGTGTTAGCTAGATCATTATCGACAAGCAGACTAGGCGTGGCATTCTGAATATAGGTTATAAATATAATATATATGTGCACGGTGATATAATTTAGATACTATAGTACACAATGCCATATATATGCTTTGTTACATGGCAAATATGGTATCTGCAATCTGCATTAGGCATTATTATTATTAGTATTATTGTTAATGCATTATTAATATTAGTATTATTAATAATAATAATAATAATAATAATACAATAATATTTATACAGGATAGCCCCTTCAATGCTAACACTGGTATCAATATATGGGGGTCTTGTTTTCTAACAAATTACAGTTGTTACAAATTTCAACATATATTCACAAATGTACAGTACAATGTTACAAAAACTAATTTTAACTCAAAAGTTGTATATCCTTCACATATTGTCAATTAAGGCAATAGATAATGGTGCTATAACATGTATGAACAGATTAATTGAAACATGGAAAATAGCTCTTTACCATGGTAGATATGATGTTAAAATGCCATGGAATTTCCTTACTAGCATTACACAATGTAACTTGCTTCTAATACAAGAGGTACAAAACTTGGGATTTCTATTAACCAATCAGTTTCAAGTCCTGACTTAGGAAAGATCAGTTTCCCTGACATGCATAGAGACCTCTGATTATGGCCATCAACATTTAGTTATCCATATTCCTGCCAGCTCCACATCACAGTAGTCCAATGTGGGTAGAATTATCAACTTACTGTATATAATCTATCCACACCAACAATTGGAGTAGAATCCCTAATACGTCTTAGTAAATCTAATTTGAATGGGCCCCTATACATTTGCACTATATGCATGCCATCCGTAGACATTTGAACGAATTTGATTTTTTTAAAGGACACTCATTGTATGATAGAGATGCACTTTCTTCCTCCAACAGCCTTTGGTGTCTATATACAAAATACTGCATTGATTATTTCGCGAGTCATCAATATTGTGATAAAAGTAATTTATTTCTTAGTGATTGATGGTAGAAACAGCTGTAGACCCCCACTATTCTGTTGCTGCACTCAAAAATTAAAATGTTTGGGCTGCATGTATTTATTTTGATGTCCTATGAAACAATTAAATTCAGACAAATAGACAATACAAAGCTCTGAGAGATATTGTCCACTGAAAATGTATTTACTTTGGCAAATGAAGTGGCTATTATCTAAATTCAAGTAATTTAGAACTAAAAGAAGTACTGTACTGTAAGTTTCAAACAGCAATTGGGCGAGGGGTTGTTGCGTATACGTATTTCTAGTTATACATATACTGTGTAACTCATTGTTGCATTGGTTAAACTGTTTCATGTACTGAGTATACACCACTGCACGAAAAAATGGATTAACTCAAATTTACAATATGCGCAAATATGGAGCAAATTTATTGAAATTGATTACATTTACCATAGGAGTAAACTTGGTAAATGCCTCATTTACTCACTTTTGAGCAAATATGAAGAAATGCGGCATTTACCATGTTTACTCCTCTAGTAAATTTAAATTTGAATACATTTTCTCCATATTTGCGCTGTTGTAAATTTGAGTAAATCCATTTTTTCATGCAGTGCACTAGGCATTAGTTGCATGAATGTAAATAGAAAAATAAACAAATAAATACAATATCGTAAACTTCCCAGATTATTATTATTATCATTATTATTATTATTATTATTATTATTATTAATACATCGTCCCCACTGCTAAAAGGTTAAAGTTGATATCAATTAATATTGAGATCACTTATCTTTGCAATCAGAGCATGAACAAATGTTTCTACACACACTGCAACAAAAGTTTCCAGGGGAAAGAGAAGTTGGTTGTTTGACATCAAGACATTCTAACAAAAACATCTTAGACAACATTCCTCATTCTTAAAATATCTTCTTACTTCATCCTGGAATCCAGGTTTGTTTTTGGAAATATCCTTATTATTGTAGTAGAGAACTGCCTTTGACAAACCTCCATCTCTTCATTCTCATCCAGTTTCTTGGAAATACTCCCTTATTGTTCGTGGGGGGCCAATGTGAATAATCTGACGTATTGTCCGTATATCGGCTCCCATTCCAAAGGCAACTATTGCAAAAACTACTAGTACGGTAGAGTTTTGGGGTTTAATTGTTGCAAAATTTCTTCTTTCATGTGTTTGGTCTGCAAATTTCTACAATAGCGTCAACATCCTGCCCTTCTTTAAAATACTTTTCATAAAATATGTTCTTCCGGTCAAGGTTGGCAACCACCTCAACACATTTCTTTAGGTCAAGAGATTCTTTTATGTATTTTCTGTCATATTCGTTGGCTGTTGCTGTCAGTGCAAGTGCTGTGACATTTGGAAATGATGCACACAACATTCCAAGATGGCTATAATCTTTTCTGAAGTCATCTCCCCTATAAATACACAACATCATAAAGCATATAAACATTTAAACTTTAAATAATATAAGGCATGTAAGCACAGAGTTAATAGTAAAAAAAACTTAAACATAGTTACCATTCCAGAATACAGAAGGCTTCATCAATCACAAATGCACATACATTTTGTTTTGCTAAATATCACTGTTTAAAATGTCTCATCCAAATTTGCATGACAACAAAGACTCAGGACGGGAAAATAGTAGATTATAGTGTGCTTTACTGAGTTTGTCCTTTTCATACAGCTCGATATCACAAAGAAGTTCTTCATCATCAGTAGTGTCACCATTTTCACATTCAGCACCGATGCTGTTGAGGCTAATTCATTGATCAAAGAATTTAAAGGCGATATGACGATAACCACGGAAGAGAACGAATCGTTGATTGGCGGAGACAACTGAAGTCTAATTCCTTTTTTCAAACGGTTCTTTGCCAAATAATATCGAAGGCAATACATGAAAAATTAACGATTTACCATATGCCGTGGTAAGGACAGTATGCACATCCAACCCCAAAAGTAACTTCTCTAGGCAAATAACTTGCTTTGGCCTCAAAATTATATTACAGTGCAAGCTGGTAACGACATCAAAATGTAGACTATGATTTCCACTGATTCCACATCGGCTGAACTCAAATCGCAACGCGCCAGGTTATCGGAACTTAACAAAACTTACCACCCCTCCCGTGATGTAAAATGCGAAGGCATGTCACGTGACCAGCCGCAACCAGGGTTTTCGCTCGTCGAGTCCGATGGCTGGTTGAAAACCCTGGGTACGAGATTGTATGGAGAATTAGTAAAAAATAGCTCATGTTATAGTAAAATTTCGTAATCCATAAATTGATTGAAGTGAAAACCAATGATTGGTTAAAAAATAAAATAAAATGTAATTTTCCAAAACTCCACCACCATGACTAGATTTGTGTAGTCCCTTAAGCGGTTGATATCATTATTTACGAGTTTTACTGCTGTAAAATGACCATATGTGTGCGAAAAGCTTTCATAATAGTATTCCACATGAATGTTCTTCTAGGTAAATGACATTTAATTACATGTCAAAAAAACTGTAAGAAATGCTTGCAGATAGGGGAGTGCGGGCTGAAAACATTGATTGATAACAATGTAATAAAAAATTAATTATTATATATACTTCAAAAACTCATTAATAATTCATAAACCAACCATCCAATTGCTGCTACGTACGAAATTAGTCACATGTATGCGTCTGTATAATAGCTAAATCACACTTATTCATGCAGAAACACAATACTTCTCGTGAATAAAGATTTTCATATAAATATTTTTATATAAAGACTATTCATAACACTTGAAAACAAAGCATGAAAGAAAATACCACAGATTTCATGCATAATACAATAAAATGGAGCATGTAGTCCCGAGGGGGGTCTGGTAGCTATAAATAAGGTGATTCTCACTGCATTCACCCCTTCAAATTTGATCAAGCGCCCAGGGAGATATAGCGAAACGTCTCTTTTGCTATCTTTCACGAATTTCCAGCGATAAACTGTAACGATGGCCGATGCACCACAAATGCCAGAAGACCCTGCTGTTGGCGCTGAAGGAGAGGAACATCTGGTGGCACCCGTAATGGCGGAAAATATACCAACGCCGATACCTGTACAAGCGCCAAACGAATTAGAGGTATAAATATAGTTGTACAGTTGAATTATATTATTATATCAATCACCGTAGTCTACAGTTGTTTGCATGCTTGTTCGCTATTTTGGGATGTACTTAGGAACGTTTAGCGTATATTTCTAGTGAGGGTCTTCTCTTTAAAATACATGTTACATCCGCGATTTAGATTTGACTTCATCGTGGACATGTGTAAACTAATACCGGTTCAACGAAGAATGTATACTAAACGGATGGGAAAATGTTCATACTTCACGGATTAAAATCAATATCCAACCGAGTCTAGTGGCCCATATATAATGGCCGTCAGAGTCAATTAGAGTTATTTGAGCCGCGATACAACGCCATGGTGGTTATTGATAGCTTGTGTTCAACATTTATCATATTTTCCAGTTTGCTACACATTTTCCTCGTACTGAATGATTTCTTTCGGTGGGCAACTATTGAATAATCACTGTTTAACATTAACTGGGGTTATTGTCTCTTATTAAGGTTGAACATTTTATATTTAGTTATGATGTTTTACATGTTGATTATTACTTTGATTATTATTATCATACACTATTGAATGAACCGTGTCGAGTTATAACGTTTGTTGGCCATTTTATTGTACTCACGATTGTATGTCAGTTTTATGCTGTTTATATGTTCACATCGTAGTGGTAGACCACTGAATGATCACTATCGTGGGTATGTTTATGGAATTTCTTGGCCATTGTACTGAGCTCAGGATTTTATGTCAGCTCTTATGCTATTTATGTTCACATCGTAGTGAAATGATTTCTTTGGTGGTAGACGATTGAATGATCACTGTCGAGGGTACGTTTATAACATTTATTGCCTATTGTATTGAGCTCAGGATTTCTGTCAGCTTTTATGCTGGTTATGTTGAATATGAATGAGATTGCTGTCGCAGGTTTATAACGTTTAATCAGTGTATGATACTTGGATGCTTAATTTGATTACGTATAATTTAACTGGTTTTCTTTAGTGAGAGATTCCACTGATAATGACTATTGTATTGCTTGATCATTCAATCAGTCGCGTTGCTTTCATTTCCATAATTACACTTTGGATATTCGTGTCTCCAGACTTGATATGCAAATATTAAATGGTGTGTTTATTAATATTCTAGACGTTAAAGGGAAAATATGCTGAGTTACAGGCGAAGGTTGAATCATTGACAACTTCGTCTTTGGATAATTTGCTTACTAAAATTAGAAGGTTGGCATCACGTCCAATCGGAGAATTTTCGCGTTTTGAGGCAATAGATCTGCTCGAAGCCATCAAGAATTATGCTCAAGATAATCGACATGAAAAGGCTAATTATTATACCTTAGCTTATGAAACTCTCCGATCTAAGTTGAATATGAGTACGGATGCACAATTCCGGGAATTTCTCTTGCCGCTGTTAGGCGATAAGGATCAAGAGAATATCTTGGATATAGTCTCAAAGGTTGAGAAGCACAACAAAAGAGGCTCAGCACATATAGTTATTTTCTACAGGTGCAGGTTCCTTGCGTGCATCGTCAGCATCTCCATATCGTTCTGTTAGGTGTTTTTACTGCCAAAGGTTCGGACATGTGCGGACAAACTGTTTTAAGAGAAGACGTGATGAAGGGAATGGGTCTTTCAACTATCAAAAACATAATACATAATAATCACATTTGCTCTTGTGTTGATAACTATATTTGTTGTTGTGTAACCGTAAGTATAATATTAAGAACAGGCGTTGTTCTAATGCAATAAAACATTTCATCATTAAAAACCTTCGTAGTTGTGCATTTTATCTCACAGAGTTTATTTATTTTGCCTATTCTTGTTTACTCACGTTGGATTGCTGTGAGTGACAGTTGCGAAAACAGAGTATCTTAATAAAGCTCTCCTAGTTATGCTGGGTCACAACTGTCACCCCCTGCTGATTCATTGGGGTTTCCCGGGGATGGTTCTTGCCGTGCCACGCTGCGTTTGCTTTCCAAAATATTATGGTCTGTTCCTTGTTACCTTTAGGGATTTCCTACACTAGCATGGGACTGGGAGTTTGACTCCTCATTTGATGACGCCCTCTCAACACTAACGCAGCAACCACCACGGCAGGTACGATGGGTCAACGCCTCGGGCGGCCCCATTGAGGCTGGTGGAGAGTCGACGGTTGTGTCCCAGATTGTGCTGGAAAAGATCATTCATGGTGATCAGCTAGGGACCATTGATGATTAACAATTCCGTGACCCAAATTATTTTAAAGCGGGGGGATTGCATCACCATAGCGACCTATGGGAAAAGTTACTCGATGAGGTTCCCAGTCCTGACCAACTTCAGATCCTACGATAGATTCAAGAGAAAGTCTCGGTTGCAGAGTACTTTCGCCCGTTCCGAGGTACTTTCAAAGGAAACATTTACGACACCGCTTATCCACCACCTGCCCAATTTTCCAATAATCTCTCGTGCCGCCCTTTTGCTGAGTTTGTCCGCAACACATCATTAGATCGAATCATTACTGGTGCAATATCGCTCCTGGGCCGAGTTGGTGAGGCTTTGCTACCACACCTAATATTGCCTTTGACTGTGGAACCCATGAAACCTAGACTATGTCATGATGCACGATTCCTGAATTTATGGATGATAGATGTTCCATTCAAATTAGATAATCTCACTCATATACCACGGTATGTTCCCAAGGACACCTATCAAACTGTCTTGGATGATAAGTCGGGTTATGATCACATTTTATTATCGGAGGACAGTAGAACATATTTTGGTATCCAGTGGTGTGGTTGGTGTTTTGTATACAATACCCTTCCTTTTGGCTGGAAGCTATCACCTTTTGTTTATCACTCGACTGGTCTCCTGGCAACCAATTTCTTTCGTTCCATGCATTGGTATCCCATGTTCTCTATATATTGATGATCGCCATAATGGACAGTTGCAGATAGACTTGCACTCTGGAGCATATTCCCAATTGCAAACGTTGAATGAACGAAATGTAGCAGCGGCCAACTGCGCCATCTTCATCTTCGCCTATTATTTGGTAGGATTTGGCTACTTCGTGGGCTTAACTAAATCGACGTTGATACCCGCTAAAGTTGTCCCTTATTTGGGCTTTCTCTCGGATTCAGCAATGCAAGTATTCCACCTTATTCCCGCTAAAAAGGAGAAGTTCCTTCAGCTACCGCGTCAAATTGTGGGCCAATCGACTGTTTCCGTTAAAACATTCCAAAGGTTCGCAGGAAAATGTGTTTCATTTTCTTTGGCCGTTCCAGGAGCAGTTCTTTTTACTAGAGCAGTCAACAATACTATTTCCAGAGGATTGCGTAACCCATCGTCATGTTAAGATCGACCAAAAACGTACTCCGCGACGAACTTAAACAGTGGTTTTTTCTCGAATCATGGGACAATCCTCTTCCGTGGAGAGATGAACGTCATGTTAGGATATCGCTTGCCACAGACGCCTCCGGCTCCGGATGGGGGGCCTCCGTTCACCTACCGAAGACCATTACCACATCTGACTATTTGACTGACGAAGAACATGCGTATGACATTGCGACCAAGGAGACTTTAGCACTGGATAAGACACTGGTATCGTTTGCCGACTCATTGCAGAATGCTTGGGTGGACGCGCAAGTAGATAACATGTCTGTAGTATGTGCTTGGCCGAACGGAGCAAGGAGTGTCGCTTTGAATAAGGTGATAAAAAGGTTATTTTTTTACGACGGCTAAGCTAAACATCTCCCTTCATCTAAACTTTGTGCCCTCTCGTGAAAACCCAGCCGATGCCCCTTCTCGTAGGTTATCAGTTCTCGACAGTCAGTTGCATCCGACTTTGTGGAAGATTGTCCAGGAAGAATTCGCTGGCTTGAGTGGTCACACATGTGACTTAATGGCTTTGGATTCTAACACGATGCGCGACGTGGATGGTGTTCCGTTACCTCATTTTACTCCTTCCCCATCTCCAGCTTCATCGGGTGTTAATTTTTTCGCCGAAAACCTGAGCACGGTAGCTGCGTTCCTCGAACGCCCTTATATCTTCCCTCCACTCTTGCTTGTTGGAGCAGTGCTTCGTTTTCTTTTGACTGAAAGACGGAACTGTACGTTGGTGACTTTGGCAACTTATCCCAAGAGATATTGGTGGCCTCTCACCATGAAATACTCATGACGCTCTTTACGCTTGGCAAAGATGGGTGACCGCAACGCTTTATTGGTGCCCTCGGGTGATGGTTTGGTGCCTCACAATGGCATTCCAGGAGATTTGTGGGTGTTTTCCCTCAAATTTGCGTAGGCTGACTGTTTCTTTTTTCAATATCTGTATCATGCATGCGATGTACATTTATAGTAACTTGCTTGTTTAATTCATAGTTATAATATATTCTTAAAGATGTAATAAATAATTATGTTGGTTTATGCGTTCTCCCTTCTTTCATCTTCCTTCTAGCACCTGCCAATGATAGCAAAACTCTTCGTCCCCTCGGTGCGGTGTCCGACATGTAGCCACGCCAATGATAGTGATTTTTTGTTCTGCCAACGTTGCGGTTATAGGCGGAAATCAGCGGTTCCTCGTGTTTCAGCTCCTCTGGATCCCCAGAAATTGCATTGTATTGATGAACGATTGTGACAGCTATCATTATTTTCCCAGGCTACCAGCTATTCGAAGCAAAAAGATTCCCTTAAAAAAGAGTTAGAAACGTTCTTGTGTGCTCTTCCGGGTTCTCCCAGTCTGTCTAATGTTAACCCCCGGGATATTTTCAGATTTTTGGTATACAAAGACAAAAATGGGAAGACACAAGTTCATCATAATGGATGTGCTTTTCTTGGTCAGAAGGGGGTGCATGAGTGTGGTTGCATGTTGAGACTGTCCCACAAGGTAGTTGACTCATATATTGGAAAGTTAAGGTCGATTTTCCATGCACTGGGAAGAGATGGTGAGTGGGATCGCCGCCTTGGCTTGGGTAATCCTGCGGCAGACAAATCGGTAAAAGATTATCTACGAATCTTTACCATGGAACAGTTACAAGCTAGAGTGCAACCGAAACAGGCAAGCCCCTTCTTCATCGATAAACTTGATCGCCTGATGGGTCATATCAAGGAAAGTATGAAATCACCTAGCCTTACGCCTACACAACGGTTCATTTTAGCAAGGGATCAAGCTTTTTTCAAGGCAGTATTTTTCAGCGGGGATAGACCAGGAGATATGGGCCAGGTTAAGGTTCCGGAATTTTACGATTTCCGAACAACGATGGATTCCTATTTAACCATGTTTGGGGGAAGACCCTCAGAGACGGCAGTTCCAATATTTTTGGTATCAAACGCAACCCTTAAATTAGTATTTGCCCTGTTCGAGGTATTGAACAGTATACTGCTATCGCAGAGCACCTCAAGATCAATCTGAAGAGTGGTTACCTATTCCGTCCAACTAATCCGCAAGGTGCCATAGTTAATGCTCCATTTACTTCCTCAGCTGCCGAAGCCCGACTGAAGACATATCTCAAAGAGATTGGAAGTGATAACGGTGAAACTCTTCATGGTTTTCGTTCGGGATCTCGCCTTATCAGGAGTTGAACTGTCTGAAATTATGGACCATGTGGGTTGGACACAACGACATACAGCATTGTATTACCTCCAATTGGCTAAAGTCCTTAACCCTGCGGGGGCATCATCCCGACTTGCTCAGCTTGATTTGTCTGCAGTTACACAGGAGTGGGAAAATGCTAATGAGCTGCGGCAGTTTGTTTCCGCATTCCCGAGTCTGCCTTCCCAAAAGCGCCCAAATGAATCTTGAATATTTATATTTTATTGCGACACTCTCACCTCAGTAACACCCTTATCTGTTGAATTTTGAGTTATGGTTTGGGATTTGAGTTCTATTCTTGGTTGAGTATTAGTTAGACGGTGTGAACTAATGTTAAGGAGGGTCGAGATCAATGTTTCCATATCTTAAAACAAATGAGTGCAAGTGAGAGTATTGTGAATAGAATACTATTCATAATACTCGAAAACAAAGCACGAAAGAAAATACCACATATTTCATGCATAATACAATTAAATGGAGGCGTATAGTCCCGAGGGGGATCTGGTAGCTATAAATAAGGTCATTCTCACTGCATTCACCCCTTCAAATTTGATCAAGCGCCCAGGGAGATATAGTGGAAACGACGACCCACCCGCCCTACCCGATTCGCTAAAAATTCGTGAAAATACAGATAAATAGCAGGTTTCCACCTGCACCGGAGCGCTCGATCAATGTTTCCATATCTTAAAACAAATGAGTGCAAGTGAGAGTGTTGTGAATATAATACCTTTTGTATAAATATCGTATTCTACATTAACATAATTATAGTGTCAACACATAATGATAATTCTCGCAGAACAACATTCATACTCTTTACAAGTATCTCTTTTCGGCAAAATTGAAAATACAATTATTGAACACACAACTCGACATGTTCGTGTTAACATTTGATACCCTCTCACCTTCACTCGCAGGCATCGGAAAATTACTCAACATTTCGTCAGGAACGTCAAATTCAAAATCAGACAAACTGAAGTCTATTAAATCCTTACATTCTTCTTTCAAATTACTGTTCGCCATCTCTTTAATATTCCTTGGAGGTCCTAAAATAGTACTCACACATTTTCTTGCTCTTCGCTTTTTGGTTCCCGAAATCTTCGCTTTGGAGACATATCAAAGACAAACGCTGTCAAGAATGTAAGCTTCGGCATTACCACGCCTTCGGTATTTAAAATTCATATTCAAATTTTTGTTAGAGAACAACCAAATTGCTATTCCCTAGAGATGTTATTGTCTATTGAAAACTATGTTTCTCATTCACAGTTTTTGAAACAATTAAAAAAACTCGCATCACGTGTTTTAAATAGTACTAAAATATCCATATAATATACGTGTACCTACTCTAATATTCCCTATGATATACCCGCTACTTTACTATTAATTGTTACAAAAGTAAATGAAAAACATAACACTTACTTCCGTATGAATTTCCAACAATTTGTCTCCCATTTTTTAAAATTAACAAATCGACAATCACTTAATAACTTAACATCGTGGATGCATAATTCACTCAGCTAGGGCTACGCCCTAATACATGTAGGTATAATACAACTATAACATACCGGATCCAAAGATCGTAGCCATCGCAAGTAACGTTCCAAATGTTTTAAACCACACTTTATTTCATCATGTATATCTCTAAGTCGATCTCTAGCTTTCTAAAGAAGAGCACATACATATATTGGTTAAAATGTGATAACATGACTTGATACTACTCTCTTAATTGGAAGAAGTCGTAAAGGTTTAAACCGATTAGGTGATATGAATAACCATGCATCTGCCATCTGAATCCATCTAGCTTAATCCATGCTTAGAGCGTCTCACCGGTGATCATAATTCTCATCCGCAATCAGATATTATTCAGAGTAATCCCCTCGCCCGGCGCGAAGGCCTGAGGGCGCTAATATCGACCGGTGTTTAGTCCCTTATCACGCGAGATACAAGCGGGTTCTGATCTCGGATCCCATTTATTTTATTATATATATATATATATATATATATAAAATATATATATATAAAATATATATATATAAATATATATATATATATTTATATATATATATATATATATATATATATATATATATATATATATATATATATATATATATATATATATATATATATATAATATATATATATATATATATATATATATATATATATATATATATATTATATATATATATATATATATATATATATATATATATATATATATATTATATATATATATATATATATATATTATATATATATATATATATATATATATATATACAGGGCGGATTCAGGGTACGTCGAACACGTCAAGTGACGTACTGTAAAATCCCAGGCTAATTAATATTCATGAATTAATTAGTGAAGGCAAAGTGAAAACAAATTAAATTGAAATTTTTAAATTTTAAAAATGTCCAATTTTTTAAACATTTAACATGAATTCTCTGTTTTGAATACTATTAGAGGCTTGGCGCGCTGTTTGCGATACAATTCTTTGTCATGTAATTTCATTCAAACTGTATTTAGCGGTTTTCGCAGTTTGCACTGCTTTACTTCATGTAATTTCACCGTAACTATTCTTGGCATGAGGACGGAGAGGACAGCATTTACAAATAGGGGTAATCACAGTACGTCAAAATGGCGGGGGGACGGCAAGATAACGAGCACTGATTGGACAAAACACCAGAAAACAATAGAGGGTACGTCGGAAGTGAAGCAGGGTACGTCGGAAGTGAAGCAGGGTACGTCGGAAGTGAAGCAGGTAACGTCACTGACTCGACTTCAGACTGTTGTTTGAGACGGAGTTCGGATTCGATATGGCGTCTAACGATGCTACGAAACTTATAGAGAACGCTCTACAGAGTGGAAATGTTAAATTGCTGGAGAAACTTTTTAGCGATTTGTCAAAGACACTGGAATTGCGAAGCTACCAAACTGGTGAAGAGATAGCGGCGCAGGTTGGGAAAACGTTGTACAGGGATGTCGATGCTGAGGCATATATCCCAACGCGTGGAAAAAAGCAATATTGTATTGCTTTAAGGTGAGTAAGACTAAGACAGTAACATAGAAAGAAAACTAGAGAAGTAAATTCTTAAACTAGCGTGAAATGCGTGAATTATTTAAAATATTAATAATTATGTCTTATTTACATGTATGAATAATATTAATATTAAATATGTGTTATATGTCAACAAAAGCAGTAGCCATTCTTTTCCTAATTTTCTATATTAACCTGATAAATAACGTTTAATTTTAACTTGAATGACTCTCAATACCTTTTATTGATAACAAATTGCCACCTTGGCAATTACTTATCGATCGATTGGTTTGGATTGAGTTTTTATTGAGTCTGATAACGTTGTTTTGCTATCACGTTTTATAGCTCTGAAGCATCTGGAAATTGCTTGTACAGCTCTATTTCCTTGGCTCTGGTAGGCGATAATTCTATTACTAGAGATCTTAGACTTCTAACATCAATTGAGTTATATCTTAAAGCTGATTTTTATTCTCAGCACCCGTATTTTGTATCTGCCTATGCTACACATGGAGTGAATATTTCTCACAGTTTCAAAAATTTATTACCCATGTCTGTGTCAGCTGCAGCATTTGATTCTGGCTCTTCTGGAAGTGAGCTTGTTCAGAAACAAGCTATTTTGAATTGTGTTGATAAGACATGGTCCAGTTTTTTATGTATTCTTGCTTTGGCTTCTGTCACAAACACTAACATTTTTTCTTATTATCCAGACTTTGGGAACAAAAAATGTAAATTACTTTTTAATTGTAAAATAGAACCTTGCCCACCTACAAAACCTATAGCAGATGTGCATGTCTTGTTTTGCTATCATGGTGTTGTGGAACCAGGTGATGTATTTCAAATTAACCATTTTGTCCCTATTATATTTGACAACAAACAAGGTGCTAAAGGTGGTGCTTTAAAAAGAAAACTCTCACAAAAAGTTCTCTCCAGTCTGCATCCAAAGCCTAAAAAACCCCATGGTAATTTATCTCAGTCAAAGATTGCTTTTCCCTCTCTCCCCAAAATAATACCTATTGTTCCTGATCCACCAACAAATGTACCGGTAGGTCAGGTAACTCAGCCTAAGGTAAGTGGTGAAACAATTCCCCAGGCCCATTTTTTGCAGGAGTATGATGTTGCTCATTATAGAGAAAAAGTCAAGAATATGACTGATTTGGAAATTGGTACTCTTATCAAGAATGTTTTTGTACCCGATAAAACCTACTCTTTCCCCATAACAAATGGTCGAAGTTTTCGTTCCGAATGGTTGAAATTGTATACTTGGTTATGCTATTCACCCAGTCAGGATGGTGCTTATTGCCTTCCCTGTGTACTGTTTGGTGATGGATTTCCCAATATAGTGTTGAAAAAGAATCCACCAAAAAAATTTTTTTCCCAACCATTTAAACAGTGGAATGATGCTACCCGTTATTTCAAAAAGCATTCGGGCAAACATGGTTCTTCATCAATATGTTTGCACAGCAGTACATCACTAACTCTTTTAACTCGCCAGTCGGGTAATATTCTGCCAATTGACATATTGATAAGTGAGAATCGAAGAAATCAGGTATCAGAGAATAGGAAAAAGCTTATTCCTATTGTAGACACCATTATTACTTGTGCACGTCTAGGTTTATCTTTCAGGGGCCACCGTGATGATTCCCAATATCATCCAGAAGTTGGAAGTTATTCTCAGGGTGGTGTTGGTAATTTTATTGAGTTACTGAATATGAGGGTTCGTGCAGGGGATGTAGCTCTTGAAGACCATCTCAAGAAGTGTGCAAAGAATGCTTCATACATATCAAAGACCAGCCAAAATGAAATAATCAATTGTTGTGGACAGGTAATAACTGGTGAAATTATTGGTGAGGTTAAGCGAAATAGGTTCTTTTCCATTATAGCAGACGAGGCTTCCGATTGTTCGAATAAGGAGCAGATGTCCCTGGTTTTGCGATTTGTGGATGACAACTTGAACGTTAGAGAAGACTTCATCAAATTTATCCATTGTCGGTGGGGGCTAACAGGTAAAGACCTTGCAACAACTATTTTGAAAGCGTTGGCTGACCTTTCTTTAAATATTGAAGATTGCCGTGGCCAAGGGTATGATGGGGCAGGTGCTGTTGCTGGCCATGTAAATGGCCTTTCCGCACATATTTTGAACCTCAACCACAAGGCTCTTTATACCCATTGTTTTAGCCATAGACTTAATTTAGTAATTTGTAATGCGTGTTCTGTCCCAATAGTTAAATATATCATGACACGGGTGAAAGAGTTATCATCCTTTTTTTAGCAATTCTCAAAATCGACAATTATTATTTGAGAAGAATATTTCACTTGTTCATGCTAATAAAGACAGCAAAAGGAAGAAGCTAATTGATGTCTGCAAAACAAGGTGGGTCGAACGTATAGATGGTTTGGATGTTTTTCAGGACTTATTTGTTGCAATATTTTCTACGTTAAAGGAAATGAGTTTGAATGAAGAAGGTAAATGTAACCCAAGCACATCTTCCCAAGCAACTTCATTTTTGGCTATGATTTCTTCTTTTCAGTTTATTGTTTCTTTGATTATTACTAGACATATTTTTGATCTGACTCTTCCTGTGACACAGTTACTGCAGGCAAAGAACAATGATATATTTGATGGTATTGAGCTCATCGAATCGTTGAAGAACACTGTTACCAGGCACCGTAACATGATTGATAATTACCATGATGTGTGGTATGGGGAGGCTATCAATTTAGCAAAAGAAATTGATGTTGAAGTATCTCTTCCCAGGATTTGTGCTAGAAACTTCCCTGCTTCTGATCCTTCCTCATATTATAAATGTTCACTAACAATTCCTGTTCTAGATCACCTGAGTTCAGATCTTAAATCCAGATTTGACGTAAGTAGTGTTAACGTAATCAATGGTTTAAGTATTATTCCTAGTAAAATGATATCACTAATCAATCAAGCTGGAATGACTGGCTGGAAATATTCATTCAAAAAGTTCTCAGATTTTTACGAGGAAGATTTGCCAAACCCCCTTGCACTAGATGGTGAATTGGAGTTGTGGGAGACATTTTGGGTAAGTCATAAAAGTTCATGTCCCAATAGTGTTGCATCCACACTTAAAGCTATCAGTTTTGATTCATTTGCAAATATCAAAGTTGCTCTCAGAATTCTAGGTACTCTACCTGTTACATCTTGTGAGTGTGAGCGTTCTTTTTCAGCCATGCGTAGGCTGAAAAATTATACCAGAAGTACCATGGTGGAAGAAAGGTTAAATGGGCTTGCATTGATGAATATTCATCAAGACATACAGCCTTCAGTTCAGCAAGTCATTGATAAGTTTGCTGCTGATAGTAGAAGAATTGAACTCATTTAATTCTTTAAAAGCAAACTAATGATGTGTTATTGTCCAATGTCCATAGCTAAAATAATATTTTTTCCATCACTATCAATTCAAACTATCTTTATTTATACTATGGTATAAATTGGTCTATAAGAATATATATGCTTGGTCACTGGTCAGTGATCAGTATAGAACAACTCAACAACAATCTAGTATTCTATTCTAAAAAAATCTGCATTATTTTACAATACATTCTTACATTTCCTCATTTGTTGATTACAACAAAATGAACAAATGCAACTCAATGAATAATGGTAACATTATAATATTATTTGCCAATTGCCATTGGTGTGACTTGGAAAATGAGCTCTCAGTCTGTGCCTCTGTCGACCGGGATGGTATAGAGAGTGAGCTCTTCTATGTCCATGAAATGCCCTACATGGTCTATTTTTCTCTTCTCGAAACTCTCTCTTTAGGCGAGTAACTGGTGCCTGAAAACCAGACAGCTCAGGGTAGATAAGGGGTGAAATAAAGTAATAATTATATACATTTCAATAAGAGTGCTGCAGTCTTTTGTTGCTAATTGGTAACTACTAGTTTGTATGACCAGGATGGTGTAGAGGTGAGCTCTTCTCTGTGTCCATGAAATGTCCTATATGGTGTGTTTTTCTCTATTCGTAGTTCTTTTTCCTGGGCGAGTATCTGGCGCCTTAAAACCAGACAGCTCATTGTGCTGGATGTTAAGATGACCAGGATGATGTAGAGAGGTGAGCTCTTCTTTATGTCCATGAAATGTCCTATATGGTCTGTTTTTCTCTATTCATAATTATTTTTCTTTTTCTTTGGCGAGTATCTGGCTGGATAAGGGGTAAACTATTACATTTTCTTTTCATATATACATATTAAAATTAGTAAAAAGCCACAAAAAATAAATAAACATTTCAATAAGAGTACTGTATATGCAATGCAGTCTTTTGTTGGTAACTACTAGTTTGTATGACCAGGATGATGTAGGGTGGTGTGCTCTTAGTTTTCTGACTATGTCCATGTAATGTATTGTACATGGTCTGTTTTTCTCTATTCATAATTATTTTACTTTGCATGGGTGTGTATCTGGCACCTTACAACCAGACAGCTCATTGTGGAGAAGGGGTAAAGTTAAAAACAATCTAATAGATTGGTAAAATGACCAGGAAATTAACGTGACCTCGCCAGGATCATGTGATGTAGAGAGATAAGCTCCTCTATGTGTCTAAAAAATTGCTTGGCAGCTAAAGTTGGTGGGCTTTGGCTGTCCATGTCGGATTCACTGAGCAGTGAATCATAGGCATGCTGATGAGCTCTGATATGGAGCGAAACAGTCGTAAAAATTGTCCCAGTAACGATTATTTAAAAAGTGCAGAAGTATTTTTTTTTAAATCGTAAAATGTGGTATAAAAAACGCAAATTAGAACTGTAAGATTTTTCTAAAAAATCTTGTCAGAATGCGGGAAATGCCATTTCAGGGAGTCAAATTTCAAAAAAAATCCGGGGGCATGCCCCCGTACCCCCCTAGAATGTGCACTTCACTGTTTCGACGTACCCTAAAAAAATCCTAGATCCGCCCCTGTATATATATATATATATATATATATATATATATATATATATATATATATATATATATATATATATATATATATATATATATATATATATATATATATATATATATATATATATATTTGGTCTTAAAATGTATGTATTCCAACACTCGAAATTTTCCTTCACCATAAATCCTTTCAACATGTAGTTTGATCGAGTGAAATGCCAAATATTACCTATAATATACCCAGAATCTTATCCCGGCATTACCACCACCATATATACAGAACTCGTGACTAGGCTCTCGACAACGGCTTCCGTAGCTCAGTGGTCAGAGCACTGCACTAGCATCGCAGAGTCGCGGGTTCAATTCCCAGCCGGAAGGCCTTAAAGTTGCATTTTTCGCAACTGGTCCCGGTTTGGTCTTAAAATGTATGTATTCCAACACTCGAAAGTTTCCTTCACCATAAATCCTTTCTATATATATATATATATATATATATATATATATATATATATATATATATATATATATATATATAACTCGAGTCGTATATGAGCTGATAGCCGACAAGGCGCTAGCCGAGTCGGCTATCAGTCATATACGACGAGAGTGAGTGGAATAACTGTTTTATTATATACACAAGCTCTGGATATGAACAACATAAAATTGCAAGTTTATATTATACAAGTAAATACTAATTGAATAGATTTTTAAATTTTCTCTCAACATCCGTCATGCGTAATAAAGACAAAATATGAATAATTAAATTATGTCACGTGAAAGGGAAACGCCGATCAATCACTCATGGAAGGCATTCATATTATAAAAAGTTTGAACGAAGAAAGTTTCGCTCTGCAAAACCACTTAACGATCAAAAAAACAGTTCAGCAAAGTCAGTTGTAAATGTTCACATTGCAATGGTGAAAGTTGAACACTGTACTTTTTGTCGTGGAGCTTCTGAACCCCGTTCATGTTGACATCAAACTTATTGCATTTTCAATCATTTGGACACTGAAAGAGACTTTCACAGGCATGATTTAGATGCTTCAAGTATTTTTGGATCGTTTCGACAGGGCGTATGCTTGAGTCTCGAATACGGAAGATTTTGCCGTAGGACTCGTCTTCGGGGTTGCCGAGGCCGCCTTTTGCTCTTTTGAAATGGTTTTTTTTGTAGACTACTCCAGCTATCTTGCCAGACTTTCTCAAGTCTTTGACGAAAGCTTCAAGAATATACCGGGCATTGTTGCCAAATGGTAACAAAATCTTTAATTAGCATAAATTATCGTAATTTATAAAGCATAAAGGTCTTTGGCTTGCTAACACGAAGTACTGACCATCCACGTGTTGTTTCTTGCCGCCATGTTTGTTAGGAAGATGGAAGAAGCGTGCGATTTCGAAGATTAAAAGGTGAGTAGTTTGCTATGCTTCGGTGTAACATTACTGCCGATTTCTGCTCGCATTACTTGTATATATTTAAAATATTATTCCTGAAGCCATATATATCGTTCGAAACTAGAAGTTTCAGACTATTTCTCTCGAGGTTCTTTAGTCGTGTTCACTAAACAATATGTGTTACTCGGACCGCTTAAAACTATTTGTTTCCAAATGGCAACTGTGCCCGTTCAGGGGTACGATTATTATTCATTTGTAACTTATGTTTCAAAGCATTGGTTCTTCAATTGCTCTTATTATTGCTCTAATAGAAGTAATTTACTGTAGGCTGTAAGGCTACAAATATATTACAAATATTCATGTTTATCAGTATCATCATGAGTTGTTTGATTTGCGATTGTTCCAAGCAATAACTTATATATATTTTTGGTTATATTTGAAGTATGTTGTGCTCATTTATGGGCTCGTTCTTCGTGTAGAGGACACAGACTACGTCATAGTCTGATAAACGTTATTTTCGGATGAATCAGAAGCTTTACAGCAACAAAAACTCTAACCATAACCGAAACAAAAACTCTATTGCACTAACCCTAAAATAAAAAATACTAACCCTACTTCTAAACACAACTTTCTATTATGCAAATTTATGTGTCCTCTACACGAAGAAGGACCCCATTTATGTTATGAAGTTGTGCACATGGTGACAATATTTCTACATAATGAACATAAAACTAGAGCTAATTTTATTAATTTGATTAAAAACTCATATACCTTGAACTCATTCTTCAGATAAATTATGTCATTGGAAAGGCGAACAAGAGTGCGTTATTGTGCAGCAGAAGTTGCACAATTTATTCTGGATCCGGGCTCAGACTCTGAGTTATCCGAGCTTGAAGATGAAGAAGATGACGAAGTAGAATTGGTTGAAAATTCAGGTGACAGTGTTCAAATCCCAATTCATGAAGAAGAAGAAGAACAAGAGGAACAGGAACAGGAACAAGAAGTAGTAGAAGATGGACGTGCAATTCCATCAGCCAAAGTAAAAAACCCGGAGTTCAAATGGAAGAAGAAGGAACCAAAACTCCCCGATGTATCCTTTACTGGAGCAGATTTTGCATTGCCTGGTAATGTTGATGAACTGACTCCACTTTTGTACTTCAAGATGTTTTGGGATGATAGTATTACCCAAAATCTCGTTGAACAAACTAACCTGTACAGTGTGCAGCAGGAAGGTAAAAGTATCGCTGCTACCAAGGAACAAATCGAACAGTTAATTGGTATGCAGATGAAAATGGGGGTAATGAAAGCACCTAATTATGAACTATACTGGGCAACTGCATCCCGGTATGAGCCAGTTGCTTCAGTTATGCCTCTGAAATGCTACAAGAAGCTGAGACAGTTTCTTCATGCAAATGATAATGCCAATATTGATGATCCTGCCAACAAAGAAAACCGCCTGTATAAGGTTCAGCCAGTCCTTGATGGAGTTAGACAAAATTGTCTAAAACTTGAACCGGAAGAAAATCACTCGATTGATGAACAAATCATTCCAGCCAAGACCAAGTATAGTGGCATTCGTCAGTACAACCCCAAAAAACCCACTAAGTGGGGTTTTAAAAATGTTGTCCGTGCTGGTAAAAGTGGCATGATTTATGATTTTTTCATTTATACCGGTGAAAAGAGTGCGGACAAAGAGAAATGCACATCAGGCGCGGTGGTTTTGAAATTGTACGAGAATCTGCCAAAGCATTGTAACCATCGGTTGGTTTTTGATAATTGGTTCACGACATTGAAGTTGTGTTTACAACTAAAAGCACAAGGCTATTCTGTCGTAGCAACAGTACGCAAGAACAGAATTGCTGGATGTCCGTTGAAGACTGAGAAGGAATTGAAGAAGATAGGCCGAGGAACCTTCGATTATCGGACAGATTCTAAATCGGAGCTTCATCTGGTCAGATGGTTGGACAACAGCTGTGTTCAACTAGTATCTACCTTCGCTGGCGTCAAAGCTTCCAAGACAGTAAAGAGGTGGGATGGAAAAGCCAGGAAGCATGTCGATGTCAAGTGTCCAGATTTGGTGTCACTTTACAATGAGTCTATGGGTGGTGTTGACTTGGCAGACATGCTAATTGCTCTATACCGCACAAAGATCAAAACGAAAAGGTGGTACCTGAAAGTTTTGTTCCATTGTGTGGATATTGCAAAAGTTAATGCTTGGCTTTTGTACCGACGCCACTGCGACAAACAGAAGATCCCAAGGAAGAAACAGCTGCCCCTTCTTCAATTCACCCATGACATTTCGGAGGGCCTTGTCAAGTGCAACAAGTCAGTAAGAAGAAGTTCGGGGCGACCACCAATCGAAAGAGCCCAGCCAAATGTGGAAAAGAGAGGAAGGAAACCAGATACACCGATACCTGTAATGGATGTACGTCTTGATAGTGTTCATCACTGGCCAGAACACAGGGATATCAAGAACCGTTGTCGCCACTGTAAGACTGGTTACAGCAGAGTGTATTGTGAGAAATGCAATGTTTGCTTGTGTTTCAACAAAGCAAACAACTGTTTCAAAAACTTCCATACAAAATGATTGAACTCTTGAATTATTATACGGACATGTATGCTAATAACATAATGTATTTATATCTAGTATATATTATGTAGATTCTGGTATACTGTATATCTAGCATAATTGGGAGTCGCAATCAGACAGCTGTCATAATTTGGATGCCACACCTCTTTGCAGATTGCCAAATTTATATTTCAATTATGTGGCAATACTGTATATCTTCATTGGCAACCAATCAGCTAAACATAAAATATAATAAGATATTGCCCATATTTTCACCCCTCTGCATGTAGGACTAATAGACCTTACCCACTATGACGTTTGATGGCGCAATTTGACTACTACTACCACAATGCTTTGCAAGTATTCTCAAGTAGTCAGGATGCTGGCAAGGCATTCTGGTATTAGTAGTCAAATGGCGCCATCAAACGTCATAGTGGGTAAGGTCTATTGGACTAATTCGATGATTTTAAGCATTTTTGGTTAGTATCTTCTAAACAAATTTTGCTTCCTTCAAAAGTCAAATTAGTTTTAAAATTTGCTGAGTCAGCAAAAAATTAATATATTTTTTTACCCCTGAACGGGCAATGTTGCCAATTGGCAACAAATAAAAAACGGGGCTTTGTGGAATTCTTTGTGGCTTTGTCCAAATTTTCATCTGTAATAGTATAACAGGCTTGGTTTGTAACATAGTTGGCTGTAGTAATAATTTTTTAAATAAATATTAAAAATGTGCCCAGTAAAAGCAAGAATTTAACTTTGTTTTGGACATTTCTGTTATGTACTTGTCAAATTTCTTTGAACTCGTAAACCATTCATTCGTAAACCAAGTAGAAACGCTAAAATTTAATTTTTTGAAGGCCAAAAATATTTCTAGCAACGCCACTTTAAACGTCGCTGTTTTTCTAAAAATATGAAATTGGGAGAGCTTTTCGTAAAATCTAGTTGTTCTATCTACCGTCAAATACTTTCATTCCGAATTTGGTTGCTTTCTGTGTGCATTTTGGTGTACTATTTCCCAGTAAAACTTGAATTTCTTCTTCGTTTAATTCTGCAAATCTGGCAGGCATTTTGCTAGATTTCTCTACTAGTAGGATATGAGCTGATAGCCTAGTAGTAGAGGAACCAATCAGATTGCAGAACAGCTCATATCCAGAGCTTGTGTATATAATAAATATATATATATATATATATATATATATATATATATATATATATATATATATATATATATATATATATATATATATATATATATATATATATATATATATATATATATATATAATTATATATATATATATATATATATATATATATATATGGTCAACATCCACCGGGCGAGCGGAATATATATCCATGAACCAACTTGGCCTGTTTACGGGGCAGAAAGTAAGGTCAAAAACATAGAGAAAATACCAGCAATCAAGGCGAAATACGGCTTGCTAAGAAAAAACAAACACAGCGATACTATAATAGGTCAAAAGACCGTGAACAATGGCGACAAGTTTGGTGATGCTTACAATATTATATGTGACTACAGATAAGCTGCTAGGTAAGTGAGTTAAATAATAGCCTATAGGTCTGGAAATTTTAATTGGTAGTATATACACAAGCTTTCTCTGCCATTGTTATGCTTATGCTTTCTCTGTCGTTATGCTTTTGCTTGAAAAACTCTGTTTTTAACAGTACTGAACAACACCGGTCGGTGGTCCCTGAATGTAAGATTATTACTAGGCGACAGCCGAGTGTTTTGCTAGCTTCTCGACTGCCATTATAACTCGATAATCACACAAGACAAGGTTTTTTATTTCTTTTATAAAATAACACCATTAAATTAACAATGAAGCCATGAAAAATGTAGATTTAACTGTTATTATATGCGTTGTTATGTGCGTTGCTGGGAAGACTTTGTAGCGATTTTAGCGATGAAAATGTACTCAACGTTACAGTTAAAACATGCTGTTGTGTATAGTATTTTAATTAGCGTTGTATCCAGGTGTTCTTTGAGTTCCTTTTGTGATTTAAACTACTTAAAATACGTCGAAACGACAAAATTTACGCGAGGAACACGTTAGCTTATGCTTTTAATATTGAGTTATAATGACACAGTTTTTGAGCTCAATAAGAATTTTATAATACCAGATATAATTGCATGAATGTCCTTGATCATCCTGATTATGTTTATGTGGTGATATAATTTAATCTAATGCATGCATAAATGTTGTGCTTTTAATTGTTGTATAGGCATTTGTACATTTGAGTAGTGTTTCATTGTAAACATGCATTGTACACGTTTATAGACCTACATATGTTAGGCCTGGCCTGGCCTCCACTTAGTGTTTCTGTGTAAACACTTTTGTCCTTGGAATAGAACTGCACATGCAATGCCGGTCCCATATATATTTAAGATTGATTGTTGAAGTGCTTCCTGAAGGACATTATTGTAGTTTTATTTCATTTCTTACAAACAATCAAATGTAAAATTAATATAATATGTGCGATCACTCGAACTAAAATGTTTCAAAATGCATAACAGGCAAATGGTTGGCACTTTTTTTACTCAAGTTTTTGCTTTAATAGTCAATTAAGGAAAATGTAAGTACTGAGTAACAAATATTAACTAGAATTTATAATGTAAAAATGCTGCCCTGTGTTATATAACAAAACCTGCTACACACGTTATGTAAGCAGCCTCAAAATGATTTGTCAGTAATGTGATACTGTTGCCGTAACTTTTTATCTTATTATTTACTTTTATTCTCTAATTTTTTGTTATCTTTGTCAGGAAAGGTGCTAATGTAAAGCAATGCTGGGCTTATATCTGTGTGGGCTTAATTATATACCTTATTAAATCAGAAGGTATTTTCTGTTAACAAACAGGGGGCCAATAACTAGGGGTCTTTTCGCCGAATTGTACAGTATTTTATGATTGGTTAGGTTGATGCAGTCTCGCTGTATTATGGGAAATGTTAAGGATTGAACGTGTGTCAGCTCACTATTGCGATAATGCATTAAGCAGGCAAAGAGCATGTCAACCATTATGAGTTAAACAAGTACTGATATAATTTAGATAATACATAATGTTGCATACTCTGCTGTTGCATAGGCTATTGGGTTAATTACCATTAATATTAATAATAATAATAAATACATATTTATACAGGGTAACTACATCAGTTAAGAAACTGCTATCAACGTAGGCCCTGTAAAACTTAAATATAAAAAGAAAAAAGAAAAAAGGATAATACATACAAAACTATAAATACATCATAATATAATGACTACAAGTTCTTATTAAAAATTGTTACTCCCTTATGGAAAAAAGGCAAGCTTTGTATGTTCTAACTTAACCCGTTCTTGATATAATAGACAACGTCCTCTAGTTAAATAGTTGTGTACATTCTCATGACGTTTAGTAAAATTGTCCTTAAAGTACTCAGGAACATTCCCCTCAATACATCTCTCCACAAGTTTTAAGACATGATTTTCACGCCTATCATGCAAAATCTCCCAACCCAAACGTTGTAATATAATATCGCTTGGCAGCTCTTTGCTAGCAACATCTGTATAGACGATTCTACCAGCGCGTGTCTGCATTCTCTCTAAGATGTCACTGGTCCCTTTACCACAGTTATGCCATGTCACATCAGAGTAGTCGAGGACTGGTAATATCATAGCTTTATACAAGCGGTTTGCGGCTTCTGTTGTAAATAGGGGTCGCACCCTGTATAACATACCTAAGGTCTTGGACACCTTTTTCTTTACATAATCAACGTGCTCATTGAAAGATAAAAACTGATCCAAAACTACACCCAAGTATTTAAATGAATCACTACGTTTAACAATATGACCATTTAAACAAAGATCAAGATCTTTATTCTGGGGGAGCCTTAGACGTTAGCGAGTGCCAAAAGTAACCAACTCCGTCTTCTTAATGTTGAGCACGAGTCTATTTTCTTCCAGCCATCGCGATAGATTTGTTAGATCAAAGTTGAGGTTTAATTCAATCTCAAAAGCTTTTTTCGAGCTTTTTTCGCTTTCATTTTCTTCAAATGATTCTGAACAAACACATCAGATATTGGATTTAATACGAAAGACTTATCCGTAAACTTGTCAGACCCCGGTGGTGGCCCTGTATTTGAAGATGAAATATTGCCCATTAAATTCTCCACGGCAGTAGAGAAGAAGTGATTGAAATTCTCTGCAATTTTCAATTTATCCTGTTATTATTCCATGTGTTGTCTTTACAGCATCCGGTAGCTTTGCTGTGCCCTTCTTACTGGGATAAATAGTCTTTATCGTTCTCCAGAATGACTTAGGATCGTTAAGATTTTCATGTAACAGATTCTGATGATACCTCCCCTTTGTATACTTGATCCTATTTGCTGTCTGATTTCGAAGTCTACCATATAAGTTCCAGTCCAGCTCACTGCCAGATCTACGTGCTTTCTTTAGGTGGTAGTCTCTCTCATTCATAAGTTTCTTAATATCTCTAGTAAGCCATGGGCAGCTTTGTCCTCGAACTTTCTTGCTTACAATAGGCGCATGTTTATCACATTTGTCAAGAAATTTTTCTTTCCACAAAGCCCAGGCATCATTTACATCTCCATTATCCAAAACGTCGTCCCAAGAGACAGTCGATAGGTCATTGCAAAAAGCAACACTGCTGTAATTTGCATAAGATCTACATTCAATAATTTTCGGCGGATTTTTGCCGACGTTAATTTTTCTCACTGCTACCAGCATGTCATGATCACTTATACTAGAAACAGCAACGCCAAACTATCTCTTGTTTTCCTTGTTGCATCTTTAATAACTTGCGTCATACTAAAGTTCAACAGAATATCTTTGAGTGTTTTGGTTTCTGATGAAGGTCTTTTGACCAAAAAGTCGCAATTAAAATCACAAGTTACCAATAACTCCTTATTCTCTGCACTGGCCACCTCCAAACAATCACGGAACGGTTCCATAAAATCAGATTGCGACGGAGGCCTGTTGATGGTTCCACATAAAATACCGCGGGATTTGGGCAATAATATTTCAAGCCATGTAGATTCACACTTAGGACTAATTTCAAGGTCTGTTCTTTGGATAACATTAAGAGTGTCCTTCACGTATACAGCTGTACTGCCGCCACTTTTACCGTTCAAGCGATCATTTCTATAGAGGTTATAGCCTGTGAGAGATATTTCACAGTCGTATATATAGTATGATCAAGCCACGTTTCTGTTAATGCGATAATATGTAGATTAGGGCATTTCGACAGTAAGATCTGCAGCTCTCCAAATTTGCCGCGAAGACTTCGAACATTCTGATGGATAAATCTTATTCCACTACACTTCATCGCTTCCAATAGCTCCGGGGGCATTTCAAGCTGTTCATCGACCGAGCTGTCGTATAATCGTTCCACTGAACACAGCGAACATGTCGTGTTGTTTTCAAAAGAAGCACCCAAGCATTTCTGATGATTGCATGCTGAGCAGCTTGCTAGGCCTTGGTTTCTTCTTATGGTCTTCATACATGTACCACATTGAGTTTTCCCTGGACCTGGGTTTGACAAAATGTCCCCACGTAATAGTAAGGTACTAACCATCAGAAAATCTCTAGTTAATCGAACAGAATGAACCGCTCGTTGCTTGTTAGAAACATTGATGATGCATATTTTCTTAGCTTTATTTCTTGAGACCTTTAATTCAATCACACCCAAATTTCTCCCTGTATTGAGCTCGTCAGCATCGGTAAACTTCTCGTCATTCATACACAGAAAACTGTGGATAACAACTCATACCTAATTTTAAGAATTTTTTATCACTGCACATTTTCCTGCAAAGTTTAGCCGGGCAGAAGAACGCCCTTGAAAATATCTGACCACACCCTTATAATAATAGGTGTAACCACTGAATTTAAAATAGACTACACTTGATATTCAAAAATGCCAAAACAAACATACAGCACCTACTGTTACTACATTCTACAACTATCTATGACAGCATAGTTTCATAATCCTGTCTGTAGAAAAGAAATATTAATTAACGTATGCGTGAAAAACCTCTAGGTGGTTCCGGGGGCATGCACACACAGAAAATTTTGTAATATAGAGTCTCTAAAATTGCATTTCCTGCAATTTGGGGGGAACATTCTATAGAATTCTGAAGATTATACACAATTTACACACAAAAGTTAAGTATTGTTCACTCCATCTTCCAAGTTCATAAATAGATCTTTGGTGAGAGACGTTGCTCATGTGACAAACCTTAAGTATAATATTAGTGTAGATACTCGATAATTTGGCAGTTTTCATATTAGTAAACTTCCTTGATAGTGGAAATACTGCTTTTTACTTTGTTTACATGAAGTACTGTGATTATCACTGCTGGTCTTCCAGTGGAGTAAAATATTTATCAATAATAATAGTGTATATGCATGCACCATTGGTCATCCACAATCTATAGGGATGTGGTGAATTATTGCAGATATTTTAACATTTTTGGATATTGTGAGAGTCATTATGAACCATAGCTGACATAATACTGACAATAAGTTAATTATTTAAATCATAAACAATTGATGCGGCTATATGTGACGAGTTAATGATTTCTTAGTGACCGATGGTAGTATATTAACACCAGAAGAATTAAAGTGTTTATATATATATATACAATAAAAAAATTCAGTTGGAAATAAACTCTCCTACTTGAAAGAACAAAATAATTAATTATAAAAATTGGCATTTACAACTCTTCCATAATTATAATCTCAGTTAGATATTAACATTTGTTTGATATGTAAATCAGAGGTGTAGCCAGATGGGGGGCCGTAGGGCCTGGCAAAATTCCTGCCCTCCCCCGCCCTGGCAAAATAAGTGGCCCACCTGAGAAAATTTGTACTCTTGGCTCTTCATTTTCCTCAGTTAGGCTGTCCCCTAGGTTTTTCCTGGTCGGCCGCCTTGACAGAAAATCCTGGCTATGCCTCCGATGTAAATGTCCTCATTTTGACATCACGCTGCATAATGACTTATTGAAGAAGCCTGTAAATAGACCTTATTCAAAAATGGCCGCTGATTTAATATTCTTTTATATGCATATAAATTGGCCCTTATGACCTCGTTATCGTGCAAGAAATTCAAAATAATTTTTACTCTAAAACGAGGTCATAAGGGCCAATTTATATGCATATAAAAGAATATTAAATCAACGGCCATTTTTGAATAAGGTCTATATCTTTGGGATTATGTAACAAAATTATGAAAGTATGTAATCCCATGATACTAAACATACGAAGTTACCTACGTTTTGAGTGCTTTAATTTAATAATCCCAAAGATATATATACACGATTTTTCAGTAAGTTACTATATATATATATATATATATATATATATATATATATACAGTGTGACATCACAGTGAGGATCCGGCCTTTACATATCAAATAAACATTAATCAGTGCAGGTTCATGCACCTAAACAGTAAACACTTTGAGTTATTTAGTTATTTAGTTTGATGTCTAATTATGAAACAATGAAATTCAGAACAACACAAGCTTGATAGTTTAAAGGCTCTCAGAGATACATGTAGTGTCTACTATAAGTCCATTCGATTGGCAAATTAATGGGTTATATATATTTTTAAGTAAAATAACTAATTATAGCACTACGCTATGACGGTGGGCGAGGGGTTGTTGCGTATACGTATTTATAGTATATAGTATAACTCGACGATGTTTTACATGTATACCAGTACCGAAGAGTTAACTGACATTTGGTTACCTCCCATACAAATTAAGTCAGAAAATATAGGTATTAGATGTTGCATACATGGTCACCATGAGATGGAATGCTCTTAAAATGTTTTAACAGGACTGGCTATTGTGCCATCGTACCATAGAACAATGGCTGTCTATTGTTCTAACACGGTTTTTAGAACAGCGCTTCGCAGCGTAACCAGAATGTATTCTGTGCATTCTGGCATGGTCAGCTGGTGAAAACTAACAAAATGGCGGCTGGTTGTTCACGTTCTTCGCCGTACGAGGTAATAAATAGCGAACTGAAGATGCTACTTGGCTTCTACGACAGAGTAATGCATTATAAATAAAAATCTTCCTGGGCTTCGACACATTTCATTATCGATTCTGTCATATTTTAAATGAGATGTATATCAAAACGATATCCATTTGTGATGATTTTTTACTAAAAAAACAAAGAACATTCTTATATTTTTCTTTACACTTTAATTTTCTCTTGCTCAGATTGACTGTCTTTCTTTTCTCTTCCTTATTGTTATCTAATATATATCGTTTCTCCATGAGATCACACATGTTTTTTTTATTACGCCATTTAAAATACTTTTTATTTATGTAAAGTTTGTCTTCATATACTCCTTTCAATTCGCGAAATTTATCATGTTGATGACAAATAACATC
>JAYKKM010000375.1:925000-1197500 GCA_035772405.1 Chrysogorgia sp. JL179-B06
GGTTGGGGGCCGTACACAAATACGCGACGCTTGAGGGGTTGGGTGGGTGTTTGACCAAGAGTCACGTAATGTCACAAGCTCTGTCACGTGACGGAAATACGGAATTAAGGTTGAATTTATAATGGAGATGTAAATCCTCGTTCGCATGAAGTATTTACCGTGAAAGTCGAGTGATTGCAGACACCAGATTCTGAAGGCTCAGCGCTAAAAAATGGCGGAAAACTACCGTAGAATACAGAACTCCTACCGCGGGCCCTAGGACTGACGTGTGTACGGGCCCCCTTGCTAATTTTGTTTTACGTGAAATATGAGTAATGGATTGCAAATAGACTTGTACAGTAGTTCTAATACAGCATAATTGTTATTGACACTACAATTATATTATTATAGCCGGATTCCAAAGGCGAGCGCAGTGGATCGGAGTATGAACAACATTGTTATAGTGTCTTTCTGGTAAGGGGGTGTCAGGGCGTGCCCCCCAGGGAAATTTTGAATAATTTTAAATTTTGAATGGCCCATATGTGTTTTTGCGGCAATTTCTGGACGAATTTTTGTGGAATTATGCCACTAGATAATTGTTAGCATTGTCCTTTTTTGCGTTTATATCGTGCTTATAATTATTGTCAATGTTTACCTATTTTGAAAATAGCACACACAGTTACAGCGTCACAGGTTTACCGAACGTACTAACTGGAAATTAAAGACGGAAAAACACCTATTCCAAGATTTGGATATGACGTTTTCCGTACGTTTTTATGAGTTGTGTATGTTGTTTTGTCATCTGCAGGCCCTATAGGCGTTGTTTTAACGTACGATATGATGTATTAACGTAATCACCCTTTTACTGCTGAATCTTAAATTAGAAATGAGTTAATCTTTCTAAAAGGATTGTAGTGCATGTAAAATAGTCCGTATTAAGCCGCAGTTCTTTGGAAGTTGACGCCGTCCTGAACACGTGAACATGCTCTTAGATATAGTTTATAGAACAAGAACGGCATTTCGATATATTTTCTTGTAAATCATTCAATTTCTTTTAAATAAATCTCTAAATTCCTTTTCTACGAAAGCATTTTCTCAAAAAATATGGCGACGGGCAACGTACCGCAGCTTCGCCGGGCCCCTTACCAGGTCCACGGCCCTGTGTATTTTGTCCCCTCTGGCCCCAGCTCTCGCCGGTCCTACCTATATATACTAACAACGAGCGAGCACCTGAATGGGAAACCAGTTTAGAAGGAATGTACGTAATGAATGTAAAATAAACGAAAAATAAACGAAAAATAAAGGCATTTCTGGCACACGCTCTCGAATTACTGCAAAATTGTAATGTTTGGTTCATTGTTGAATGTGCGTGTGTGTATGCGTGTGTGTGTGTGTGGGGGAGGGGGGTGCATGGTTCAGAGTCACGTATTTTTTGAAGGGGGTAGTGATACCTGTCACAGAGCGTCACATTGGGGAGGGGTGTTAAAAATCAGCAAAAAAAGCGTCACGTATTTTGTGTACGGCCCCTTATCCAGAATTCAACTTCTTCAATGCGACCGTGTAAAAGCGATTCTATTGTCTCCTTCCAGCTTTCATACTCTTATATATATAATCTTATATATATAACGAGTTGCCATTTCAGCTTGATTTTTCTCGAAATCAGAAGTTTCATCATGATCGAGGTCATGAGCAAGTTCAGATGTAGAACAACATTCGTGTAAAGCACTTGAAAATATGTTTTTTTGGTTGAACGCCATTTACATTAGAAGGAGAAACCTTGAAAGTTATTTTCCTTGTAGTTTATTTACCTTTTGTTGAGACTGAACAAACTCGAACTTTGCATGACTTAAAGCGTTTTGGAGCACGAGTAGCCATTTTGAAAGCTTGTAGCGCACAGTGACCAATAGAATCTGGGTAACTTCTCGACCCGTGTCATAATGCGCAGAATGCATTCTGGTTACGCTTCAAAACGTAGTTCTAAATTTTAGAACTAACGCTTTATGCGTTTTAGAATAAGTGGTGGTAATATTGAAGATTATTAATATTACTAATTACATATTATTATCATTATTATTATTATTATTATTATTATTACTATTATTAAAAATAATATTACTCAACCCAGGGCATTTTTCCTCCACGGTTGAAGGTCGGCGAAAATGGCCCTGGGATCGGCTGGTAGATTCCATAATCTTATTGGCCAGTTCTAAAACTCGATTAATTCAGCTAGAGTATAATTTATTCATCTAAATTCACATGTTAAGAAATTTCCTTGCCTTTAACTTTTACTACAAATACGAAATATAAGAGCTTGGTTAATTGTCAAGAAGTGCAGTCGATATCTACTTGTCGATATCTACTTGTTCGTCCATTATATTTATACGAGATAATGATGAATGTGTTATGAATTAGTTGGTTTTAGGATGAATGCTTTACATGAACAAGTCTGAAGAGCGTTGCATATTTCTCATAATTATCACATCAACAGAGTAAACAAAGACAAATGACCTAAATTATCATAAATTATCATATCAAAACACCCAGAAATTATGGGTGTCATGTGACCAGCCAATCCCAGGGCCATTTTCGCCGACCTTCGACCGTGGAGGCAAAATGCTCTGGGTACGAGGTTGAATATTACTATTATTATTATTATTATTATTATTATTATTATTATTAAGTTTCTTTTAATATAAGTTGTACCTTAAAGTTATCATCATATATCAACCCAGCTACTCCTGATGCAAGACAGCCAGCAGTCGATGCATATTTATTTGGCAGCAACGAAGTCAATCCAGCTGGTAAACCTTTGTAATATTCCTTGTCAAAATTACGAGCGTTAAAACCATCTCCACTTAATTCTTGATTTACACCTTCACCTACCAACGATGATACGATACCCACTCCTGTATTTAGAATTACTTTTCCAATAACATTGAGTCCAAATCTTCTAACGAGCCTACCAACGCCAATGCCACCTATTCCACCCACTGTTGCTGAATACAATGCTCCTATAGTGCCTATATAAATACATTGAAAATTTGACGAAGGACATCACATAATCGTATCAGCTAATAAAAACGACAGGTAACGATAATTATTTTATGTTAGATATTTACTTCACAATAAATACGCAATGTATATATATTCAATCTTTATCTCCTCCTATACTGAAGTGTCCCGTATTATCCAGAATCTGCATGTTATATATATATATATATATATATATATATATATATATATATATATATATATATATATATATATATATATATATATATATATATATATATATATATATATATATATATATATATATATATATATATATATATATATATATATATATATATATATATATATATATATATATATATATATATATATATATATATATATATATATATATATATAATATATATATATATATATATATATATATATATATATATATATATATATATATATATATATATATATATATATATCAGCTATCGATTGACCAGGCGGGAATCGTAATCTTATGATCAATATCAAAGCCCAGCATAATATTTTGACAAATCCATTATTTTAATCCATTAAAGTGGTGCGGTGCCAATATTTGCGTTTAAAGGTGGTTTGAGATCGCGAATAAGAAGAGTTTCACGCAAAAGAAGTTCTCATTCGAAAGTAAATAATCTTAAAATCAGTAAAAGGGACAGGGTGACCAGTGTCACGATGATACTTGAGAGGATACTTGTAAGATGAGGGTTACTATACTTCTTCCCAGTAAGAGGTGAGATTCCCATCATCTACATACACGTGTGTCTAACCACATGGGAATCTCACCTCTTACTGGGAAGAAGTATAGTAACCCTCCTCTTACAATAATCCTCTCTCATCACCGTGACACTGGTCACCCTGTCTCTTTTACTGATTTTAAGATTATTTCTAGTTGTACTTTCGAATCAGAACTTCTTTTGCGCGAAACTCTTCTTATTCGCGATCTCAAACCACCTTTAAACGCAAATATTGGCACCGCACCACTTTTTCTTTTGTAAGCTAATTCCTTCTTTGTCATTGTATACTATAGTGTCGTCTCATCCTATAATATGTATTTTTAGTTTCCTCTCTATTTGTTAATTATTCATAATTTATGACAACTTTGTAACTATATATTTAGGCTTTTTGCACTTATGTAATTATTATTCTCTGAAGATGTTGTGTTAACAACGAAACGTTAGAACTTTATTAAATATTATGATTTCACTCGTGTTTTACTCAATATAATGGTTTTTGTCAAAATATTATGCAGGGCTTTGATATTTATCCTAAGATTATATATATATATATATATATATATATATATATATATATATATATATATATATATATATATATAATATATATATATATATATATATATATATATATATATATATATATATATATATATATATATATATATATATATATATATATATATATATATATATATATATATATATATATATATATATACGGCCTTCCGGCTGGAATTGAACCCGCGACCCTGCGATTGCTAGTGCAGTGCTCTGACCACTGAGCTACGGAAGCCGTTGCCGAGAGCCTAGTCACGAGTTCTGTATATATGGTGGTAATGCCGGGATAAGATTCTGGGTATATTATAGGTAATATTTGGCATTTCACTCGATCAAACTACATGTTGAAAGGATTTATGATGAAGGAAAATTTCGAGTGTTGGAATACATACATTTTAAGACCAAACCGGGACCAGTTGCGAAAAATGCAACTTAGCGGCCTTCCGGCTGGAATTGAACCCGCGACCCTGCGATTGCTAGTGCAGTGCTCTGACCACTGAGCTACGGAAGCCATTGCCGAGAGCCTAGTCACGAGTTCTGTATATATGGTGGTAATGCCGGGATAAGATTCTGGGTATATTATAGGTAATATTTGGCATTTCACTCGATCAAACTACATGTTGAAAGGATTTATGATGAAGGAAAATTTCGAGTGTTGGAATACATACATTTTAAGACCAAACCGGGACCAGTTGCGAAAAATGCAACTTAGCGGCCTTCCGGCTGGAATTGAACCCGCGACCCTGCGATTGCTAGTGCAGTGCTCTGACCACTGAGCTACGGAAGCCGTTGCCGAGAGCCTAGTCACGAGTTCTGTATATATGGTGGTAATGCCGGGATAAGATTCTGGGTATATTATAGGTAATATTTGGCATTTCACTCGATCAAACTACATGTTGAAAGGATTTATGATGAAGGAAAATTTCGAGTGTTGGAATACATACATTTTAAGACCAAACCGGGACCAGTTGCGAAAAATGCAACTTAGCGGCCTTCCGGCTGGAATTGAACCCGCGACCCTGCGATTGCTAGTGCAGTGCTCTGACCACTGAGCTACGGAAGTTATTGCCGAGAGCCTAGTCACGAGTTCTGTATATATGGTGGTAATGCCGGGATAAGATTCTGGGTATATTATAGGTAATATTTGGCATTTCACTCGATCAAACTACATGTTGAAAGGATTTATGATGAAGGAAAATTTCGAGTGTTGGAATACATACATTTTAAGACCAAACCGGGACCAGTTGCGAAAAATGCAACTTAGCGGCCTTCCGGCTGGAATTGAACCCGCGACCCTGCGATTGCTAGTGCAGTGCTCTGACCACTGAGCTACGGAAGCCGTTGCCGAGAGCCTAGTCACGAGTTCTGTATATATGGTGGCAATGCCGGGATAAGATTCTGGGTATATTATAGGTAATATTTGGCATTTCACTCGATCAAACTACTCTCTTAATTCAAACGATTGAAAGTTCAATCTAATAGATTGAATTTTCAATCTTTTCCAGACTGTGATTAGGGACCAAACGATTACGATTGAAAATCATTGATTACGATTGAAAATCATTGATTACGATTGAAAATCTTTCCAAACGAGTGACTTTGTAACTCGAGTAGAAGATTTGTTTCCACCATTTTCAATCTAAAATCAACTTTTAGATTGAAAAATATTTCACTCGCTACAAAGATTGAAATTTTCAATCTTCAGAGTTAAGAGAGTACATGTTGAAAGGATTTATGATGAAGGAAAATTTCGAGTGTTGGAATACATACATTTTAAGACCAAACCGGGACCAGTTGCGAAAAATGCAACTTAGCGGCCTTCCGGCTGGAATTGAAACCGCGACCCTGCGATTGCTAGTGCAGTGCTCTGACCACTGAGCGACGGAAGCCGTTGCCGAGAGCCTAGTCACGATTTCTGTATATATGGTGGTAATGCCGGGATAAGATTCTGGGTATATTATAGGTAATATTTGGCATTTCACTCGATCAAACTACATGTTGAAAGGATTTATGATGAAGGAAAATTTCGAGTGTTGGAATACATACATTTTAAGACCAAACCGGGACCAGTTGCGAAAAATGCAACTTAGCGGCCTTCCGGCTGGAATTGAACCCGCGACCCTGCGATTGCTAGTGCAGTGCTCTGACCACTGAGCTACGGAAGACGTTGCCGAGAGCCTAGTCACGAGTTCTGTATATATGGTGGTAATGCCGGGATAAGATTCTGGGTATATTATAGGTAATATTTGGCATTTCACTCGATCAAACTACATGTTGAAAGGATTTATGATGAAGGAAAATTTCGAGTGTTGGAATACATACATTTTAAGACCAAACCGGGACCAGTTGCGAAAAATGCAACTTAGCGGCCTTCCGGCTGGAATTGAACACGCGACCCTGCGATTGCTAGTGCAGTGCTCTGACCACTGAGCTACGGAAGCCGTTGCCGAGAGCCTAGTCACGAGTTCTGTATATATGGTGGTAATGCCGGGATAAGATTCTGGGTATATTATAGGTAATATTTGGCATTTCACTCGATCAAACTACATGTTGAAAGGATTTATGATGAAGGAAAATTTCGAGTGTTGGAATACATACATTTTAAGACCAAACCGGGACCAGTTGCGAAAAATGCAACTTAGCGGCCTTCCGGCTGGAATTGAACCCGCGACCCTGCGATTGCTAGTGCAGTGCTCTGACCACTGAGCTACGGAAGCCGTTGCCGAGAGCCTAGTCACGCGTTCCGTATATATGGTGGTAATGCCGGGATAAGATTCTGGGTATATTATAGGTAATATTTGGCATTTCACTCGATCAAACTACATGTTGAAAGGATTTATGATGAAGGAAAATTTCGAGTGTTGGAATACATACATTTTAAGACCAAACCGGGACCAGTTGCGAAAAATGCAACTTAGCGGCCTTCCGGCTGGAATTGAACCCGCGACCCTGCGATTGCTAGTGCAGTGCTCTGACCACTGAGCTACGGAAGCCGTTGCCGAGAGCCTAGTCACGAGTTCTGTATATATGGTGGTAATGCCGGGATAAGATTCTGGGTAATATTTGGCATTTCACTCGATCAAACTACATGTTGAAAGGATTTATGATGAAGGAAAATTTCGAGTGTTGGAATACATACATTTTAAGACCAAACCGGGACCAGTTGCGAAAAATGCAACTTAGCGGCCTTCCGGCTGGAATTGAACCCGCGACCCTGCGATTGCTAGTGCAGTGCTCTGACCGCTGAGCTACGGAAGCCGTTGCCGAGAGCCTAGTCACGAGTTATGTATATATGGTGGTAATGCCGGGATAAGATTCTGGGTATATTATAGGTAATATTTGGCATTTCACTCGATCAAACTACATGTTGAAAGGATTTATGATGAAGGAAAATTTCGAGTGTTGGAATACATACATTTTAAGACCAAACCGGGACCAGTTGCGAAAAATGCAACTTAGCGGCCTTCCGGCTGGAATTGAACTCGCGACCCTGCGATTGCTAGTGCAGTGCTCTGACCACTGAGCTACGGAAGCCGTTGCCGAGAGCCTAGTCACGAGTTCTGTATATATGGTGGTAATGCCGGGATAAGATTCTGGGTATATTATAGGTAATATTTGGCATTTCACTCGATCAAACTACATGTTGAAAGGATTTATGATGAAGGAAAATTTCGAGTGTTGGAATACATACATTTTAAGACCAAACCGGGACCAGTTGCGAAAAATGCAACTTAGCGGCCTTCCGGCTGGAATTGAACCCGCGACCCTGCGATTGCTAGTGCAGTGCTCTGACCACTGAGCTACGGAAGCCGTTGCCGAGAGCCTAGTCACGAGTTCTGTATATATGGTGGTAATGCCGGGATAAGATTCTGGGTATATTATAGGTAATATTTGGCATTTCACTCGATCAAACTACATGTTGAAAGGATTTATGATGAAGGAAAATTTCGAGTGTTGGAATACATACATTTTAAGACCAAACCGGGACCAGTTGCGAAAAATGCAACTTAGCGGCCTTCCGGCTGGAATTGAACCCGCGACCCTGCGATTGCTAGTGCAGTGCTCTGACCACTGAGCTACGGAAGCCGTTGCCGAGAGCCTAGTCACGAGTTCTGTATATATGGTGGTAATGCCGGGATAAGATTCTGGGTATATTATAGGTAATATTTCGCATTTCACTCGATCAAACTACATGTTGAAAGGATTTATGATGAAGGAAAATTTCGAGTGTTGGAATACATACATTTTAAGACCAAACCGGGACCAGTTGCGAAAAATGCAACTTAGCGGCCTTCCGGCTGGAATTGAACCCGCGACCCTGCGATTGCTAGTGCAGTGCTCTGACCACTGAGCTACGGAAGCCGTTGCCGAGAGCCTAGTCACGATTTCTGTATATATGGTGGTAATGCCGGGATAAGATTCTGGGTATATTATAGGTAATATTTGGCATTTCACTCGATCAAACTACATGTTGAAAGGATTTATGATGAAGGAAAATTTCGAGTGTTGGAATACATACATTTTAAGACCAAACCGGAACCAGTTGCGAAAAATGCAACTTAGCGGCCTTCCGGCTGGAATTGAACCCGCGACCCTGCGATTGCTAGTGCAGTGCTCTGACCACTGAGCTACGGAAGACGTTGCCGAGAGCCTAGTCACGAGTTCTGTATATATGCTGGTAATGCCGGGATAAGATTCTGGGTATATTATAGGTAATATTTGGCATTTCACTCGATCAAACTACATGTTGAAAGGATTTATGATGAAGGAAAATTTCGAGTGTTGGAATACATACATTTTAAGACCAAACCGGGACTAGTTGCGAAAAATGCAACTTGGCGGCCTTCCGGCTGGAATTGAACCCGCGACCCTGCGATTGCTAGTGCAGTGCTCTGACCACTGAGCTACGGAAGACGTTGCCGAGAGCCTAGTCACGAGTTCTGTATATATGCTGGTAATGCCGGGATAAGATTCTGGGTATATTATAGGTAATATTTGGCATTTCACTCGATCAAACTACATGTTGAAAGGATTTATGATGAAGGAAAATTTCGAGTGTTGGAATACATACATTTTAAGACCAAACCGGGACTAGTTGCGAAAAATGCAACTTGGCGGCCTTCCGGCTGGAATTGAACCCGCGACACTGCGATTGCTAGTGCAGTGCTCTGACCACTGAGCTACGGAAGCCGTTGCCGAGAGCCTAGTCACGAGTTCTGTATATATGGTGGTAATGCCGGGATAAGATTCTGGGTATATTATAGGTAATATTTGGCATTTCACTCGATCAAACTACATGTTGAAAGGATTTATGATGAAGGAAAATTTCGAGTGTTGGAATACATACATTTTAAGACCAAACCGGGACCAGTTGCGAAAAATGCAACTTAGCGGCCTTCCGGCTGGAATTGAACACGCGACCCTGCGATTGCTAGTGCAGTGCTCTGACCACTGAGCTACGGAAGCCGTTGCCGAGAGCCTAGTCACGAGTTCTGTATATATGGTGGTAATGCCGGGATAAGATTCTGGGTATATTATAGGTAATATTTGGCATTTCACTCGATCAAACTACATGTTGAAAGGATTTATGATGAAGGAAAATTTCGAGTGTTGGAATACATACATTTTAAGACCAAACCGGGACCAGTTGCGAAAAATGCAACTTAGCGGCCTTCCGGCTGGAATTGAACCCGCGACCCTGCGATTGCTAGTGCAGTGCTCTGACCACTGAGCTACGGAAGCCGTTGCCGATAGCCTAGTCACGAGTTATGTATATATGGTGGTAATGCCAGGATAAGATTCTGGGTATATTATAGGTAATATTTGGCATTTCACTCGATCAAACTACATGTTGAAAGGATTTATGATGAAGGAAAATTTCGAGTGTTGGAATACATACATTTTAAGACCAAACCGGGACCATGAGTTGCGAAAAATGCAACTTAGCGGCCTTCCGGCTGGAATTGAACCCGCGACCCTGCGATTGCTAGTGCAGTGCTCTGACCACTGAGCTACGGAAGCCGTTGCCGAGAGCCTAGTCACGAGTTCTGTATATATGGTGGTAATGCCGGGATAAGATTCTGGGTAATATTTGGCATTTCACTCGATCAAACTACATGTTGAAAGGATTTATGATGAAGGAAAATTTCGAGTGTTGGAATACATACATTTTAAGACCAAACCGGGACCAGTTGCGAAAAATGCAACTTAGCGGCCTTCCGGCTGGAATTGAACCCGCGACCCTGCGATTGCTAGTGCAGTGCTCTGATCACTGAGCTACGGAAGCCGTTGCCGAGAGCCTAGTCACGAGTTCTGTATATATGGTGGTAATGCCGGGATAAGATTCTGGGTATATTATAGGTAATATTTGGCATTTCACTCGATCAAACTACATGTTGAAAGGATTTATGATGAAGGAAAATTTCGAGTGTTGGAATACATACATTTTAAGACCAAACCGGGACCAGTTGCGAAAAAATGCAACTTAGCGGCCTTCCGGCTGGAATTGAACCCGCGACCCTGCGATTGCTAGTGCAGTGCTCTGACCACTGAGCTACGGAAGCCGTTGCCGAGAGCCTAGTCACGAGTTCTGTATATATGGTGGTAATGCCGGGATAAGATTCTGGGTATATTATAGGTAATATTTGGCATTTCACTCGATCAAACTACATGTTGAAAGGATTTATGATGAAGGAAAATTTCGAGTGTTGGAATACATACATTTTAAGACCAAACCGGGACCAGTTGCGAAAAATGCAACTTAGCGGCCTTCCGGCTGGAATTGAACCCGCGACCCTGCGATTGCTAGTGCAGTGCTCTGACCACTGAGCTACGGAAGCCGTTGCCGAGAGCCTAGTCACGAGTTCTGTATATATGGTGGTAATGCCGGGATAAGATTCTGGGTATATTATAGGTAATATTTGGCATTTCACTCGATCAAACTACATGTTGAAAGGATTTATGATGAAGGAAAATTTCGAGTGTTGGAATACATACATTTTAAGACCAAACCGGGACCAGTTGCGAAAAATGCAACTTAGCGGCCTTCCGGCTGGAATTGAACCCGCGACCCTGCGATTGCTAGTGCAGTGCTCTGACCACTGAGCTACGGAAGCCGTTGCCGAGAGCCTAGTCACGAGTTCTGTATATATGGTGGTAATGAGTAGTATAGAGAGTGGGGGTACGAGGACAATTTTTACACATTCAATGTTGAACGCGAATATAATCGCCAAAACATCACCAAATTTACACCAAATCCCAAACCCCCAAAAGTTCGATGTCATTTCGGTAATTCTAAATTTACAATGTACATCAAATAAGACCAGAAACTCGATTTATATGCTAATAATGTGACATTTCAATATTTTTGCATGTTTTTTAAAAAATAGAATGTGTCGTTTCACATTTTTCGCATATTTAAAAAAGAAAGTGTCGTTTCAACATTTTCACATTTTTTCAACAAACTACTACTGTCTCAATTCACGCGCGAAAAAAAAACCACTAGATTACGATTCTAGTGGTGATGTTTATCCAAATGGATAGCGAAATGGTGCTCTTTTGATTGGCTAACAACATTGACTAACAAATAGCCAACTACTCTACTAATTAGTCCGTTTGCTCACTACTCTCAGTGGTGTCTCTCACTACAATGTTTTTGTGGCCATACGCGTAGGAGTCAATACCATTCTCTAAAAGGTGTCGTTTGTCGTCAAAGCAGGACAGCGATACTTTATTAATTTCATAGCTACCAATCTGATGTTTGACACTTCTAATGGTCTTCATTGTGTGTCGCAACTGTTTCTGCTCGAGTAACACGCTTTTGTAATCTTCGTGTCTGATTACCTTTTTAATTATATTTTTTCTAATACCTTTAGCGGTTTTCCCACCGCCTCCACCCTCTTTCAAATAGCTATACATTTTACTGCGCAACCCGACGAACTCGACAATTGGCGTTCCAGCGCACTCGTCTTTCATCTTCCCAATAACTTTCTTATTCTCTCTAAAAAAGAATGGGCTGTCTGCAGGATAGTCGCTATTATCAAACTTTTCGCGCTCCTCCATGAAGTCAGAGTAGACGTCACCAGTTTTTATTGTGTACAGCAGACTGTCAGTGTCGGTGAAGTGTAATCTACAGGTGTCGCTAGAGTACTTTTTCATAATGTAATTATAGTGAAAATCATACATCAGCGTTTTACTCAAGTCTAGTATGCACATACCCACATATGCAGGCCTATTCAATGTCAGCGTTTTCTTTAGCTTTGTGGACAGCGACTAAGTTCTCGCTAAATATCTTGCAAGACACAAAAGTCGGCTTTGAGACAAGCTTTTTAAATTTACTCCTAGTGGTCACTAATCTCACGTCCACACGCTTCCTCAAGTTTTCCATCGTTTTTTCCGAACACACTATTGTTCATCAACTTGAAAAAGTCCTTCTCAAAAGCGTTCTTAGCCGCAGTTCTTTTGACTGTGTTAAAGTCGATGTACTTGCCCAACCACTTGGACTGGTCAAACTGTAGGACCCTATACACCTTTTTGATTTTCAATCCAAGATCTACATACAACTGCAGATTTCTATAGTGACACACATACTTTTTTTTGTTCATCAAATTAGTCACCAGCTTCTTCACACCGCCAACACTCACATTAAACTTATTTTTAATTTTCGTGCAGTACTTCGACAACATGTCGACAGTTATTTCCATCTTCTCAGGAGCCACCGGGTAGTCGTTGTGTAGGTCATGCAAATGGTCTGGGTATTCCAAGTCGACTTCAAGCAACAGACCCTTTTTACTACCGTCGTGATAGTCGCATAGATTAACTCTCTCTATTTCTTTCTTAGTCAACCACTTGAAGCCACCCGTAGGTAAACTCTGACTCATTGCCCATCCGTACAAGTTGTTGGCATCAAGGTACATCAAATACTTCGACTCTCGCTCTTTGTCATACCCTTCCATGTATTTATTATTCGCCACGCCGTGTCTGTTGCATATGTAGCTCACACCACCACGCATACCTAGTTCTACGAACTGGAACATGTCGATGTCGGACAATAACTCAAGCTTCACTCCAGTCATCTTCAGCATAGCATCCCAAGCCAATCCAGGCGAAGTGAAATAGTGACACGGGTCTAATTTATACTCACGATGGCATGTCTTTCTAAAGTTTTCAAAAACGTCGGCGAGCAAGAGCACATCACTTTTCAAATACAGGTCGTGATACCCACCCATATTTTCAACGTCGAAGTAGTCCCACACATCGATGGCGCGCTCGTGCATTCCCTCCGTAATATGCTCATCATTCAGAACGCTGTAGAAGTCCTTTTTAGAGGGTAGCTCGCATTCGTCGAATTTATCAAAGGAGTCCATGTAGTCATAGGGGTAGACCCCCTTTCTTGTCATGAGTGCTAACCCTGTTTCATGAAACACTTCTGACGTGTATTTGAAAGCGTCTCTTGGTAGGTTCTTCACCAAGTTGTCCAAAGAGCTACCCATGAACTGAAAGCTGTCCAAGAACACCAAGTTTTTTCCAAGCATGAACGCCATGTACTTCTCCATGTTGTTCGGTATCACATTTATGTCTTGGCCAAACTTACCAATCTCCTGCATGATGAAATGGCTATCGTAGCCGCGCAAGTTATGAAAGATCACAGGTATTTTATCAGTCAACTTAAAGTTCACGTTACACTCACGATGCGCAGACCCTCTGTACTTACCTGACACGTGACAGTGGTCTCTCACTCTAACGTCGTCATCAGTGTACTCAACACTGCAAATATGGCAACTCTCAGCCTCGTCAAAGTTTTGTTTATCGTCATCAGTCAGCGCCATTTCTTTGTTAAAGTGCCTCTCAGATGTTTCTTTACAATATTCAACAATTTGTAACATCTCCCCAATGAACTTGTTAACTGCATTTTCACCGCGATACACTTTTACTGGCTTACTGTACTCATTATCGTAGCAACAAACCAGTTTGTACCCATAACCGCAGTCAACGTGCCTCTGGTAAGCATTTGTGTAGCTACACTCGCTTGATAGCCTTGTTGTGTGCACCTTCTGTGTGATAGCCTCGAAGTCTGCATACACCACAAATGGTACGTTTAGCTGCCTACTAAAATTCTCGTATTTCACTTTCGCACCTTTTTGCGGCATTTTAATAGCTTGCTTCCCATTGATGACCAAACATACTTCAACATGACTTTTAAGCACGCCCGCTCGACTAAAACACTGTAAGCAATATCTACAAAAGTGTTTTCTAGCCTTGTGCTTTGTCTGACGGTACATAAACTTATTGAAATCACGAATGTACACATAGTGCTTGTTGCCTATGTCATTAGTTATCAACAGTAAGTCCATGTGGTCAGGGTACGCTTCCTTAGAAACATACACAGGGAATGGCTGCTTATCTTCATACCCAAAAACATTAATGCTAATATCGTTAGCCTTTTCGATATTGTTGTAGTCTTTGAGTGTGACTGGGAAGTCAATTCCGTCATAGTTCAACTCACCAACATGCTCAGCATACTTTGACGTTCTTTCGGAGTGTTCTTCAACAGGAAACTTATGTGCGAGGTGGCACCATCTAAAACACTCGTTGTCATCATCGTTATTCACGTTTATCAAACCCTTCTTACTATTGCGCAACTCCTTTGGTAACGTAATGTAGCTACTCCCATTCAAAGGTCTATAAATAGCGATATTAACGTAGTGTGCATCTATTTTGTCGATAGTCCATCCAGACCCCTCAGATAACCACCCAGCTATCCGCGTCAAAATCTGCTCCGACCCGCGATTGGCAACACCCTCAATGTCGTGTTCATTAATGACGACGAACGTTTCGCTGTTAAAGTAGGCAGTTTTGTATGTGGTCTTATCGAGTTCTAAAACTTTCTCAAAAGTGACCTTGACTGTCTCCACCACTTTCATTCCGTTGGTCTCACCCAATTCGCGTCTCAAAAGGTTGATGACAGCGCTTCTACTACCGTTTACCTGATTGATGTCTCTGTCGTCAATTACCTCGACTCCATAGGACCTGGTGAACCCTCTCAGCGCTTGACTCAACAGCCGTGGGCTATGGTCTTCAACCGTGGGTTGCGCTTCCTGATCTCTAACAAGACGGTTGTGTGTCCGACTGCCAGCGTTAACTCGTCTGTTTGTCAGCGGATTAACAATATTGACATTTGTTGTGTCACTAAAAACACCATCTCTAACAAGTTGATTGTAGACTCGCCCATGAACGTTGATCACTCTACCTGTTAGTGGATTTACAACGGCCGCGCCATTTCTAGCAAGTGAGTTTTCTGTGACGTCATCCATGGCTTCTATATACTACACTTGTTTTTTTCCTAAGCCACTCGTCGTAATAATTATCACCACTTTCGCACCATCCCAACTTTGGATACACCACCCCAAACAGATTGTAGTCAAATAAGTCTTTCACCTTACCGTCTTTGAGGTCTGACACCTTCTTGAGTGTCTCGACTCGTCTTCTATGACACAACCTAATAATGTAGTACCCATATCTGCTGACATTTCTACCCTTTACCAAATTGCATGAGTACAACGCATTGACAACTTTCAAGAAGTCCTCTTTTATCAACTCAAGGTGCTCGTGCTTCACAACGTTCCGTAGTCTCCTCCCCATCCACCAAGACCGTTTGTGAACACTTTTTAGTCGTGTGAGTCTCATGTCACTATAACTCTGAGTGTAACCCCACTCGGTGTCACCACACTTTGGGCACGCGTACCCACCACATTCAGTCACATTTTTCAAAACCTCACAATCCAAGCAGTAGTAAAGCCTGGAGACGCCTCCACACTCAATTTGTGTTTCATTCGCAATCTCGTCGATTGTCAAACCATAACTCATCTGCCTCATAAGTTTGTCCATCACTCTTATACTACTCCAACATTTTTTTACCGAGTTAGCATCCACACCGCTATTCCACTACCCAAACCTAGCGCACCAACAAACAACAATTGGTATTCCTTCATTTCCGCACTCGGTTGGTAGTAATCCGCAATCTTCGGGGACTCAGTGAACACTCGTCCGCTGTACTGTATGGTCATTACGCTTCTAAGTTCTTCCAACGCGTGGTTTGTGTCATTGATGTCGGAGTTAGCATCAGAGAGCTGTTGTCGCAAGCGCTGAATCTGATCTTTCTTAGCGACCTCATTCTCATACCACACTTCTTTCGCACTGGCTAGCTGTTCCAACGCATGGTTATGTCTTTTCATCTCAGCTTCATAGCCTGAATGATTGAACTTTGAAAACATAAAGCCAGCGCCTGCGAAAGCCACTGCATTAAATATCCCTCCAGCCACAACACTCACCATTAACTTACATTGATTTGAATGGGTCTGTCGGTATCCACTTTTTCGATTGCATCCATTTTACTAACAGCGTTCCTGCACCAACAGCTGCAGCAAGTTTCACTGTACCTTTAACTGTCTCTGGTGTCCCCAATGGTTCTCCCAAAGCCTTTTTCGAAATCATACTCACTGCCACAGCACCAGTCGTGACAAGTAGCGCATCATACAATTCGTTCATGAGTTCTTTTCGATCAATCGCAGCCATATATACATTGTCGTGTGTTTTGTTTAAGAATCAAACGTGTCTAACGCTGGACGACAAGTTCTACGATTTTCTGACACACTAGCTGGTGCAGTACTCACAGGTTCTAGTCGTGTTTCTTTTTCACTACTAATTGTGTACCACAATGAAGCAGCAGCAACGATAACACCAAGTGTTCCGACAATGTAGCCATAGCTCCACTCGCTGCCCTGTTCTTCGTTGACTATCATTTCACGCATTTTCTTTTCTTTCGCAGCTTTCGATATCTCAGCCAACTTTTTACCAGCAGCGACACGCTTTGGGTCCTTCACCTTAACGCTTTTCACATCAGCTGTGATCTTAGCTTCGACAGCCGTCTGTGAGTCTTCAACCATCTAATACACTATCACGTGTTATCTTACTCACAGATGACCTCACAGGTGTCTCACAGATGACCTCACAGGTGTCTCACAGTTACAGACCAAACGCACTAAAAACTAGGATTTTTTCTGAGAGTATAACATAATGACTCAAGCCCGAGAAACTAGCGAAGAAGTTATTGACCGCTTGCTGAGAACGGCTTTTGTCAGTGTGTCTACCCCACGAGTCGACAATGGACCCAACGTCTTAAACAAGTACTTCTCAACATACACACTGTTCGACCCCGACCCTGAAGGGCAGCCAAAACGGCTTGGCTCTCAGGTCCGCCATACGAGGTATCTTCTCGACGCTTGGATCAGTCTTCGAGAAGATAGAGCCAACGAGCTTGCTGGTATGTTATCTGACATAATCCCTGTGTGGTGTTACTCGTCATTCAAGTACCTTATGTTAGCGAGTGATGTCTACTTGAACAACCCTTGTGAGTCCACAGCTACATTACTCGGTAATTTCCTCCAAGTGTTCTTAGCGACCCTTATGTGGAAACCATGCCCAACCAAAGCCAAAGCGTGGCTAAAGCTTGCCACAAACCGCGACGTTCACGTTTGCAAGGTGGGGTGTAATGAGATACTGGGTGTGGATGATATCAGAGGCCACGTACTCTCGCCCGCCCACAGACACTTCGCGAGAGATGAAAACGTGTACACCTGTCACCCATGCGGTGTGGTCACCAACGACCCACTGCATCGCTTGAGACACGAGAGCTCGCAGTCTCATCTTAAAAACTTAGAGCTTCAGCGGATATTTAACAACGAACAACAGTTGCCGCAACAGGAGAGAACATTTCTCTGGAGGTATAGTAATCATGAAGAAACTCGGTAGACTAGAAATCGTGATTGGTCCCATGTTCGCAGGAAAAACTACAGAGACTCTCCGTAGGTTACTCACGTTAAGTAAGTCAGGGCTCAAAGTCCTTTACATGAACAACACAGGTGACACTAGGCGAACTGACCACGCTTTCTCCACACATCGTCAGACCATTGTCGTTGGATCAGACAGTTTACCTGTGAAGTTAATCACCAACCTCCCGAGTTCTTCCGAGATAGCTGACTATGACGTCATTGGCATTGATGAAGGCCATTGGTACTCTGATCTACTCCCAATTATTCACGAGTACATTAAAGCTGGTGTTCACGTCATTATTTGTGGTCTCATAACAACAGAGCATTTAAAAAGACTTGGTGAACTTGACACGTTGTTCTCAGTAGCAGACGACATCACCTTTCTAAAAGCGTATTGCGCCGTTTGTCGCGACACTTACGGAACAACTGTTGACGCACCATTCAATTGGAGATACAACCCAGGACCATCATTCGTTGGTGGCGCTGAGCAATATCGCGCAGTGTGCAGACGTCATCATCCTTCCACACAAAATTAAGGGTGTTCTCAATACGCCCCACTTTTTAAATTTATACATTGGTCACATGAAGCGTCCAATGTAAATAGAAACATTTTTCACGCACGTAAAATTAGTCGCGCGTCACACAGTGATGTCTCTCATGGTTACTCAACGCTGACTTATTTTTAAATTTACGAAGGCAGTGAGAGCACTGAAACCCAACGTCAAAGAAATACTTTATCACCGCGGTGATAGCGTCGTCGTATGAGTCGCACAAGAGTGTTAGATAACCAGCGGATTTATATCTGAGTAGCAGAGACTCCTGCTCTTTGGATGTCTTGCCTGTGCCACCTGGATTCTTGAACTCAATCACAAGCCCGCTATGCTGTCGGTTTGCGTTGGCAATAATCAAGTCAGGTGTTCCACGTTGGTAACCTTTTTTCCATGAATTTATTCTTTTACTCGAAGTGTCTTGATTCTCACCACAAGCGGCTATCAAAATAGCTTCTGGGTAATATTTCCTAAGAAAACCGACGACTTTCGTGTGAAGATCGAACTCAGTGATCATTACGAATTGATTGTGTTTGAGACCAACGTCGGCTAAACTTTTTCTAACACTTGGTAAGACTTCTGAGTGCACCCACCTTCCAAAGTGTTTCGCACGCTCTAGGTTACTCGAGAACACTAACGAGTAGACACCAAGTTCGTTGATAAACGAGACCTGCTCTACCTTCATTTTACAATCAGGTTCGACGTGGTCGTTAACTGCATCTTTTGGTCGAGCGTAACCTAGAGCACTTGCGACTTCTCTTGCTTTGAACCATATTTCACCATTGTGATTAACCACCGTGATTTGGTGACCATCGAAATCGAATAATTGAGGTACCGTGGAAGTCATCACTATATTATAGCCTCGCAAAAAAAACTACTCGACATAGGTGTCGGGGTTTTTATAGATCTGGTTTGTTGTGTACCAGTGCAGCAAATACGTTTTATTAGTCTTCAGTTTTCTACGTCGTCTGAAAAAGTTTCTAATGTTACGAGCCAGTTTTCTAAGCCAACCCATTACATAACTTAGGTCACGTCTCCCACCACTCCTACAGTGTCTGACTCTGGTAACATAATAGGTTTGCCGTAAGTCTTTTTAGACCTCATACCAATCTCAGCGTGGAGCTCGAGAGTAACGTCACCGCGACCAAATGATCCACCAGCTTTGAACATGTGATCAGTCGTCTTATTTATTTTATATACTTCACGTTCTTTTGAAATACATGCCCCCATTTACTTTACACCATATTCCTTCATCATTTCTCCACCCATGATTATGATGTCTCGGTTTGTCATGTAACCACTCACAATTTTCACACCGTAGAATTCTATCAACGATGGGTGCGCGTAAGGTGCGAGTGGTATTCTTGGTCGATGTATTCCAAAAATTGTTCCATAGGGTGCGCCTATCTTTCCCATATTCGCTACGAAGTCTGAGTCGGTTGACTTAACGTTGTTGACCCTGACGTGTGAATTGTACATTTGCCAGTGTATTGATATCATATGCGTTTTACTTATGTCAATAATACTCGGAATAGTGCATACTTTCTCCATCGCTGGGATGCTACCACCATACGCGAGTTTATTGGTCACACCAGTCTTGTACCCTATGAACTGTATCCCAACTACCATCGTCGTTTGATATAATTGTCTCCCAATTTGACCCAGCGGTTCTCATGGGTAACCTCACCACAACAAAAATGGAAAGATCACACCATTGCATACTCGGACAATTAAAATGGAGACCTGACTCAAGTGGGATTGGTGTTAACACAGGTGACAGAAAACTTTGACTTACACCGCTGATGCCAACAATAGGGCCATAAGCTAGGTTGTTTTGCACTAATTTGTTTGTCTCACCAATAGCTTTCACGTTGTTTGAACCATTGGTGTGAAATTCCACATTTTTCAAGGCGTGTGTGCTAACGTTGAAGTCGAGCACAATGTTATAGGACTGACTCTTGAGGTAACCTGCTAACAATTGCTCTAGAGTTCTTTTATTGGTAGCATCTGAGTCATCAACTGGGTCTGCTACGTTTTTTATCGCCGAGCCTTGCATGTCTATTATTCCGGACATCCTTCCACCAGTCGCACTTAATTTAGGATCTTCGTTCAGATGCCTTTTCGTTCTCTTTAGTATTTTATCATGAGGGTCGTCAGACTCGTACCCATAGTTTAGACTCATTACTACTTCAAGGTGTATTTGGTTACTAAATAGCCAGAGACTGCTGAGAACCCTAAGACTATCACCAACGTTGTTGTGTCTGACTCGCTTGTGGTGGTAGTGACCACTGTTTTTTTCACAGGAAGTGGTGTCACATTTTCTTGGTAAACTTTTTTAGCCACCACGTTTTCTTGGTGAACTTTTTTAGCCGCAAGACTCGCTGGCGTTACTAAGTTAGTCACCACATTTTCTTGGTGGACTTTTTTAGCTGCGATTGTTGGTGTTGTCGCATTCAAGCGAGTGTTCACTCCAAATTTCATGGACTCTGTGGCAATCTTTAACAAGTTGTTGTACCCAGCGATTTTATCCTTGAGAATCACTACGTTACTTGGCATCAACCACGTACTTGGTGACACTGCGAGATTTTGTACAACGTTGGTGTCTCTAATCGATTTATTCATGTTGAGAATCCATGTTGATACGTCGTAGTTGATAACACTGTCAGAAAACAACTTGCGGAATTCTTGTTGGGTCTCTAGACTTCCTGCAGAACCACCAACGACTGACACACGTGTTCTCGCTTGCGCACCAAGTGTGGAGTACACAAAGGCTTCTATGCTTTGGTTTAGATATTGCAACCCAATGTTAGTAAAGCCGTCTGACAATCGCGCGGCGTATCGTCTGTAATCGTTATGGGTGTCGTTGAGTGTGTAGACTCTGGTTTCACCTAGAGTGCCATCGCTCAGGACTTTATTCTGGTAGTAGTGCCTTTTGGGAATCTTGGAAGTCTTACCATACAATTCGAAAGCGTTGAATTCTCTACTTATTGATTTCATGGTCTCACCACCCTCCATTCTTCTTAGAAGTCTTCTAATGGTGAAGTACAAATGAAATCTCATCACACTTGTGACCACAGGGTGAACTTCTTGTGACACTGATAAATGTTGCAATGACACTCCACAACAGAAACTCGCACAATACGTCGCAAACACAATGCGGTAGTAAGATTCGTTGTCGTCCCACTCTGATTTTGTCTTTGACGTGGTGACTCGCAAGACTGGTAGCTTTGACATGAAGTAACTATTTTGGTTAACAAAGACTTTAAAGTTGTTCACTGGATAATCTAACACATTCTCTGTTGGATAACCATCCCAAAGCCCCCAATGGTTTTTATGACCTTTTGACAGTGGTTGGATAGCTCCACCGCCTTGCCATATTATTGGGAACTTACTATTGTGCAACCACTTCTGCATGTTTTTATCATTTTTGAAGGTTGTGCTGGTTATGTCTGTGCTGAGGATGTCGTTGTTTCTGAAATACACGTCAACACTCATGATTTTACCATCTTGTGAAATATTTGGATTGAACTCGAATTTGCTTAAAGTAGCGTGGGGGTACTTTTTGGTTAGGTCTGCCTTCGCGTCGTGTGTAGCCTTCGATGTGTTAGCCATCGCACGTTTGTAGTACTTTCCATAGTAATCATGAAGGGCTTTCTGCATATAATATACCGTATGTTATACAGAATGCGAAAGTTGACGGTATTCATTGAAGGTGTAGAAAAAGTTGTGTCCTTTGACAACGCAATGATGGTCATACACGACAACCCATACATTGTGGTCAAGACAGCCACTGTGTTTTGGGACTACCATAACACGACAAGTGACGACAGCATTCAGGTCTTCACGCTGGACGACTCTAAAGTAGGCTCTTTTAAGAAGATTAAAGTGGGTGAAGGGTACTATAGCTTCGACGCACTGGTCAAGGTTTTAAAACATGAGTCTAGCGAGCTTAAGGTGAGTCTCGAGATAGAGAAACTGGTGCCCACAGGCAAATGTAGAGTCAAGGTTAGTAGTTCAGCTGTGTTAGACACCCTTGGGCCTCTACTTGGTTTCGCGAAGGGTGAGGTGATTCAGAATGACTCACAGTGGCACACTAGCCCAAACGAGGTCGATATGTATAGAGGCCTGAAGTACATAGAAGTTTCGTGTGACATTGTTGAAACCGAGAGCAATGTGGGTATTGATGGGAAGCGTAGCAATGTGATCACAACGTTGCCAATACCCACTGAACAGTCTTTGAAGGGGTCAGCGCAACGCCATGTGGACATCGAGTCAAAGGTGGGCATTAAAAAAGGTGTTTACTCAAGTATGACATTTCGCGTCAAACCAAATAACAGTGGTCTCAAAATTGGCGCGGTGCTATTGGAACTGTATATTGTGTGAATTATATGGAGCTTGGTGTGGAAACAGAACAAGGGTTGCGAGACATTTATTACAATCCCAAGACAGGGTTCAGTGGTGTGGAGAAATTGTATCAAAGTGCGTTAGGAGACGGATTGAAAGTAACTAGAAAAACAGTGAATGAATGGTTGACAGCGCAGGACACCTACACTAGGTACAAACCCATTGTGAGAAGACATAAGTTCCGTGCGACTTTTGTTGGGTTTCTTGGTGAAGAGCTCCAAATGGACTTAGTGGACATGAGTAAGTACTCAAAACAGAACAAAGGGTACTATTGGATATTGACAGGCATTGAAATATTGAGTAGATACGCTTTTGGTATTGCAGTTTACAGAAAAGACACTAAGAACATGACTAAGGCTGTTGGAAAATTGTTGGATGACTTTGAAGATCGGTTTGGAGCCACACCTAAGTTAGCGCAATTTGATGATGGACTCGAGTTCTACAACGTTGGTGTGAAAAGTTTGTTGAAAGAACATGGTGTTGAATATTTCAGCACAAAGAGTGATAAAAAGGCCGCTGTTGTCGAGCGTTTTAATAGAAGTCTGAAGAGCATTATGTGGAAGTACTTTTACACTCGTGGAACGTACAAATGGATTGACGTTTTAGACCAGTTTGTAAGCAATTACAATAGCAACGCGAATCGCAGTATTATGATGAAGCCAAAGGATGTCGATAAGTCAAATGAAAATGAAGTGTGGACCACTTTGTTTGGTCACCAATTTGCAGACAACCCATTGCCAAAGTTTAGAGTTGGTGAATCAATTCGAATTAGTAAATACAAGAGCGTGTTCACAAAGGGCTATGAAGCCAACTTCACTGAGGAGCTGTTTAAAGTGGTAAAGGTTACTCGTGGTGATCCTAATGTGTACGAAATTGAGGACCACACCGGTGAACAGATTATTGGGAAATTTTATGAACAGGAATTATCGCTGGTTAATAAGAAACATGGTGACGATGTGTACAGAGTAGAGAAGGTGTTGAAAAGAAAGAAAGTCAGAGGGAAGAAGATGGCGCTGGTCAAGTGGTTAGGTTACGAGAGCAAACATAATTCGTGGATACCAGAAAGCGATATTCAAAATGTGATCTAATGTAATATGGCTGAGGGCGGTTTCGACGACCTTGAGATGGAGAGCTCTAATGAATACAAATATGTCACTGACGATGAACTAAAGTATAGTCTCGAAAAAGCTGCTCAAGATCACAAACTAGCTTGGGACAATCCAAAAGTCACACGCGTCGAGAGACTTAGATTACTTAAAGTGGTGCATGGACTGGCGCGCGAAGATAATAGAAGATTTCATCAAAAGCTAGGGGTGATTCTTGGTGATCTTAAAACGTGGGCTAATGACAGCGCGAGAGATCGTGAGGACATCGCGAGGAGTGCGTCATTGCTAGACACCACACACGCGGGGTACGTCGACATACCTGGACTAACACCAATCGAGAACCGTGAGTTGAATAGCGCACTCAATCCAAGCGAGAGTGTGACGTCTGAGTCAAGAGTAGGCAACACTGATACATTGCAAATACAAGCTGACCATTTTCAACACTTGATAAATGAAGCGAACGAAGGAATAGCAGAGCTTGGTGGAGAGGACCTCACGATTGCAGAGAACGAAGAGTATATTGATCTAGCTGAAAGAGTGATTGGACTTAGACGGGCTAGAGACATGATTATTGAACAGCGAGAAGTGAGAGAGGTTAGAGAGCAACAGGAACTCGACATTAACAGATTGCAGAAGTTTAAGAAATGGGCTAGAGAAAATATGGTTGGGTTGAGCACTTTAGCGATCTCAGTAGCTGCGATTATGACAACCATTATTATCGCTGGGAGGACTAACGTTATGAAAGGCGCTATGACCACGAGGTCGTTCGCGCAGGCTGTTAAAAACGCGATAATGAAGATGGGTCCATGGACTGTTGGATTGGCTAATTTAGTTTACGACGCGCTGATGACAGGTGCAAAGGGTCTCGCTTGGCTAGCTCAAAATCTGTGGGTGTTCGCGGTGACATTCGCGTGGCTTGCGTACAATTACTTAAACTAAAAGCAAACGTGATTCGTGGATACCAGAAAGCGATATTCAAAATGTGATCTAATGTAATATGGCTGAGGGCGGTTTCGACGACCTTGAGACGGAGGGCTCTGATGAATACAAAGATGTCACTAACGATGAACTAGATCGCAGTCTCGAAAAAGCCACTCAAGACAGTGAGCTAGCTTGGGACGACTCAAACGTTACAATCGGCGAGAAAGTTAGACTAACTAAAGTGAGGAGTGGGCTGGTTCGTGAACGTGGTAGAAGAGATCGTCAACATATGGATGAGGTCTTTAGCGATATTGAGACGCGGATTAACAACAACGCAAAAAACTACGAAGACATCGCGGGGAGTGCGCCATTGTTAGACATCACACGCGTGGAGTACGTCAACATACCTGGACTAACACCAATCGAGAATCGCGAGTTGAATATCACACTCAACCCAAGCGAGAGTGTGATGTCTGAGTCAAGAATAGGCGACACTGGTACGTTACAAGTAGAGGTAGATCACTATCGAGACTTGATAAATGAAGCGAACAAAAGAGTAGCAGAGCTTGCAGTGAAAGACCTCACGACCGCAGAGAGCGAAGAGTTCGTCGATCTAGCTGAAAGAGTGATTGGACTTAAAAAAGCTAGAGACATGATTATTGAACAGCGACAAATAGAAGAAGTTAGAGAGCGACAAGAGATCGACATCGACAGGTTTCAGAAGTTTAAGAAATGGGCTAGAGAAAATATGGTTGGGATGAGTGCTCTAGCGATTTCAGTAGCCGCAATTGTAACAACTGTTATTATCGCTGGGAGGACTAATGTTATGAAAGGCGCTATGGCCACAAGGTCGTTCGCGCAGGCTGTTAAAAACGCGATAATGAAGATGGGTCCATGGGCTGTTGGGTTGGCTAATTTAGTTTACGACGCGCTGATGACAGGTGCAAAGGGTCTCGCATGGTTGGCTCAAAATCTGTGGGTGTTTTCGGTGGCATTTGCGTGGCTTGCGTACAATTATCTAAACTAGAAAGCAAACGTGACTTATGAGAGTCAGAAAGCGATATTCAAAATGTGAGCTAATGTAATATGGCTGAAGGTGGGGAAGGTTTTGACGAGATCGAGATGGAGAACCTTGGTAGAGCCTACACTGACGATCAATTAGATGTCGAACTTGAGAGCGCCACTAAAGCTTATAATTTACTTGACGATAGGTACACCAGCGGTGACATGTCAGATATTGTGCGCGTCGAGTATGAAAAATTGTATGAGAGAGTGACTAGATTACAGGAAGAGAAAGATAGGAGGTCTCTAGAAAAAGAGACGTCGTTTATCGACACTGACGATGGTAAGACGGTGACAATAAGGGGAACCAACACAGAAGTCCCCGCAGTAGAGTTTGTTGACCAGGAATCATATGGTGACGTCAACGACGTGAGTTACAATTTAGCTACTGAAGAGGATTGGGGAGAAATTGAGAGAAGACTTGGTGAGACAAAATCATTCAACGAAGAGGTAATAAAAAACGAAATAAAAAGAGTCAAGCTAATAAATGAGAAAATAAACGAATTGAGTGGAAAAACACTTGGCCGGGACGACGCGTCAAAGGAAATAGCTAACAGGTCGTGGGTTATGGACTCAGGGGCTATTCTTTTCAAACCAATAGGTATACATGGTAAGCGTGTAGGATCTAGGCGAATTCTAATACCTGCGAAAAAAGGTTTGATCTACAGTAAAGATGCCAGTAACAAAAGGGCTATTGAGCAGTTCAAAAAGTTAGTTAAACAAATCCCTAAGAGCGCAGAAACAACAGCTGTCACAACAGAAGTAACCCCAGACGATTTCCCAGTGATTGAAACAAAAGTGGACTATGACGACATACCTGGGCTAACACCAGAAGAGAACCGCGAGCTGAATGGTGTGCTCAACCCAAGAGATGGTATGGTGCCTGAGTCAAGAGTAGGTGACGATGGTGCGCTGCAAGTACAAGCGGGCCACTTTCAAGAAACGTTAAATAGAACATCAGACAAACTAGACGGTGAAGACGACGAAAGCGTCGCCTTTGAATTGAGAGAACGTATTTTAGGGCTTGAAGAAGCGCGAGACAGAACTTTAGGACAGCGAGAAATAGAGGAGGTTAAAGAGCGACAAGAGATCGACATTGACAGGTTTCAGAAATTTAAGGAATGGGCTAAAGAGAATATGGTTGGGTTGAGTGCTGTGGCGATTTCAGTGGCTGGGGTTATAACAACTATTATTATCGCTGGTAGGTCTGCTGTTATGAAAGGCGCTATGGCCACAAAGTCATTCGCACAGGCTGTTAAGAACGCGATAACGAAGATGGGTCCATGGGCTGTTGGATTAGCTAATTTAGTTTACAACGCGTTGACGTTGGGTGCGAAGGGTCTCGCATGGTTGGCTCAAAATCTGTGGGTACTCGCGGTGGTACTTGCGTGGTTTGCTTATGATTATTACAAGCTAAAACGGTAGCGATAAAACATATGTAAAGTATATGAACGTCACGTCATTAGAGTTGAGTCCCGGTTTTAGACGAGCAACCATGGGTGTTATAAAAGGGGTGAGAACACAGCATGTGATCACGTTGAACCCTAATAAAGTCAGTCCTGGTGAGGAACTTTACATTGATATACCAAAGCTTAAGGTTAGCAGCTGTTTGGTACCTGGATCGTTAGGTTTAGTGTTCGACTTTAAGAATGCGAACGACAAAAGTTGGTTCTTGAACAATGTGAGCAAGTCACTTTGTGAGAAACTTGTCGTGAGACTAGCTGGGGAGACTGTGTATGACAACAGTGGGGAAAATTACACTGGTGTTTATCGCGACCTTTGGGAAAGTGTCACTGCGCGAGACCAAATGATTGACTATGGTGTTGGCTCTGAAAACTTGAGAAAGCTAATTTCTAAGGATGACAGTGGTGCGACAAGTGGGAACGTTGCTAAAGTTAGTGACGCGTTGATGTTTGGTGTGATTGGAACGAAACTGCGGATTAAGCTTGGTAAGATCATGAATGACCACGGGTTGTACGCTCCTTTTAGCATGAACAATAACTTACAATATGTGATCACACTTCCCAAGGCCGCAGACATCATGGTGGCGCAAACCAACGAGGCTGTAGGTGGATACACTCTGGAGAACCTCGAGCTTGAGTACGAAACGATTGATAGCCAGGAGCTCGCTGACGAGATAGCGTCGGGTTACGCAAGTGGTCGTAGTTTGTCATACGAGCATGTTACATTGATGAAAACAACTGAATGGGATAAGGGCACGACCATTGTGAACGAAAATGTCAATCTGCCAAGAAAAAGCATGAAGGCGATTGTGTTGCTATTCACGAATAAGGTGCGAACAGACAGCGAGGAGTTCCTTTACCCAAATATTGAGAATATTAGAGTCACAATTGAAGGTGTGCCAAATAGTGTGTACTCGCAAGGCATTCCGAAGTCGAAGTTCTATGCAGAAGCGAAACGATTGTTTGGGTTGGGTGAAGAACACGCCCAGTTCATGACCATACAGAAGTTCTATAAAGATGGCTTTGCGTTGGTCATTGACTTGAGGAGCGTTCAAGATAACTACAACGTCGCCACTGGTAAAAAAATTGTGAACACACAATCTGGTGTGCTTCTTGAGATCACTAAAAAAGCGACGACTGCAAATGTTATGTGTAGGGTGTTTGTGATGAGTGATGGATTGGTCAACTTCATGAACAATGGGTTGCAGTCAATCCAGTATTAAATAAAACGTGAGTTAATGGAGACTCCGTTTAATGCGCTAATTGTTGGTATGACAGCTTGTGGTAAGACGCATTATTTGCTGGAAACATTGGAATCTGAGTACTTTAGTAAATTTGACTACATTGTGTTGATTTGTCCAACTTTCGAGTGGAACAAAGCGTATCAAGATTGGAAATATGTGCGCGACCCTGATGTGTTAGCGATAGACTGTGCGCAGGATAGTGTTGACGCTGTTCTCAAGTGTGTAACAAATGTTTTTAAAGGCACTAACACTCTGATTGTGTTGGATGACTGTGCGAGCTCTCAAGATGTTAAGAATAGGACTAGTCAATTGGTCAACTTGGCTTTTAGTGCGCGACATTTTATGTTGAGCGTTATTGTCATCACACAACAACTGACGTCGATCGCAAAACCGTATAGAGAGAACATTAGTAAGCTCGTTTGCTTTTACTGTCCGAGTAAGAGTGATATGAAGGTTGTTATTGACGATTACCTTGGAAACATTAGCAAAGAGGAAGCGTCGGCGATTGTGACCGCATTAAAAAATAATAAGTACGCTAGACTCGAAATCTCACTGCGCTACCCATACAGTCATGAAGTTGTTATTCCGCAATAAAATATGGGTATAAGTAATAGCGTGATGGTAAAACGCAAAAGTGAGGAAAACCCCACGATTGAGGAATTAGTTGAGGAGACTGACGACACCTCTACTGTGGAAGACAACATTGACGTTAGGAGATCCGAACTAATAAGACTGTCTGGTGACGGTGTGGTAAGTCAGTCCGAAGCGTACATTAAAAAAGCGTCCGCGAAAGTTATTGATAAGATATGGCGCCAACACGAGTTGAAGAGAATGGAGATCGCAAACGCTTTTCTCACCGACTTGCTAATCAGCAAATTCGCCAGCTTACTAGATGGGTTGAACGCTATCGAGAACCCTGAGGAACTAAACGACGAACTACAAAAAGATCCGTTACTAAAGAAAGACGTTGAGAGTATTGTCGCGATTGTGACACCGTACGTACCTTTCTTGGGCTTGTTGTCGGGAGGAATTATAACATCGAAACACGTGTACGATCATCATTTTAGGAGTGAGGTGGTAAACACTGAGAGTAGTGAACAAACAGACTAATTCGTAGAGTAGTTGGCTATTTGTTAGTCAATGTTGTCAATCAAAAGAGCACCATTTCGCTATCCATTTGGATAAACATCATCACTAGACTTGAAAATCTAGTGGTTTTTTTTCGCGCGTGAATTGAGACAGTAGTAGTTTGTTGAAAAAAAAATGTGAAAATGTTGAAACGACACTTTCTTTTTTAAATATGCGAAAAATGTGAAACGACACATTCTATTTTTTAAAAAACATGCAAAAATATTGAAATGTCACATTATTAGCATATAAATCGAGTTTGTGGTCTTATTTGATGTACATTGTAAATTTAGAATTACCGAAATGACATCGAACTTTTGGGGGTTTGGGATTTGGTGTAAATTTGGTGATGTTTTGGCGATTATATTCGCGTTCAACATTGAATGTGTAAAAATTGTCCTCGTACCCCCACTCTCTATACTACTGTAATGCCGGGATAAGATTCTGGGTATATTATAGGTAATATTGGCATTTCACTCGATCAAACTACATGTTGAAAGGATTTATGATGAAGGAAAATTTCGAGTGTTGGAATACATACATTTTAAGACCAAACCGGGACCAGTTGCGAAAAATGTAACTTAGCGGCCTTCCGGCTGGAATTGAACCCGCGACCCTGCGATTGCTAGTGCAGTGCTCTGACCACTGAGCTACGGAAGCCGTTGCCGAGAGCCTAGTCACGAGTTCTGTATATATGGTGGTAATGCCGGGATAAGATTCTGGGTATATTATAGGTAATATTTGGCATTTCACTCGATCAAACTACATGTTGAAAGGATCTATGGTGAAGGAAAATTTCGAGTGTTGGAATACATACATTTTAAGACCAAACCGGGACCAGTTGCGAAAAATGCAACTTAGCGGCCTTCCGGTAGGAATTGAACCCGCGACCCTGCGATTGCTAGTGCAGCGCTCTGACCACTGAGCTACGGAAGCCGTTGCCGAGAGCCTAGTCACGAGTTCTGTATATATGGTGGTAATGCCGGGATAAGATTCTGGGTATATTATAGGTAATATTTGGCATCGCAGGGTCGCGGGTTCAATTCCTACCGGAAGGCCGCTAAGTTGCATTTTTCGCAACTGGTCCCGGTTTGGTCTTAAAATGTATGTATTCCAACACTCGAAATTTTCCTTCACCATAAATCCTTTCAACATGTAGTTTGATCGAGTGAAATGCCAAATATTACCTATAATATACCCATAATCTTATCCCGGCATTACCACCATATATACAGAACTCGTGACTAGGCTCTCGGCAACGGCTTCCGTAGCTCAGTGGTCAGAGCGCTGCACTAGCAATCGCAGGGTCGCGGGTTCAATTCCTACCGGAAGGCCGCTAACTTGCATTTTTCGCAACTGGTCCCGGTTTGGTCTTAAAATGTATGTATTCCAACACTCGAAATTTTCCTTCACCATAAATCCTTTCAACATGTAGTTTGATCGAGTGAAATGCCAAATATTACCTATAATATACCCAGAATCTTATCCCGGCATTACCACCATATATACAGAACTCGTGACTAGGCTCTCGGCAACGGCTTCCGTAGCTCAGTGGTCAGAGCGCTGCACTAGCAATCGCAGGGTCGCGGGTTCAATTCCTACCGGAAGGCCGCGAAGTTGCATTTTTCGCAACTGGTCCCGGTTTGGTCTTAAAATGTATGTATTCCAACACTCGAAATTTTCCTTCACCATAAATCCTTTCAACATGTAGTTTGATCAAGTGAAATGCCAAATATTACCTATAATATACCCAGAATCTTATCCCGGCATTACCACCATATATACAGAACTCGTGACTAGGCTCTCGGCAACGGCTTCCGTAGCTCAGTGGTCAGAGCGCTGCACTAGCAATCGCAGGGTCGCGGGTTCAATTCCTACCGGAAGGCCGCTAAGTTGCATTTTTCGCAACTGGTCCCGGTTTGGTCTTAAAATGTATGTATTCCAACACTCGAAATTTTCCTTCACCATAAATCCTTTCAACATGTAGTTTGATCGAGTGAAATGCCAAATATTACCTATAATATACCCAGAATCTTATCCCGGCATTACCACCATATATACAGAACTCGTGACTAGGCTCTCGGCAACGGCTTCCGTAGCTCAGTGGTCAGAGCGCTGCACTAGCAATCGCAGGGTCGCGGGTTCAATTCTTACCGGAAGGCCGCTAAGTTGCATTTTTCGCAACTGGTCCCGGTTTGGTCTTAAAATGTATGTATTCCAACACTCGAAATTTTCCTTCACCATAAATCCTTTCAACATGTAGTTTGATCGAGTGAAATGCCAAATATTACCTATATATATATATATATATATATATATATATATATATATATATATATATATATATATATATATTGAAAGGATTTATGGTGAAGGAAAATTTCGAGTGTCGGAATACATACATTTTAAGACCAAACCGGGACGAGTTGCGAAAAATGCAACTTAGCGGCCTTCCGGTAGGAATTGAATCCGCGACCCTGCGATTGCTAGTGCAGTGCTCTGTCCACTGAGCTACGGAAGCCGTTGCCGAGAGCCTAGTCACGAGTTCTGTATATATGGTGGTAATGCCAGGATAAGATTCTGGGTATATTGTAGGTAATATTTGGCATTTCACTCGATCAAACCACATGTTGAAAGGATTTATGGTGAAGGAAAACCTCGAGTGTCGTAATACATACATTTTAAGACCAAACCGGGACCAGTTGCGAAAAATGCAACTTAGCGGCCTTCCGGTCGGAATCGAACCCGCGACCCTGCGATTTGCTAGTGCAGTGCTCTGACCACTGAGCTACGGAAGCCGTTGCCGAGAGCCTAGTCACGAGTTCTGTATATTTGTTATATATGTATATAGACTTCTCGATTGGTTTAGCTCTTACCTACGTGGCCGTCGGCAAAGAGTTACGGTACTCGGTGCTACATCTCAAGAACAATCTGTCACCTCGGGCGTTCCACAAGGGTCAATCCTTGGACCGATGCTGTTCCTCCTATTTGTAAATGACCTTCCTGAAGCTGTTACAACCTCTAAAGTAGCATGCTTTGCTGATGACACTAAAATCTACAAACAAGTTGATTCGGTAGAAGATGCAGTCTCCCTACAGCAAGATCTGTCTAGCCTGGTCGATTGGTCTGAAAAGACAGGACTTTTATTCAACCAGTCCAAATGCAAGAGCCAGCAGATTACACGAAAGAAGAAGCCTGTAGAATTCCCTTACTCCATCAAGGACGATTTTGTGAATTCGTGTGTTGAGGAAAAAGATCTCGGTGTTTGGGTGGCAAGCGACCTCAGCTGGACGAAACAAGTGCTTGAACAATGTAGCAAGGCAAACAAGCTTCCTGGTTTCGTGCGCAGATCGTCCACCGAAATTAAGAACACTGGGACGCGCCGTACGCTGTACCTGGCTCTCGTCAGACCACACCTGGGTTACGCTACTCAGATTTGGGCACCACAATCAATAGAATTGTTAAAACGTGTAGAGAGAGTCCAGAGGCGCGCATCTAAAGTCATTCTCAACCTACCCTTTCGATCTGAAACTTCGTACACAGATAGACTCAAGCTAACAGGACTCCTTCCAGTATCGTATTGGCACGAATACCTTGAGCTGTTATTATTTTTTAAAGTTTTTAATGGTCTTGTTTATCGTAGAGAAGAAACGCTTCCAGCAGTAAAATTACCTGTACGGCAAACTAGAGCAGCCAACAACCCAAGTGTGATAAGTTTTGTTCCTCATCAATGTAGAACAGTAACTTATCAACGATCCTTCATTGTCAGAGTAACTAGAACTTGGAACGCATTACCGGACTTTCTAAGATTAAAAACACTCAAATTTAGTTCATTTAAGAAAACACTACTTGAATACTACTATGACGCTCTTTACTCCATCTATAACCAGGACGACCCACGTACGTGGAAATCCATTTGCCTAAAATGTAACTCGGCACGTTGCCTCGAGAAATCCCTCACTTGTTGTTATTGATTTTTGCTACAGACTTTTCTTTTCACCTTAGTATTTATGTAAATATAACCTCAATTTTTTAAACTCTTTTTTTTTAATTATACACGGGGCCACTGTAATTGGCGTAAGCTGTTAGTGGTTTCCCTGCCAGACTTCTTTTTTTTTTTTATATGTTATATATATATTTTTATATTTTATATGTTAATTTACTAATGGCGAATCGAAATAAATAAATAAATATGTATATATGTATATATGTATATATATATATATATATATATATGTATATATGTATATATGTATATATGTATATATGTATATATGTATATACGTGTATACGTGTATATGTGTATATGTGTATATGTATATATATATATATATATATATATATATATATATATATATATATATATATATATATATATATATATATATATATATATATATATATATATATATATATATATATATATATATATATATATATATATATATATATATATATATATATATATATATATATATATATATATATATATATATATATATATATATATATATGTATATATATATATATATATATATATATATATATATGTATATATATATATGTATATATATATATATATATATATATATATATATATATGTATATATATGTATATATATATATATATATATGTATATATATATATATATGTATATATATATATATGTATATATATATATATATGTATATATATATATATATATATATATATATGTATATATATATATATATATGTATATATATATATATATATATATATATATATATATATATATATATATATATATATATATATATATATATATATATATATATATATATATATATATATATATATATATATATATATATTGAAAGGATTTATGGTGAAGGAAAATTTCGAGTGTCGGAATACATACATTTTAAGACCAAACCGGGACCAGTTGCGAAAAATGCAACTTAGCGGCCTTCCGGTAGGAATTGAACCCGCGACCCTGCGATTGCTAGTGCAGTGCTCTGACCACTGAGCTACGGAAGCCGTTGCCGAGAGCCTAGTCACGAGTTCTGTATATATGGTGGTAATGCCGGGATAACATTCTGGGTATATTATAGGTAATATTTTGCATTTCACTCGATCAAACTACATGTTGAAAGGATTTATGGTGAAGGAAAATTTCGAGTGTCGGAATACATACATTTTAAGACCAAACCGGGACCAGTTGCGAAAAATGCAACTTAGCGGCCTTCCGGTAGGAATTGAACCCGCGACCCTGCGATTGCTAGTGCAGTGCTCTGACCACTGAGCTACGGAAGCCGTTGCCGAGAGCCTAGTCACGAGTTCTGTATATATGGTGGTAATGCCGGGATAACATTCTGGGTATATTATAGGTAATATTTGGCATTTGATCGAGTGAAATATATATATATATATATATATATATATATATATATATATATATATATATATATTATATATATATATATATATATATATATATATATATATATATATATATATATATATATATATATATATATATATATATATATATATATATATATATATATATATATATATATATATATATATATATATATATATATATATATATATATATATATATATATATATATATATATATATATATATATATATATATATATATATATATATATATATACATAATACATAATGCATAATACATACACATTATATATACATTATACATATATGCATAATATACATATATACATAATGTCTGAGTTGTATATAAGTGTGTGAACACCGTATTAAAGGATACAAAAGTGGCGACGAGGATAGTCTAAAACCCAAATGAAATGTCTACCGATGGCGATGCTGAACACGCATCAACATCATCAAACGCAGCAATAACGTCGCAAGTTCCACGCAGTGGTTTACCGCCTTTTCCTCCTTTTGACCCTCACCAAGATACAGAAACTGTGGGTCAACGTTGGACCAAATGGGTGCGTCACTTTGAAAACCTACTTATCAGTCTTCGTGAGTTTGATACAACTGTCGGAGAGGTTTATTGTTACTTACGTGGGTGAGTCTACCAACGATATATTTGATGTTTTCCCAGACACTGGCACAACTTATCAAGCTGCAGTTGATTGTCTCACGCAACATTTTCCGCCGCAAGTAAACAAAGACATGGCAATATTCGATTTCAGAGAGCTTAAACAAGGATCTAATGAAATACTGAATGAGTATTAGCGACGATTGAAGACAAAGGCAGCGCAGTGTAACTTTGACAACGAAGAGGCCGAGATTAAAACCCAAATTATCCACAAGACCAAAAATAAAAAGGTTTTCGAGACCTGTGGGTGTAGATACGTTTGCTTATTTTCTAAAATAAAAAAGGGTTGTGTATATTTTTATTTTTATTTTTAATAATAGTTTGAAAAATTATGTGTGTGTGTTTTTTGGGTAGGGAACTTAGTGTGTGGAATTGGGAAGAATATAACCATTCTTCCCAATTTTATTATCTAAAGGTGTGTTTTTTATTTTATTTATATATATATATATATTTTTTTTTAAATCCTTTTGTGAAACTATGTGTTACTGTTGCTAGCTCTTTCACCACATGCTAACATTAAAAAATGCCCATAACGTACAACAAGCAAATCGATCCATCTGAATGTCACTATGGACCAATTGCACCTGATATCAACCTCCTGAGAGGAAGACCAGACAATTAAGTCTAAACCAGTCGCGAAATACAAGAGTACTGCGGGTTGAATGCGCACCAATGCAATAATAAATAAATATTACAGAACATTGGAGGGATCAAGCGCCTCATACTTTTTTAAAAAAAGTACAACTTTCAAGCGAGTATAACATAGTATAGAGTAGAAGTAAAAAAATAAATTTTAGATTTGATAAAAGTATTTTATAAAAAATAAAAGAAAACTATAGTGAAGAGAGAGAGCGATAGATGTGTGCAGAATGAACAGCAGAAGAGAAGTGAGGTGGGTGTGGTTATTTTGAATAATATATATGAAAATAATTTATGCATTTTGTATTTTATAAAAATTAAAAGAAAATGAAACGTTCACAAAGTACTAGTGTAATATAGTGTTGAAGTGATGTGTTGATTTTATTAAATGAAAAGGGTATGGTGTAGATACATACTATATATACGCTGTTTGTAACTTTTAGGGTCATAACCCTCTTTATACGTAGGGTTTATTTAGATAAAATCTAAATATTTTTGATTTGAGATATAAAAGAATAAAGATTTTTTTACATGGTAAGAGGTTGTATTTAATAGAATATTATATGAGAATATGTTGAGAATATGTGCTGTTAAAGGTTATAAGATATTGAATTTTTTTGAATTTATTTTTTATTTTAGATGGATTTTTTATTTTAAAAGAAAATAGACCCCACAAACGAGGAAAAGACAACTAAAAAAGAGAAAAATGGAAATTTCTTTTTTATATATTTTAAAAGTGGTTACGTATTTTCAACGCTTTAAAAATTCACAGATTGGTTTTATCTGTTGGATGTTTGGTCTTTACAATTATTATTGTGGTAGAATTATTGTTTTTTTTACAAATTAAAACCAATGAATTTGCAAGATATTACACAGGATTTTATTGTTTACGTTTAAAAGATCCAGAAGTTGAAGATATGAAACTTCAAAATGTTAGACAGTTGAGGGGTGTGAAGGAAAATACATTGTTCCATATATTTACAATAGTGAAAAATATATTTTCATAGATATTCAGATCCTCATGAGTTAATATTATCAAAGAACCTTTATTATTATCTTCAATATTTAGGTTAGATAATCAGTATTTAGTATAAGTTATTTGTGAGTGTATCAAGACCGCAATATTTTAGTGATGATGTTTACCATTTTATGTCCCCTATTGTTTCATTTTCACAGGAGGAAAGTCGTTTAACGATACCCTTTGGGTTGAGTAGATCTTTTATATTTCGTTTGATAGATAAAATATCTTGAGATGGTACAACCCCTATTTTAATTGATCTTGCTCTTTATTTATTAACTGTAGCACCTTTTTTTTAATAGCTTGTTTTCGCCTTAATTCTGGATTACTTAAGTATAATATTTTTTCCCTAGCATTATGTTTTATTTTGTATTGCCCAAAACATAATCCTCAAGGTAGAATTGAGAATAATATTCGTGCACCTATTGATCTTGATCATGTCATACACAAATTTTATTTGTTTCTTAATGATTATACAGGGTGTTGTAATTATAAAAATTGTGAACAAAAATCTACTTTTTTGGGGGGGAACTTTCTAACTAATTATATATTTAATATTGATATTTTGAGATATGAAAATTTTTTTGATAGACTAACTTCTACAACACAAGTAATTGATTCCTTCCCTATAACTTTATCCAGACCCAATGTATATGTAATAGAAATATTAGATTTTTTTTTTATTAACACCATATTTTTCAATAATATTACAAGATGATAATATAGATGATGCAGAAGCTTATCTTATGGCATATTTAGATAACTATGTTAATTTTAATATGGAAACTTTTAAAGCGAATTTACAAGCTGTTATAGTATAGAAAGTAGAGTTTTAAGAGTACACATAATAACATTTGTAAAAATACATAAGGTTTTGTAAAGAAATGTTGGCTCTAATGTAAAATTTGTTGTCGGTTCTAATAAAATTTGTTTATTTGACATTTTAAAATCTGTAATTGTTAATTGTGTCCAATGTTGAATTAATTCAATTTCTTTTTCACCAATTTTTTGACCATCAAACAAATAATGAATTAATGAATAGAAAGAAATTATATGACCAATTTTATGACATTTCATTTGTTTATAAATGAGAACCATTTGATCAGTTGTTTTGATTTGTAAACTAATATTTTTCAATACATTTTTATGATCTGTAATACATATTTCTATTAACTCTGCCAATCTTTTGTATTTAATATTGTTTTGTGCAAGTTCTTCGAGAATGATTTCCATAGTTTTAAAAACAAAAATCATACACACCAACATATATATAAAAAACCATGAATATATATATTTCAAAACAATTATCTATTTTTTTAAAGATTTTTTTACCTTAACATCATTACGTTCTTTTTCTATTTTCTTAAATGTTTTACGATAGTTTTTTTCTAGCAATCTAATTCCTATCCTATTATTTTTATATACATTACATTTTTTTTATTATCTTTTTCTTCTGATTAAATATAAATTTTAATCGTCTATACTAATCTAGATCTCTAACTATAATATCACTATCTTCATCGCTAATTAATATTTGTATACACTACAGTTTCTGTACCTGTTACTTTATGTTTTTTTATATAGAATAATTGTCTTTTAAATTGTTTTATTCTATCTTCCATATTGTATCATCATCTTCAAAAACCATAGGTTCAGCAGGAGGTGGTGGTGGCGGTGGAAAAAAGGAATTTAATATTCCATTATCAGGAATAAAATGTTCTAATGTGGCGTATAAATCAAACAATGTTGTTGTTGGTGTTGGTGGTGGTGGTGGTGGAGCTTGTAGGAGGTTAAGATTTTCGTATAAGTTTTCATCTGGTTCGGGAATACTTGCGATGTTATCATCAGGAAACGGTTCAGGAATACTTGGGATGTTTTCATCAGGAACCGTTTCGATGATATTTTGGAAAATAGGTAAATCAGGGATAGGTATTTCTGCTAGCGGTGTAAGAGGAATTTCGTAGTTTGGAGAAGAAGCTTCGGTCAACAAGCGGTGATGAACAGGGGTTGATGGTTCGCAAAATTTGTTGATTAAAGGGCTTTCTTCTTTGATTAAATACGCTTCTTCTTCTGATACCTTTTGTAAAAGCTTTTCATTATTTTGTTTTTGTATATATTCTTCATGTAACAACTTCATTTGGGACGTTCCTTTTCCTTGATTCTTGATAACATCGTTTATCTTTTGGTCTTTGTAGGAAATATAATTTTTACTTTGTCTGATTCTTACCATCCTAACGCGTTTTGATTTTTATAAAATACGCGGCTTCTTTATATAATAATATCTTAATAGTAAAGTGATTTAATGGTTCATATTAAACGTAGTTCATTGGTTCATTATTTTATAAATACATATCATGATACGTAGCTATGATTTATGATTCTTAACATGTCAACTTTTTTATTAAAATATAACCCAAGTACGTTAAGATCTAATCTATTTATGTTTATATAGTACAACACGCTATTATTAGATACGAAAGCAATTATAAAACAATCTTCCTCAACATCTAAAACTACAACTTTAAAATCTATTTTCTTTATGTTTTAGATATTACATAACACTATTAGAACCTATGAAACGTAGAACCTTTGAAACGTAATGTTTTATTAAAAACATTGTCTACAGGTTATTCAAATTTCATTCAAGAACGCTAAAATATAATCCCTCTAATCCATATGTTTATATAATTCAAAACACTATAGTAACTATGAAATGCAATTATAAAATAATCTTCCTCAACATGTTATTTCAAATTCATTCAAGAACGCTAAGAGCTTATCTTTATACTTAGATAATACATAAGGCTATTATTTGCTATGAAAAGCGTTTTATAAAATATTCTTACATTGATTTATGATTCCCTAACCTGTCAAGTTATTTAAATTCATCCAAGAAACTCTAAGATCTAATTCTAATCCCTAGCTTCTGAAGTGCTTTTTATAAAATTATTTAAAATAAAGTTTACGCGTATAAAAGATATGAGCACTACCCGTTAAACATATCTTTGAAGATGTATGCTCCTGCGCGAAAGACATGGTCGTTTAATTGTAGATCTAAAGAAAAGTCTGATAAAATGCGTAGGGAAGCGAAAATAATTAACGCATCTACAGACTGTATGTTTAACATATCTGAAATTTCGTTTTTTGAATGTAGCTGTCCCACTAAAAATAGCGAGGGATATATTCAGGGTATGGTTATATTTAAAAATGAACGTCGTGCCTCTGAAGTATGGAAATAGTTTGGCGATATCCACCCAGAAATGTGTCGATCGTACTATGGCGATGTATATCACTACGGGGGACGAACTTATCACCCATCGACATGTATTCAATCTGGTAAACGACGTGCATTAAATGGTAGAAGTTGGGGATTTACAAGACGTCAACAATTAGCTGATTATAAAGCATTGCATTGACGATGTAAAAGAAAATGCAAACAACAATTGGGAGAAACTCAATAAACATTATTATTAAAAAACTGAAAAACCTTATTACTATTGAAACGTTTGTACAAAAAAGATATTAAAAATGTTGATGATTGTTATATTGTTTATTGTTTTTGAAATATTTTAGTTTCCTTTTCACAACCACATCGACACAGACTTTCATCATCTTTCCCCAAGATTCTATTGCCTACTCTCGTTTTCTTTTTCTCCTCTGGTTATAGGACCTTCTTCTTTATCATTCTCTCTGTCTTCCTTCGCCAACCAGAAAACACAAAAACTTCCCTCATTATCGTATTGGGTCTTGACGGTCTTCGTTTGGGCAATAAAGGAATCCATTTCTTCTTGATTTCTAACGTGTCTAACGTAGAACGATGGACATTTATATTTGTTGAAAGGATTTGACATAATTAACTTTCTAACCAATCACATTTCACTAGCATTACATCATATCATCATATCATCATATCATTAGGGATTATAGTACCTAGTAACGCAAAACACTACGTAACGTATACATAATCCCATATGATTTATGAATTTTTGAACCTGTCAAAACATAGATTATAGAGATTATACTACCTAGTAACGCCTAAACACGACGCAATTATATAAGCGCAAGCTAAACGTATTATCAACCAAACGAATATACAAAGCCAAAGTGTAAAAGTCAAAAGTTTTTGTCAAAGCGTGAAGTGAAAGCAAAAAATCGAAGCCATAGATATTGTTGTAGTGGAGGAGGAATATGAAGAAGTATAAGTGTTTGACGGTAAATTGAAGGGAAATTAATTGTTTTTGAAAATTTAATTGTAATTGAATTGAAATTTAATTGTTTTGAAGATCCCTCTGAGTTTGATTTTGACGAATACCAGTTTGGTATTTGGGAAGACAACGAAGATGAAGACGAAGACGAAGAAGAAAACTCTAGGTGGTCGTACAAAAGGAAAGAGTTTACCTACTCGGTAAAGAACCAAAAACTGAACAAAAATGATAAATTAAAAGAATGATGTGTTTTAAAAAATGTTATTATAAATAAAAAAAATGTTTAAAATGTTTTCCTTGTCATATTAAAATGTTTCCTTGTCTCCTTGTCATTTTATTAACTAAAAAAATAGTATATATGTTCCGAATCAAAAAATAAAAATTTAGTCATGATTTCATGCAAAGAGTTAGAGTGTTTAGATTGTCCTGCTAATTCTATTAGCGATTATTCATTTTTAAAAGACTCATCGCAGTATTTAAAAAAATTACACATATCATTGATTGTGAAGCTTTTAATATAAATGGTCGATGGAGTTATCGTGAAGTTTCTGTTATTTCTTTATATAATGGACATTTTGAATCTTTTCAATGCTACGATTCATCACTACCTTATTTTCAAAATTTGACTTTCTCAGAAAGAAAAACAATTTTTTATCAGAAACATTTACATGGATTATATTATTTGAATAAAAAACGACAATATTATTTGGATAAAGAAGAATTGCTTGCTCAAATGAAAAAGATTTACGATTTACATTCCTATGTTTTTGGATATAAAGGGGGAGTTTTGGAAACAAGATTGTGTGCAAAACTTAATATTTGTTGTGCGAATTTAGAACATTTATGTATTGAAAAATATTCTACATTAGTTGAAATGTATAATATGAAAGAAAAATGTTGTAAATATCATGATTCAAACGCTAGACATTGTTCATTGTATGAAATAATGTTGCTTAGTGTCCGAGTTATGGAAAAAATAAATAGGAAAGGAATGAAAGATTTTTTTTTATCTTATTATAAAACATTGAACCATTGAACATTTATTTCAAAAGAATGGAACATGATGATGATGATGATACTCTTGATATTTCGCAACATACACAAGATTATTAAACGTGTAGATATATTTGGATGTTTCTTGATAGTACTTTATCTACGCAAAATGGTTTGACAGTTTATAATATATATTTGAAGATTACGGATGTACATTCTTCTACTATTTACAAACTTAAAGTATCCTTCTATGGTAAAGAAGAAAAGGATGGTGGAAAAATGCTGTCAATTCAATTGAGAAAAAGAAAAAGATCTGATTCCTGATTGTATATTACAACATTTTCAATGTTTATTTTCAACGTATATAATAAATAATTTACTAAAGTATACTTTCCCTATTCTAAAAAAACAATTAACGATTGGTTTGTTAGGAATTTTCCTGAACAATTTCATTGTTATAGTAACGGAGCTTATTATTTTATTTTTTGTATATTTAACGAATATATCTATTGGAAACAAAATAATTTTAGTATTCGTTCAATGTGTAGTTTTATTAATTATGGTACCTACGATCAAATTACTTTTAAACGTTTTGAAATTGATGGATAGTGTAAAATAAAAAAAAATGTAAATATAATATGTAAATAAAAGTTGAAAAAAAATGATAAAATACGAAGACAATTGTTTTCAATATATTTTATATATTTTATATTAATACATTCTTATTTTTTCTAATCCATGAGGATAACCTGATCTTAACCATCGTTGTGGTTGTACTATTCCTCCTTTTTAAAATTTTTTTTTTAAAATTCCAACCTCTTTATTAAATTATTTAAGGATATTTTTTCCCAGTTTCTTAGTTATTTTTTTACTACCTCCTCTTTGCTTTTTTTTTCCTTTGAAGTCTTTACCCAATAATCGACCATATCTTTTACATTTTTTACAAGTCATTTTTTAATTTTTTCTTTTCCAATAGACACCACCATAATCAGCAAGAATTTCTTCATGGGGTTTTATACGTTTTGAAATTTGTAAAAAGTATTTTGTTTTATTGCTTACATATGTAAAATAGGAATTGTTTTTATATTTGATCCTCTTTTTCCATTATTTGCAAAACGAGATGCAGAATAAGTACTTAAATCAGCGTCCATACAATTGTTTGCATTATCGCATATACTATAGGTTGCATTCACGTCTATACCGTATTTACGATCTAACGCATCTTGAGTTGTTTTACGACCTGTGTATTGGATAATTCTTTTTTTTGGATTAAATTTATTTTTCCACGCATACAGTCCTTTTCCAGCATTTGGAATAGTTGATTTTTTTCTACGTAAGTTATCTTCTTTAGCTCAATGTATCCAACATTTTGGGGTGTGTGCTGTACGTTTACGACATCGTATTTTTTATAGTATTACTTTTACATTGAAGAACATCACGTATACTTTGTGATTTAATTTTTTTTACAACACGTGACGATCGTTTGTTTTTGTTTTTTCTAACCAATTTTATTCTAACCATAATTTAAAATTGTTTTAATTCCGAGGTAGTCTATTTCGTTTTGTTTAATAAATTTTATGATACATTCAATATTATATATAATAGATGATAATTGATATATTTTATTTTTTAAATCTTCTAATCTTTCTTGTATTTGTAAAAAAATTATATAAATGATTTTCTCATCATCTTCTGTAAAATTTAATAGACATTCAGGAAATATTTCTGGGGAAAATAAAAAACAATCATCATTATCTAAAACTTCATAAGCTATAAAAGGTTTGTTATTTTTATTTTTCAAATAGATTTCTATATGAATAGTCTCACTCATATTTAAAAAAAAAACAATGGGTAATTGATTGGCTGGAAAGAAACCGTTGGTGACTTTTATGTGTATTAATGTAACAAAGTCAGATCATGTTATTATACGAGATCGTGTTGATGGTAAAGAAAAAAATAAATAAAAGCCCTTTTTTGTTATGCTTGTTTTAGAAGAAAAAAAAAGACAAATCTAACGGAGAACCAACAGAAGAAATTAAAATATAATAAAAAAGAGATAGATCGTTTAGTAAGTTTGTTTGAAAATCAAAAAAAAATTTCTCAAACAAATGATAATCCCATTAGTGTTGCGAAAATAGATGGAAAAATAAAACAAAAAAATTAAAGTGATTGAACAAACGTTCTCCATATCTATTGCTCGTAAAGCGAATGTTAATTTAATATCTTTTCTACAATCGTTGACATTCCTTTTTACTTATTTGATTAACTATGCAAGAACAACTGTAAAAAAACGATGATTATGTGCGATTTATCTTCAGTCATGCCCCTAAAGGTTTTTTTCTACTGATGTGATGAAATTAAGTGATCTCAATGTAAAATATTTTTGAAATATTTTTGAAAAACATATGCAAAGTAATAAGGAACTGATAGCTAACGGATGGCAATGTAGTGTAGTTATACAAACTTTCACATCTGGAGTATCTACTAAGATTTTGTCAAGTAACAAAAAGAAAAATCCTTTAGTTAGAACAAAAAAATGTATAATAGATTAAATAAAGCAAATGAAAATGATAATGGGGGAGCTAAAGTAAATCAATCTATAACTAAATTATATGATCGTAAATTTCAACCTGGAGTTTTCTATATTACCAGTACTAAATTAACACAAGCAATTAAAAATTGTTGTTTTGTGTTATCTATGTTAGTAGGACTATCGTATTTAAAGAAAGATTATAGATATAGGACACTGCTTAAACATCCTACTAAAAGTGTCGATGAATTATTTAGTATTGATGAAATTCGTAATGTGTATCAACAAACGGGTATACCCGAAGGTGAAGAAGTTAAAGTTAAACAATTTTCGATTGTATACGAAAAATTTCTTAATGCTCAAGGTGTTGATTTGGTAGTGTATTCAGATCTCGATTTTGATAATATAATTTATGATTCGCGTACAGATTCAGAAGGAAATCTTATTAGATTAACCAATAATATAGTATGTAAATAATATTTAAATAATAAACATTATGATGTTGTTTTAAATATGAAGGAATTTTCTAAACTACATCCAACTAGATTTTGTATCAAATGTATGAGTTATTTTTCACATAATGAATTTGTTGATTCACATATATGTCGAACTAATCTAACATGTCAAAGATGTTATAAAAATAATTTATGTCCTAAAAATATAAACGTTAAATGTTCTAATTGTAATATAATTTTTTATAATAAAACGTGTTTTGAAAATCATTTAACTCATAACATTTTTAAACCTGCTCATAAAAATTATTCGCGGTTAACTCCTTGTCAATATATATTTTTTGTGAATCATGTTACAAAATATGTCCTAGATTTATGTTTATAAAATATGATAAGACTGTAAAACATAATTGTTCTAAAATATTTTGTTATCATTGTAATAGATATCAGAAAAAAGTATTGTTTTATGAACCCTCTTTCTATTCCAACATTATTTGATGGACCCAACATTATTTTTTTTCGATTTTGAAACAAAAGTAGATGAAAATCAAATGTTAGTTCCTTTTTATTGTATAGTGCAAAAAGTATGTAAGCAATGTCAAGATATTCCGTTTAAAAAACAAAAAAATTCCTCTAATAAAACCTTCGAGTTTTGTTGATGAAAATATTGAACCAGTTAGGTGTTGTGGATATAGACAATTTCTTTTTGATGATGACGATGTAATTGAAATTTATGTTGTTTTATATTTGAACAAGAAGATTCTGTTTGGATTGCACATAATGGGATTGCACATATTAGGTAGATTTGATACAATTTTTATTTTTAAATATTTTTTAGAAAAATTTAAAATTATTCTAAAAACTATTATGAATGGAATAAGATAATGAGTTTAGAAATATCCGAAAAGAATATTCGATTTTTAGATAGTTATGTATTTTTAAGTATGCCTCTAGCTGCTATTTCAAAATGTATGGGTCTCGAGGGGAATAATAAGGGTCGACACCCCTATTTGTTTTATGATTTAACCTATAGAGGAATGATTGTTGAGAGAACATATTTTGATACAGATAACATGAGCGATAAAGATTGCGAATTAAAAAATAATAACACAATATGTAATCAATGTGATAAGTGTAAGTTTGAAAAATAGTATAATGAAAAACAAGAAAAAAAATATATTTTTCGAGATGAAATATATTATTATTGTTGTGAAGATGTGAATATTTTAAGAAAAGGATGTGTAAAATTTTCTTCATTGATTGCTAGTATATCACCAATAATACGGTTTTATGAAAAAGGTTATATTACTATTGCAAGTTTAGCGTTGAAAATTTTTCGTCTTAATATTTAGAAAAAAAATGTATTGGAATAATTCCTGCTGGCGGTTATCGTTGTAATGTAAATCAAAGTTTAATAGCTCTTTGTTGGTTGTATGAAATTAATGAAAGTTTATTAGGTTGTTTAGAATATAAATGTTGTTCTCAAGGAGAAAGAAAAATATTAGGTCGTTTTGTAGATGGTTTTTATGATGGTACAGTTTATCAATTTCACGGTTGTTTTTTTATCATGGTTGTCCTAATTGTTATGATGAATATGAAATGATTACTTTAGTAAACGAAAAATTTGGAGTATTATACCGGAAAACTCAACGTTTTACAAATGAATTGTTAAATGCAGGATATAAGGTTATTGAAAAATGGGAATGGGAATTTTAACAGGAAAAAATATATAGTTGTGATGATATGATTGAATTGAAACAAAAACATTTCCCATACACTCCAACAAAACCACGTGATGGTTTATATGGAGGAAGAACATCTTCTGTATTTTATTTAAAGAGGTAGAACAAAATTAAAAAATAGGTACGCTCAGGCGTACATGTATCTGCGTTAATAATTTAAAAACTGGAAGCGTCTAATTACAGCCCACCTGTTCTATCCCCCCTAGAGTTTCATCGTAATCAGGATTTTCCCCATCCATCGTCCCCAGACCTCGCACGCCATGTATTTGTAGATCACAAATTGCAAAAGCCCGTTTCATTGTATATTATTTTGAACGTTATCTCGGTCAATATTAAAGTGTTTTCAATTCTGAAAACAGATTTGGAGGTACCGACTCCAAATACATAATATTCGTGCCTATTAGATTACATAAACGTGCATACCCTTCATAAAATTAAAATACATGTATGCTTATATATATAAAAGGCAATGTAATCAGAAAATTTATAGATATTTATTTTAAAGGATATTGTGACAACAATGTAAAAGTACAGGTAATAAAGCAATATTTCATTATACTATATTGGGTACTGCTGCTGTAGTGTTAATACTTAATAGTGAGGAACAGGATGCCAGCAATGTCACCAAGATAACGAGAACAATCATACACAGCAGGAGGGCTGGCCATCTTCGCATAACAAAAACAAATTTGATGATACATGGACGATCGTCAAGCTTGTATCCTCAGAAAAAGTATTCTGAGTCCAGGACAGGAATCGAACCTGTAACCTTCTGATTGCCAGTGAGACGCACTATCCGTTGAGCCACCGAGACTCAGATGGAGAGCGAAGGTTACAATGAGGTACTGTACTTATGTCGATTCACTACAGCAGTGTATATATTAACACATAACAAAAACAAATTTGTCAAATAATTTAACTGAGAGGCAAGCAGGACAACCAGTAAAATTACAAATTGTAAGTATTTTTAATATGAATTGCAGTAAATTTGCAAGTGTGATCTACCACAATTTTTGTAGGTTGTACCAAGTTGTTCGATTTGACTACACATTTATGTAAAGTTCAGATTGAAGAACATCTCCATATAGTGCAGGACTCCTTGAGCTATGTTTTGAAGAGTAACTCTATTTCTGGTAATTGTAATTTTGGCAATGAGCAATTTTGTTACCCTCAAAAAAATCTTCATGTCTTAAAAGTTAGATTAAAACGTAGAACTGGGCTGCTGACTGATTTTTCACAGCTGTTTCACGTCATTCAATCTCTCTTCAGATATTTGTTGAAAGCAATACTAAGAATTATTGGATAGATTTTCTTATGAATACACCATGTGTCTACTGGGCAAGGGACATGGTGTGATGGTTGCAGACATATTTAAGTGGTTGCAGAATTTAATTTAATATAATAAAGGCTGTAACACGGCCACTACAACAACAAACAATTGTCTAGTTAGATAATATAGATGGATATGTTTCCTGCGAAGAGGTAAAAATTACTAAAAAATAGGTTTTAATACTTACAAGAGGGTAGTTATTATTTGTCCTCAAAACGCTAGTTTGTCCTTCGAATTGTGCTTCGGTTGGCTTTGAAAACATTTTGCCATCATAATTTGAACGACTTGGTATCAGTGGTATTAAACCTTCGAAAACTGCGCTATGTCACGTTGTCGCTTGCAAATTCACTGCAATTCATGTTCAAAATATTCACCAAATTTGTAGAATATGAAGCTCCCTTCTTGAAACAAGATGGCGTCAACTTCGAGTAATGATTGGCTGACAGTCGTAAGTTGTCGTAAAAGTTAACAAAGTTAACAAAGTTAACCTAACAAACAACACGATAGCAATATATCTCGCAAGCGCAGATACAAAAATTAAATATGTAGATTTTACATCTCTTTATCGGTCTGTTCAAAAAAAAATTAATTTTCCTGTTGGACATCCAATCATTTACGTTAATAATGAGTGCGCAAATATATCTATCAAAGATATTTTCGGATTGATTGAATGTAGTATATTATCCCCACAAAATCTTTATTTTCCTGTTTTACCCCTAAGAGTAGGTGGAAAATTATTATTTCCTTTATGCAATCAATGTGCTATTGATAAATGTAATAAATGTATACATAATGAAAACGAACGACGTTTACTTGCTACATGGACAAGTATTGAAATTAATAAAGCTGTTGATGTTGGATATAAAATATTTCAAATCTATGAAATATATCATTATGTACGTCAAGAAAAAATCTTCGTTGAATATGTGAATGATTTTTTTTAAAATTAAAACAAGAAGCGTGAGGCTTACCTAAAGAATGTTTAAATAGTGATGGAAGTAAAAATGAAACTAAAATTCGACAGCGTTGTGAAGATTACTGGAAACATGAACATATTATTTTAGATGCATCTAAAATAGAAAAAAATCCCGGTTTAAGAACTATAGCAAAAACATTATTAAATTCATTGTGGAGTAAATTTGCCCAAAATAAAAATAACACACAAGTTGCATTTTTATCTGATTATGAATAATTATTATGTATAGCTAATGATAAGAGTAAAAAATTAACATATTTAGATTTTATTAATGAAACCCTTATACGTTGTACATATGAAAAATATAGAAGAATCCACAGTGGGGTTAATAACCGGTAATGTTATTATCGCTTGTTTTGTTACAGCTTATGCACGTTTACAGTTATATGATTTAATAGCTAAGTTAGGAAGACGAGTTTTATATTTCGATACTGATTCTGTGATTTATGTGTGTAATGATGAAATTAGTAGTTCAATTAAAATTGGTTATTATTTAGGAGATTTAACTGATGAATTAAGGGAAAATGGATGGATTACTCGATTTTGTACAACCGGTCCCAAATATTATTCTTATATTACTAATTTCGATGAAGAAGTCGTTCATATCAAAGGATTTTCATTAAAAAATAAAGCGAAAGATATCTTAAATTTTCAAACATTAAATAAATGTATTGAAGATAAAGATCAAATAATAACGATTAATTATCAAAATAAAATATGTAAAGATAAATTAAATAATATTTTTATTAATACTGAAATTAAAAATTTTTCATTTACTTTTAATAAACGTGTAGTTAAAGATGATTTTACTACTATTCCCTATGGATATTTAGAAGAAGAAGAAATGGATACATAACAATTTTTATTTATTTATAACCATACATTCAATTTTAGAGTTTTATTTGTATTTTTTCGGTCTTTTCATTGTATATATACGTGTTCCCCTTAGTGTCTTCGTCTTCCTCGTCTTCTTTTTCTTCTTCTTTCAATTTCTCCCATCTTTCTTCGTCTCCACCTTCTTTCTCCTTTACTTCTTCATCATCATCATCTTCATCACTACCAAAAATGGCCTTCAAACTATCTTCACTATCATAATCACCATCATCCTGGATGGGTTTGAACGGTTTGAAGTCATCGAAATTCCACTCTTTGGATGTAAAACCGTACACGTATCCGTACCCTTTATCGTTGTAGTCCCATATGAGGGGTTCTCCATAGGAAGCTTCGTTCGTTTTTTCTTCTTTCGTATCCATTTTTATTTTTTCTTAAACTTCTTACATTTGTAGATTTGTTTGGTTGTTACTACGTTTAGATTGCGTTTATATAATAGCGTATTTTTTATGTGTTACTAGATACTATAATAATATCTTTGACAGCTTCAAAAATTCATAAATTCATATAGGCATTATGTATACTTAATGTTTAAAAAATATAAAAATCATTTCACCACCCATTTATGTTAACTTTATGCGGTCAAACTTTATGTTAACTTTATGTGGTAAAACATTTTGGATTTTACAATTACTAAATTATATTGATCAAATGATAACACCAAATATTACGAAAATTGTTTATCTTTATTCTATATATCAACCCTTATATGATAAAATGCATAAGCTTTTGGAAGAGAAAAATATTAATTTTAAATTTATTGACTGTAAGAAGGGTATACCTGATATTGTTGATATACAAAATAATTCAACTGATAATACATTAATTATATTAGATGATCTAATGTTAATCGCGACATCAACGCAAGAGAATCTTGATAAAATGGATAATATAGCAACTCAAGATGTTCATCACCGTAATGTAAGTGTGATTTTTACATATCAAAATTTATCTTACGGTAATGGGAAGTTGCGAAATATACGTATCAACAGTCATTATTATATTATGTTTAAAAATTTAAGTGATTGTAGAAATATGTATACAATATGTGATAATAAAAAAATACATAGAAATCAATTTGACAGAATCTTAGCAGATATTAATAAAGATCCTATGGATATTTATTATTTGATAATTGTAATAAGGGATATGATAATTGTAGAATAAGAACAAATATATTTCCTTATGAAAAAACATATGTATATGAACTTTGTTAATAAAAATAATTTTTTGTAAAAAATTCATTCATTTATAAATAAAAAATATCCTTTTATTTGTGTTGTTGTCTTATTCTCTATAAAAGTAAAATGTATGAAGTATGGGTAAGTATTATTTAAAAGTTTTATAAAAAAAAAGGTTTCATATTTTATAATGAAAAAATAAGTCAATACAATTAAAGGGAAAAAAGAAATTTGGAAAACTTTTTCTCGAGATATAAAACATAACTATGTTGATATTCCTAAAGGGATTTATAGAAGAGTAAGAGGAAAAAGAAAACGTGTAATAGGTAAAAAAAAAAACATAAAAGGAAACAACAAAAAGGGGATTTCTACCCCTTTTAGCACCTATGGCTCCGGGGTTATTAGGTTCATATTTAAATGAAAAAAACAGATACACATTTGATTTTTTGTAAATATTTTTTAATCAAAATTTTGATTTATTAAATGTACCACACTTTTGATTATTTGAATTCTTTGTTTCTATTTTATTTTTACATTTTTTCTTATAATTTTTAACTATTACCCCCCCCCCCCCCCCCCCCCCTCCCTCCCAGTATAACTATTTTATCTTTTAATTTAATATCATTCATTAATTTATTTTTATTTTTACTTTTAAATAGTGTATATTTAGGTGAAATTTATCTAATATTTACTTGTTTAATTTCATTTTCACATTTATTATATAAATAATAAAGACTCCAATTTTCACATACAGCTGTTAAACGGGATTGGAGGGGTGTTTGTTGTTCATAAATAAATGTTAAATTATTTGATTCAGCAAAACTCATCCAACGACCGCGTTTCTAAACTGTTTTTGAAAAACTATAAAAAAATACATATGTTTGTTTTTATCAAGCCATATAGCTACCCAATGTTGACCCTTATCTTTTGCCTCATCTGTATTCCAAATCCAACACGAAGGAAATTTAATGTTTTCAGGATATACATCCGCGGGATAAGCACCCAAAAAATATTTATTTAAAATAGGATTTGTCTTTGCTATTTTATTAATATCATCGGTATATAAAAATTTATTTAAGAAACATGAAAGAGGAATAGTTTTTTTCTTCTTTTTTCTCTTTGTTTAAAAAAATATTGATATCCTTTTTTTTGGGTTGAAAAGTGGTTGATGATGATGTTGCTGTTGATTCATAATCACTAATATCACTGTTACTGCTTTTACTATCTGCTATATATTCATCATGAAGCTTTTGATTTCGTATATAACTTGCAGGCATTGACATTTTTAAAATTATTTTAAAACTTTAGAACGTTGTTTGGTCGTTAAATTAAAATTTTGATTTTTCGTTACATTGTGTGTTAAATCATATATCATATCATCGTAATTAACATCATAATTATTTAATGTAATTTTATGATCTATGGGTTTAGTATTTTTTTTCTTAAAGAATTGTATAAGACGCATTTCACCAATGTTACTGGCTGTTTGTTTATTTTTAAGAAAACGCTTCCCCATTTTCTTCTTCTTCATCATTAGTAGTAGATGTTTCAGCTATTATTTTTATTTTTTATTTTTTAAGGATAAAAAGGATACTATAAAAGGATACTATATATATTTTCTTCAGTTTGATTATTATAATTATTTTTTAATTCTTGTTCCATTTTATTTTTACTTTCTAATAAAACAAATTCGTCTTTTTTTAATTCCTTGTAATAATAATTTATTATCACGCTCTTTTTTGTATTAATTCTAATAGTTTATTTAATTTATTAGGATCAACTAATTGTACTTTATTACTATCATTCATTTTTTTTTGTTTCTTTTACAATCAATTTGTAGGCTTTTTCAAATACATGAATCAAACGAAGATCTTCACTTAATATAACTTTTAAGTCTTTTTTTTATTTATCTTTTACAAAACGTTTTAGAATTGTTTTATTATCATTTGAAATAGGTAGTGATATTTTATTATTAAAAATATTTTTTGATATGTCTTGGAGTTTCCTAATCAAATCATGATTTATTAATTTTTGTTTTGTAGACATGTTTGCTTTGATATATATTTTTAAATATGGTAAAAAAAATATTTTCTTTTTACTTTCCTTTTCTTTCTTAATTTCATTTAATAGCAATAATGATTTTAAAATTTTGGATGTAGCTTCCTCATCATCTTCAGAAAGAAGAAGAAGTCAAAGAATCAATTAACACCTTCTTCTTCTTCTTCTTCTTCTTCTTCTTCTTCTTCTTCTTCTTCTTCTTCTTCTTCTTCTTCTTCTTCTTCTTCTTTATCTTCTTCTTGTTCTTTATCTTTTTTTTTATTTCTTCTTCTTCTTCTTCTTCCACAAATTTTCTTTTATTATTTTTTTCCATTTTATCCAAACTTTGAAATTATAGGATATATCAATATAAGTACACGCTTTAAAGGAATTTGATTAATTATTTATTTTCTCTTTTCTTTGATGTAAGGTTTGGATTGCTTATTATTTTTGTTTTGTATTTTCCTTTGATCTAATTTTTTTTTTAAATACCTTTAGCTATATCTGAATTGTTGTTGTTCTTTACTTTTTTACACTAAATGTCATGTAATAATCTTGCAGGTGTATTTAAACCTATTTTTATTTCATTTCAAAACTCACCAATATAAATTAATAGACCAGCTGTAGTAGCTACTGAAAAATTAAAATCAATGTTTACATTTTCTGAAGGTGCTGAGGGTAATAAAGTAAAATGAGAATCTTGATTGTTTGTTAAATCAAAACCAAGAATTGCATAACCATTTTTAAAGTCATCAAATGTAAATGGCATATTTTTATATTTTCGATTTAAAACCTTACGTAGATTTGAATAAGCTTCTTCAGGAGATTTAATTTTCATAATAGCATTATTATTTACCGAAACAACAACATCATAGTAGCTTGGCCATTCAAAGTTAAAAATATTACGATTATATGCACCATTCCACTTGGTGAGAGATATAAAAATTATATACATCCTTGTGGGACATGCCCCATTAAAAACATCTACAACTTGATGACTCGTTCGACCTGCTAAGATATTTTCGCTAATACAACGAAAATTACTAGTATCATATTTAGATTCCAATTGTCTCTCAATAAATGACTTATTTAATGCTGCCCGTAATTGTTGATTAGGTTTAAATACAGGTATTTTAATCTTGAAGTAATTTAAAGCTAACTCTGTATCAGCTAAACTTAAATCATTATCGTCTGCACGTAATTCTATTTTAAATGCTGAAGGAATAATAATTTCACCACCACCATCACTAAATAATGACGTATCAATTGTATCAATTACTGATTTGACCTCATCTTTGAGTACTCGTATTATCAACATTTACACCATTATTAAAACCAACTATACTATTCATATGAGAGGATGTATCAAGATGTGAAAAATTAATATCTTTACTTGCTTCATAATTTTTTTTATATTTACACATTAAAAAATTAACATAAGATGCAATATGGACATATTTCCCGAAGTAGTAACTAACGTATCGTTTATTTTTAATTATTTTGTTTTCCACATTGTTCGAAGGGGTATCGGTAAAATTGATTTCCCCCCTGCAGAAGCCGTTGTTGCAATAGCACCTGTTGTTTTATGTACTAATGAAAGATTAGCAAAAATTTGGGCATCACTTGTTTTTAGAAGTCCTACCGCATTTGGGTGTCTAGTAACCACATTTGCAGTTGGATCTTTAGGTGTAGGTACAATTTCACTTTCAAAAAATTCAACAAATGCATTATTGTAGGGTTTAGAGACAAATAATTGTAGAGGCATCGAAAATAATATATCATGTTGATCAATCTCTTCTACTGTTTTTGAATTCATTTTTAAATGTTAATTTTTAATACTTTTCCTACGGTTCCCAATATCTGGGGTAAGAACATTCCTAATGCCATTCCTGCACAAAAAGCACCACCTTTTTGTATTCTTTTTCCTTTACCTTTTTGTAATCTTTTATTTTATTTTTTTATTATCCTATATGTTCGTTTCATTTTTATTTAAAAAAATATGGTTATTTTTATGGTTTTTTTTGTTGGTACAAGACACGTTTTTAAAAAGAAAATAATATTTTTATTTTTTTACTTAATATATAGATTATATCGGTTTTCTTTTTTAAAAATAAAATTACAACAACTAATTTCTATTTTATAAAATTAAAACGTAATACATTAGCTATTTTGTATATTTTTTTGTTTTGTATTCTTTTTGTATTTTTGTTTTAATTATCCTATATCTTCGCTTCATTTTTTTTAAAAAAATAACCAACAATAACCGTTTTTTTAAAAGAAAATAATCTTTTTATTTATTTTTTTTACTTATAAATACATCGATTTTTTCCTTTTTTTTAAATATAAATACAACAACTAATTTTCATTTTGTAAAATTGAACGTAATACATCTGGATCTATTTTTCTTTTTTTAGCTTTATTTATTACATTTTTTTGGGGATAATCAGGATTTAAGGTTGGTGGTAGTCCAACAGTAGAATTTAATAAAATAGCATCTTGAGTAGGATTATTATTTTTTTTATCACGTTTTACATAAAAATATGTAGACGAATAATGTTTTCCTTTACATTTTCCAGTAAGTAAATCAAAATAATCATCACATATTAAATGGTTATTCATTTTATTTTTCTTCAAATAATTTTATATTAATTATTAGATCTTCCTCTTTCAAACTTCTTTGATCATCATTATATGAAATAACAAATTGAATATTTTCTTGTACTTCGGCAGCGTTTCTTTTAAGCAAAACATTAGGAAATATTTCTCTTTATAGTTTTAATACATTAAATAAATGTTTCTTAGCATCAATGTCGTAATAAAATAAATGTCTTTTTACAAACAATAGCATTTGTTGACACGTAACATTTTTTAATAATGTATTTTTTGCTATTATTACACTACCATCTACTCTTTTAAATGTTACTGGGTTTTCCTTTATTAGTGAATCGAGTGTAAAATTAATTTTTTTGAAAAAATTAATTTTTTTGAAAAAAGAAATATTAAATGAGGCACTAATTCCCTTTAGTAATTCAACACTGTCTAAAACCTAATATATATTTTTTTGATTTTTACTTTGAGTATATGTGTTAAAATGATAACTAAACTCATATTCATTAACTTGTAGAATGTTGTAGAATGTTTTAAGATGAATTCTAAGCATAATGAATTAAACAATCCAACGATACAGTTCCTGAATCAAAAGGTATCAATTTATCTGTGGTGTCTTTAATTGTAATATTTAAATCGGTTATAATATCCTTTTTAAATTTTTTAAATATTTTTGGAGGTGTAAAAGAAACTAATTCACCATTTCCTTTTCCTTGACCCGACCACTGAATAGGAATCACCAACTAATGTTGATTCTAATTCTTCACAATATATAAACATTTTATTTAAACCATCCGATATATCAGGTAAATAATCAGCTTCTATTTCAATAAAATTTTCAGTTTCATTATTTACTTCTATTAGTGATTTTTTTAAAACCCAACATAACCCAACGCTAAAGTCTCGCTCATATTTAATTATAATTTTATTTTTGGAACTTTTTCCAATAAACGTAATTTTAACACACTACCATCATGTGCTACACCATCATGTGCTAAATCACTAGTATATAACCACTACAAGATGCTACTCTTAAGAATAAGACATCACATTGAACCTCTGCTAAGAATCAATCAAAATGGCTTCCGACCTAAAATATCTGCGTTATTGCAAATTCTTACAATTCGAAGATTAATTGAAGGTATCAAAGATCAGAATCTAAAAGCTGTTATAACATTTGTGGACTTTAGCAAAGCATTTGACTCAATCCATCGAGGCAGCTAATGCGGATTCTCAAAGCATACGGTGTCCCGGACTCCATTGTAGCACAAGTCTTGTCACCTGATGGTGACACAGAATTTATTGACATTCTTGCTGGAGTACTACAAGATGATACTCTCGCACCCTTCCTGTTCATAGTAGCCTTGGACTATGTGCTGAGAATTGCAACATCGAGTGCCGAAGAAACTGGCTTTGTGATAACTCCTCGAAGGAGCAGACGTCATCCTGCTACCGTTCTGACAGATACAGACTATGCAGACGATATTGCCCTCACTTCTAATATCATCAAAGAAGCTCAACGTCTTCTTCAACAAGTTTAGGAGGCGGCAAAACAAATTGGACTGCATGTCAACGATGATAAAACAGAGTTCATGGTATTCAATCAACCAGAAGAAGTCATTATATCATCAAAAGGGAAAACCTTGAAATGTGTTGAAGACATTAAGTATCTAGGATCATGGATAGAAAGCTCGAAAAAGACCTGGGAGTAAGGATTGGGTTAGCATGGTCTGCTATGAACAAGATGTCAACCATATGGGAGTCAAAACTACCCAGCAACCTTAAAATACAATTCTTCAGGGCAGCTGTAGAGAGCATCCTGATATATGGATCTGAGTGTTGGACACTTACAAAAGCAATGGAAAACAGGTTAAACGGAACGTACACCAAATTGTTAAGAAAGGTGAAAGGCATTTCCTGGAAACAGCATCTTACCAACAGTGTATTGTATGGAGGAATATCACTGATAACGGAAACCATCAAGCAACGCAGAATGAAATTTATTGGACACTGCTGGAGAAGGAAAGATCAAGTGGTACAGCAGTTGCTATTATGGGAACCTACACATGGCAAAAGAAAAAGAGGAAGACCCTGTCGTTCATATGTACAGCAACTGCTTGAAGATACAAGACTTGAAAGAAACGTTGTTGGAGAGGTGATGGACGATAGGAAGATGTGGAGGAGACTAGTTAAGGCAATGCGACTGCGGTCGCCATAGATAGATAATAACCAATATTGTATTCCGAAATTAACATTTAAGTATACTTTTCCATTCTTTTCTAAATTCAAAACAACATATTATTTTAAAATAGTATTCATATAACCAAGTAGACGATTTAAATCGTAAATTCCTGTAAGAATATTATATTTCATAGTCTTAAAGTGCCACTACGATCAAATTTTTACCTATCGATATTTTTACGTATTTATAAAGCAGAGCTGCTAAATATTACTTGGTCGAAACCGTTTAGCGATTTGACGATGGCAAGTATTATTTTTCTTACTCCGAATCTGGAGTTGTTATGTCCGCCATTAATCGTTCATGTTCTTGACCAGCGTAACGAAGTGACGTCATATTCTCCACGCGAAGAATCCACGTGGCTAATTCTTCAAGTAAATCAAGGTTGTTGTTTCAAATTCTTCGTCTGAAAGGCTGGACATTTCATCGACTTCTCGAAAAAAAACAAGAAAACAAATAACCTCGACCGAAATTCAGGCGTAGCATTGAGAATCTGACGTTACAAACAATATTATCTTTTGAAATTGCGGGCTCACTTGGAACACGTTTTTAGTAATGGTGGCCTAAACAATAGTGATTTCAGAACTCAACATACGTACTTCAAAATACAATTTTTTAGTTTTTTCTTACATCGATGATCACTTTCGACCCTGAAATCCTATTCTATGCTAAAGAAAATCTAAAAGACGATGGTGAATTTTCATGGTAGTGGCACTTTACACGGTTGGCAATTATTCCCGCAAATTGGGCCAAAGTAAATATCACTAGTTCCCAGCTCACTTTTTGGCGGGAGTTACACGGTTATGCGTCATGCTTGAGCGGCAGCTTTCATTACAATTGTCTAGCGGAATGTTTGGAAAACTGAGTCACAGTCGAACGGCCTTCCGCTAAAATCCCCTGTTTCTTAGCTTTCGTTTGATATATTGATCGGCTAGTTTTACCATTATCTGTATTTGTTGTTCGCGCATTTCTAAACCTTATTTTGACGATATAGACATCAATGACGCCATAATATGTTGGCGTAAAGTAGAGATAAATAATATATATTTTACTTCCTTTACCGATGAAAACGCTCGGGAAGAACGTTTCGAAATTTCTCACTGGGTGAAAATTTGTAACAAAATTTGTATAATTTGCGGCGCGGGTGAAACGTGATGCCTTCGTTTTATCTACATTGGGTTTCTCAAACAGATTCACTCGCATGGCTCGAAATTACTTTAAACAAGTTCGTGTATTCGGTAAATGCTATCAGAGAGATTCTCTTGACAATCCTCTATGATTCATTTATTTATTTATTTTATTTATTTTAAAAATCTTTTGCCAGGAAACAACCTCACTCTCAAGTGATTTTCAGGAAGGTCCTGGATTTACAAAGTTATAAAAATACAAGATAAAATTATTTTTTTAAATAGATACTAAAAAATTAAAAAAGAAAAAAAAAGATTGTTAAATTAAATAAGTTTTATAAAAGTTTCAATGTTAGTAGTGTTTCTTATGTTCTAAGGAAGAAGATTCCAATCTTTCACTGCATGGAAGCAAAGACGTTGTTGACCCCATAAACATCGAGAGGCAGGCTTACAAATATCATTTTTATGCCTAGTATTGTATTCATGCTTGTCACTAATAAAAGTAAAATCAAAATCCCAGTCAATTAGGCCATTTAAACACTTAAAAATAAATAAAATACGGTGCTGTCGGCGTCTCCCTGACAATGGCCACCATCTCAGTTCTTCCAGAGCCTCTGTAGCAGACGAATGCTTAGGATTGTCAAGGATGATTTTAGCCGCTCTTGTGTGCAAAATCTGAAGATTTTTCATCAGAGTTAAGTTGTTTTTGTCGCCCCAAACCACATCGCCATAATCAAAGATGGGAAAGATCATTGTTTTAACATAGAGCTCTCTAACATGCATGGGAAGTAAGTGCTTTACTCTACTTAATAGACCTAAGCGCTTTCTCACTTTACTTGTAATGTAGTCCATATGGTCCAAGTTAAGTTTTCATTAATAACTATGCCTAAATACTTATACGAACTTTCCCTGTCGATATCTTTGTCGCATATCCGAAGGCTGAAAGATTCAAAGGATGCTAATCTTCGAGATCCACCAATGAGCATAAACTTCGTTTTAGTATAATTTAGTGTTAGCTTGTTATCATACAACCACTGTGCAACCAACGGCAGATCTTCATTAAGCATATTCTCTAAATCATGGCTAGATTTAGAGGAGCAGTGCAGAGCAGTATCGTCAGCAAATAACGTAACGGAAGCATGTTTCAGACACTTAGGTAGGTCATTAATGTAAATAGAGAACAATAGGGGACCAAGAATAGATCCCTGTGGCACTCCAACAGAAATTTTCTGACTACTTGACGAAGTTTGACCAATGACTGTACATTGTTGGCGGCAAGTTAAATATGACTGGATACCAATAATACCAAGCCAAACTCGTTCCAGAAACTCCCAAGTTCTTCAATTTCCGAATTAAAACGATGTGATTTACGGTGTCAAACGCTTTTTTTAAATCAATTAAAATAACTCCATTTATCAAACCATTATCCATATTTGAAAGCAATTTATCATTAAATTGAGCCAATGCAAGAGATGTAGAACGGCCACGTCTAAAGCCAAACTGACTTGAAGCCAAAAGATCATGAGAAACTAGGAAATCGTAAAGCTGTGTATGAGCAGCTCTTTCTATCACTTTACTGACTGTGGGAAGTATGGATATAGGTCGATAATTATCCTTATTTGTTCGATCACCTTGTTTGGAAAGTGCGACGACTTTGGCACATTTCCACATAGAAGGGAAAACCCCAAGTTCTAACGAGCTTATGATACGTGTCAGCGATGGAGCGATAACTGAGGCAGTATCACGCAACAGGCGGCTGCTGATCTTGTCCAGGCCAATAGTTTTGTTAGTTTTCATCCTGCTTAATTCCATTGCAACAAATTCCACAGTTACGGGATTCATTTGAAAATTATGGTTGGTAGAGGATTCAGCTACAGGTGTAGCAGAATTAGTATAACCAAACATTTTGGCTAAACGTTTACCAATGGTGGAAAAATGCTGGTTTAAAATCTCAGTAATATCAGAATAATTTGTGTGGAGTTTGTTTTCCGATGCAATTGCATTTATTTCCTAGTAACTCGATGGTAGCGTTTTCTTGATGGCCTTCCACATTTTATAATTATCATCTTTTGCATTTTCGATAAGCTTACAATAGTATTCAGACTTTAGTAATTTTTCTTCACGATTTGCATAGTTTCTTAGTTTACGATACATTTTCCAATGGTAAGGAGAGTTTAATGAGTGGGCCTTTTTTCGGTGGAAATCACGATCACGTCTTCACTGAGACATGAAACCGTATAAACGTAATCTCGAGTTATGCGAGTGAATTGGTTGAATCTGTGTGAGCAACGCAATGTAGACATCACGGGAAGGCATCACGTTTCACCGCGCCGCAAATTTGACAACTTTTGTTAAATATTTTCACCGAGTGAGAAATTTCGAAACGTTCTTCCCGAGCGCTCAGTCGAATGTCCTACATATCTATTGTGATTCCGTGGTTTCGCTTTCAGGTAAACGAAGACAAAATATATATTTACCTCTACTTTACGCCAACATATTATGGCGTCATTGATGTCTATATCGTTAAATAGGGATTAGAAATTCGTAGACAACAAATACATTTAAGGACAAAACTAGCCAATCAATATATCAAATGAAAGCTCAGAGACGGGGGGATTTATTTATCAGCATAAGGAGGTTCGACTGTGTCCCAGTCTTACAAACATTCCGCTAGACAATTGTAAACAAAGCTGCCGCTCATACAAGACGCACAACCGAGCAAATCCAGCCCAAAAGTGAGCTGGGAACTAGTGTATTTCTTGGCCCAATTTGCAGTTGTAATTGCCAACCGTGTTAAGAATAATCCGTTGTATGGTTTTGCACCTTTCTTATTCTTCATGAATTTCTGAAAATCGTATTTCAAATCGAAATAACATATGCTTGCATCAACATTTTTTGTAGTTAAAGGGTATGTAATAATTTGTACATGTAGATACGCTTCTTTATTTAAACCATCGATAGGATGACCAAGATGCATCGTAAATTTATTTGTTAAATTAGAAATTCCATTTGTTGATTTTGTATTACTTTTAATATATAAACTCATTTTTTATATTAATTGTAATTCTTCACGATAAAAAATTCCTTCAATGTTTTCCTATTTTAAATCTTTTAATTTATATGTTACAGGATATGTTACAAAAACTTTTTCAACTTTAAATATCTCGTTTGTCCAACGTCTAAGACTGCTTTTTTCAAAAATACTTGCAATGCGTACACAAGTACCTTAGGGTATAATGCTTTTTGTAGGTGTGGAATAATTCAAATAATCACGTAATATTTTTTATTTTTTTTTTTTAAATTTATTTGTTCCTTTATAAATATCAAACGGTGTTGAACCTCCCAAAGATTTATGTGGAGAATTATTATAACGATTGATAATCACGGGTAAATAGGTTAAATAATCAAAATTATCTGTCATTGTTAAAACTCTACGAACCATAGTTTGTAACGTACCGTTAACACGTTCAACATGCGATGCCTTTATCTCACGATTATTGGTGATTATTGGTAATTATATTTTTTACTCAAACTTTTTCGAATATCTTGAAATTCTGTTCCTTCATCACATTGAATTTTACGGGGAGATTGTCCTTCATCAATTAAAATAGACTCAAACTTTTTTTTTTAACATTATTACTTGATTTATTTTTTAATAATTTTACCAACAATAATGAGAAAACACATCAATACACACCAACCAATAGCGAAATTGATTATTATAACGTGCTAAATCTTTATTTTCAGCGAAATCAATTTCCCATTGTTCATTAATATTTAATCGTCTATATTTTTTTCTATTAAGATTATGAAGTTTATAATTTGATAATTGTTCTTTTGTTAATGTTTCTCCTTTTAGTAATCTTGCTGCTTTTTCTATAAAATCTTTAGAGAACTTTTCTTTTCTTGTTTTTTTTTCATTTCTTAAACCCACCAAAAAATTTAAAAAAATTATTCTTTTGATATTGTTTGATAAATTTCCTCAAGTTCTCTAAGTAAACTATTATCACAATGTTTAACAAAATCATACTGATCTATATTTTCGAATTCTTCATTTATAACATCGTTCTACATACATATTGTATCATGCATTGATAAATGATGTATTAATCGAAAAAAAAAAGTTAACAAAGTGCCTTTTCAGTGGGTTTAGAAAAAACAAAACAAACCTCTTCAACATCATCATCGGCATCATTATCATCATCGTTAAGTATATTCATTCGTTTTCACGCGGTAAATCATAATAATCATTATTTTTATTTTTATTTAATGTTTTCTTTTTTTCAACAGATCCATTTACAGCATGGTTATATTTACGTAACCCATCAATAATAATAGCCAAGTTATCATATTATTTTTATATGAAACGTTCCAAATTTATCTACCCATTTATCGTTTTCGTCAGGAAGGATATCATCGTTCATAGGTTGGGCATCTTCCAAATCATCAACATTGAATACCAAATATTTTTTGGGTAGAAGATTTTGTTTTATTTGATAAAGGATTTCCAATCCTCCCCATTCGTTAGTACGAATAACTAGACGTTCGTCTTCTTTTTTCCAATTTTTACTTTGGGCAAGATCGACAAATACTTGAGGACCCACTTTCAATGTGCTTTTATTCAATTGAAATAACAATTTACTCACATCTCCTTTTTTATTTATAATTTAGTATGCATTAGAAAATTCAAACACTCACGTCTAGTAGGATATACTTTCGCGAGATACGCATTCCCATTTTTTTTTACATTGGAAATTATTTTTGTTGTATAATCATACGATTGTAAAACATAAGTATGATGTATATATTCACGTGAAAACACAGCCATTGAACTTGTTACAGCCATGATGAAAGCGGGTACTAAAATATCACACCATTTTTTGTAAACAAAACCAATCCATTTTGTTTTTATAAAATATTTTTTTATTATAATAATAATTCATCTAATAACAATGTATCACGATTTATATCAAATAAACTAATTTGTTTTCTTTGCATAATACCCAAAATTTTACACAACTTTTTATGTTGTTTTTTTGTTTTTACTTTGCATTCTATTTTTTTTTCTAAAAAAGCAATTAAAGCTTTTCTTATTCTCCCATTACCATCACAAAAAGGATGAATGGTTTTTAATATAGAAATAATTTTTTGTAATTGATTTTCTATGTAAAATTCATTTAAATGTTCCATATATAAATCAATGTAGAGGGGTTCGACTCCTTCATGTCTACCAACATATCGATTTTTTTTACTAAATTCCCCTGCATTACTTAAATTAGACATACATATTTCATGAATATTTTTACAAAATTTACTTTTTGTCCATATACATTTTTCGAAAGATAAAACAAAATCTCGCAGATTTCATGTAAAAATATTTGTCATTTTCTTCTTCTTCCATTCGTATAACATCATAAGCAAAACTTTTAAATTTTATAAAATGACTTTGTATAAAGTCCATTGTTTATAAAATTAATAAAATTCAGTGTTTATTATGTTATTTTTTTTTAATTCTTTAACTTTAGTCTTTCATTAGTTCATTAAGTATAACAGTAGGGTTATTTTCAATTTTTGCTTTTTTTTAGGAAATTGAAAATCACTTTCGTCTTCTTCAACATCTTCTTCTTCTTCTTCTTCTACTTTATAAAATTTTCCCTCATAGATATAAACTTTTTACGTACATATTGTTTTAAAGTTTCATGCATCGTTGTCATTTTTACATAACGACATAGTTTTGAATCCGTATAACCAGTATAAAAAATCATATCATATTCAACAAAGTTTTGATCCACATCATATAATGTGGAAAGCATTTCTGTAAAAAGTAATATATTCCATTTAAAAAAAAAAATTCCAACATGTCCCTTGTAATTGTAAATATATAATCCAATTTTAAACAATGCGATCATTTTGAAACGTTATGATTAAACCGTTGTTGTTTAGTACTCATGATGGTGAAGTAACAAGAAAAAATGAACAATTATTTTTATAAACAATTTTATTTTCATTTAACAAGGGTATATCATAGTCGTTAAATTTAATTTTTACAGAGAGTAAATCATTCATCTCGATAAATTTTCTCAAAAAATTACTATAATTGATATAAAATAGCGATTCAAATAAATCGAACACAATTATTTTAATTACCATTTTTTTATTCATAAAACAAAAATCACAACATTAAATACTGTTGAAGTGATAATTCAGCAATTCCAACATCAATCGCATCAATCATTTTAAAGTTTTTTTTATAAACGTTGTTTAAATTTTTTTTCAATTCTTTCTTTTTTATATTTTGTTTAACTAAAACAAAACGATTGTCCTTCTATATTAATTGAACATTTTTTCCAACTAATTTGCTTGCATCTTCGTCAACATTTGTGCTTATAATTTTTCCACCAAATATTGTTTCTTCATAATTCTTAACCTCAACTTTTACAATATATTTAAAATAAGTCCTCATTATTCGGGTTTTGTTTTTATTACATTCAAGTAATTTTAATTGATATATGGGTCTTGAAGCAGTTATAGAAAACCGTGAAAGATGTTTAGGATCTTCCAAATATTTTGTTCCTTTTTCGTTCTTGGCACGTTGAAAAAAAATTGTCATGTTCATCATTCATTATTCTTTAGATTGTTTTTTCCAAGGTTCAATTTTAAATGTTAAATTGTTGAGTTGTATATCTTTATACATGAAACAATTTAAATCATGGTTTGAATAACTCTTTATATAATCTTTAGTACCATTATTTCTTTCCAAATATAAATATATTTCAAATAATTTATATATTTTAAGACTTGGTATTGCATGTGATTTAACTTCCTTACACTCCAGTAAATGTATCTTTCCAGTAAATTCCTGTATATTTCTTGTAGCTGTTATTATTTGATCACATCTCATAAATTTATATGTATCATCATCGGAAATATGATTAGATACACTAGCTAATATCTCACGGGCATTCATACTGAATAAAAATCAAGACACATTCACAACGCTTTTATAAACAACAATCATTTTTTTTATTGCTTATAAAAAAATAATTACATAGAAATTTAAATTTAAAACAATGTTTTTTTTTTATTATATGTTATTTTCACATAAGAAGTTCAAGTTTTTCCCCCAACTCAAATATTTCTTGGTCACTAACATTTTTTTTCTAAACACTACATATTTACCAATAAGTTCATTATCATCTTTAATAAGTTTTGGTAATGGTTTATAAGGGTTGTATTCTTGAATTATAGTTGTTTTAAAAACATGTAGATCTTCTTGAGGTAGTCTGAATCTTGTAGATGTTTTTAATATATGATGAAGCTTGGATTGTATATTATCATCGTTCAAATAAAAATCATAACACTCATAAATATGTCCAAATTTATAATGTGTATTTAGCTTCCAGTCCAACAACTTCAAATGAAAATCTTATATCAGAGATATAAAAAACAAGTATCCTCAAATTCAGACATTATTATTCTTGCTCTTTAAATTGAATAACCTGACCCTCGTTCTATTTTAAAACCCAATTTAATTTGATAACTAATCAACAAGAACACACAATATAAACCTTCGACAGTATAACCTGGTTTGTGTTTCTGCATTTAAATGCGGTTTCAAAAGTGGACTGGTATTCTATAATTGCTCCAGAAATGTTAACTGACATGTTTGTTTTGATTCAGACATCGCTTGAAGGGTCATACTTCTGGTTAGTTTCTGATTGGTTGGTTGTTTCCGCCACCGAATGTGGGCGGAATTCAAATCTCAGTAGGCTGGTTGCAGGCGCTTTATTTTGTTTCTCCCAATTTTTTTCTTCTGATTTTTTTTCCTAATTTCTTTTTCTCCCGATTTTTTCCGCCTTTTTTCTCTATAATAAATAAATAATAAAGCGCATGCTTCGCAGGCTATAACATGGGTGGTATAAATAAGTATATACATAGCAATTGTATATGATAAACTTTTCGTAATTTAACCCTTTTACCAACTGTCAACAGATACAACTAATAGCGAAAGTGGACGGGTATTCTACAATTTAGCGACTTTTCCTACTCACAAATTTCAAGTACAGGTCCTTAAAAAAACCTAGTCACTTATTAAACGAATGAAAAGTTTTCATTATTTTGAAGAATAAATAATAAACGAGTTTGACAGCGTAGGCTGCGTAGCCATATTATAATTAGAGATGCTAGAACATTAGAAATGTGAAAAATTTCACGAGTTCTGCACTGTATTTGTTGCACCGTGTTTATGATTATAGTCGAAGATTGAAGCTCTTTATGTAAATTACTAAAGAAAATATTTTTACCTTCTTCCTGTCCAAGTTTTTATGGTGTGTGATTAGTCTATAACTATAACTATAGCATGTATATTCCATGTCCTCCTTGGGCGATTCGCTAAATGGCTTCAGGCTTACTGCATCATTCGTCCGTTCAAACATATCGGGACTGTTAAGGGAAACGGCTTTAAGTCCACACGACTTAGCTGATCCTTAATACTTTCAAAAGGGCGAATGAAAAGAACAGTGCCCGAGCTGGTGGACTTTAATGGCGAATAGTTGGAAAATCAGGCTTTTGCCGAAGCCTGTCGGCAGGATAGCAAGAACATCTCTTCTAGAAGACTCGTATCTGCTTCTTTTTGTTCCTCTTTCAAGTGTTGACATCAACACGCCGGAAGCTGGAATGCTTTGAAGACAAATTCTGACCAATCAGTATTTTCCGTTCAGAATCTGAACGGGTAATTCATTTGTAATAGAGGTGGTTGCAGGCCCTTTATTTTTTCTCTCCCGATTATTTTTTCTCTCCCGATTATTTTTTCCCGAATTTTTCCCCGCCTTTTTTTCTTAAATCTCTAAAAAATGAAGGACCTGTTTCGCAGGCTACCAATGTTACTTAGGTATAATAATACCCTATAATATTGTGTACCATTTACATGATACCAACATCACATTATATGTTTTACACAATTCTGCAAGATCTTCTGGGTGTACATAAAATGTGTCATCCACCATTTATTTTGATCTTCAAATATAACAAAGTGTCCTTTCAAATGGGAACAGTCGTTTGTTACATAAGTATATATATAATTATTAGCATCATCCATTTCACATAGGTATAATAATACCCTATAATATTGTTTATTATTATTAAAGGAGACCGTAAAATATTTTTTTACATGATAACAAACTTCGGGTTGTACATAAGGTGGATCGTCCATCATTATTCTTGCTCTTTAATTGAATAAACCGTCCTTTCAAATGCAAACATTCATTTTTTTAAGTATTTATATTTTTCATAACTAAAAAATAAAACACAAATCTTTTTTCAAAACAATTTTTTTATTAAAAAAATTAAATTACAACAAATATATAATACTTGTTAAGACGTACAAGTTTACCCAATTTTTCTAATTGGGGTGAATCAAACCATATCTTAAAATAATATAAATTAGTATCGTCTTTAAAATATAAATCATATATTTGTATAGAATCTTCTTGAGGTTTCGGAATAGGTTTCGAATCTATTAAACGCATGTTAACTATATTAGATAATGTATTAAAAGTTATTAATCCAATTTCTTTGAATTCCATTTTTTTGTGAAAGTCTTATAAACTCATCAAGTCTTGTAAATCTTTTTTTTAGAATATCACTTTCTTTCCAACCAGCGGTAACTCGTCATTAGATGAATATGTATATATATACTTTGGAATACCATCAACTGTATCATTTTGTAATAATAATTTTATAAAGAAAATCGTCAACATCAAACATTTTTTTTTCTCCTTAACACATTTATTTTTTCACATTTTAATAAAATTAAATGAGAACCACCACCAAACAGTAAAAATTTTCCAAGTCTTGGGGTAGTATGAATGTAGGATTATCCATCTCTCTCTAGTATGAATGCAGGATTATCCATTTCCTCTCTCTCTTATTACAACATATATTTTTATAGCTCAAATATTATTTATTAATTTTTTAAAACTATTCCATCATTCAATGTTTGATCAAAACATGTGTAGGTATATAGAAACGTTTCATCCTCCTTTTCATCCTTACAATGAAATACTAATTTATAAAATTGAACACTATCCTCAGGTTGGAATATAGTAACTTTATCACATCTTATTAACCTTACAAAACCAAAGGCGTCAATCAACAACTTCCGGTGACTCAAAATACAATAACAACTCATCCAAACAATCGGATTCGCGTTTCCCACGGAATAAAAATAATCGCAACGAAACACAAGACAACAATCGCAAGTCGCAAACCTGTCGGAACTGTGGTGGTAAATTTCCGCACAAAGATGGTATGGAATCCTGCCCGGCTAGAGGAAAGTCCTGCCATAATTGTAAGAAAATGGGACATTTTGCTAAATATTGCAAATCTCAACCCAAGGTCAAGGAAAATATCAGGAACGTGGCAGTCGCCCAAGACGAAAGAGAAACCTCTCATCTTGACGACTCGGATGAAAAATGTCTTTTTACTGTCAACACAAGTTCTGGTAAACATCCAGATACAATAATAAAGATTGGAGACACCGAAGTAAACGTCCTAATTGATTCTGGAGCCTCTGTCAACCTTCTCAACTATTCAATCTTTCGACACATTCAGAAGAATAACAACCGTGTCAAGTTAAAGAAGACCAGCGCCAGAATTTTCGCATATGGAACGTCAACGCCACTCGAGTTAGCTGGAGAAATTCAAGTTACGATCATCTCAGCATCCGGTACATCAACGACCACTAAGTTTTACATAACGCAGAATAAATCGAAATGCATTCTTGGCTATAAATCATCCTCTGCATTGGGACTCATCACTCTCAACATCAACAGCATCAAACCTGATCAGCTAGACCGAGATGTACATCAAATCATAAACAAACATTCGAAGTTATTCCACGGGACCGGAAATTTAAAGGGGTGCGAAGTGAAGCTCGAAATTGGTCCCACCGTAACTCCTGTCGCTCAACCAAGTCGCGAAATCCCGCACAGTATGAAAGCCAAAGTCAACAAGAAGCTGCAAGAGATGCGAGAAGAAAGGATAATTGAGAAAATCGAGGGAGCAACGCCCTGATTATCACCATTGACACATCACAGCATTTTCCACTCCTGAAGATGGTCCGCACAGATTCAAACGGTTTATAATGGGAGCATCACCATCTGGAGAGCACTTCCACGAGATTATCCACGAGTTCGTCAAAGAGGTATCCGACTGTGCCAATATCTCCGACAACATTTGGTTATGGTCAAAAGACAGAGGAAAACACCTCAAGCAGTTAGAGAATCTCCTCACTATTCTAGAAAGTAAAGGCATCACTCTCAAACTACCAAAGTGTTCGTTCGCAGTACCTCAGAATAACGTGTTTGGGCATATTGTGTCTGAAAAGGGGATACAACCAGACAGCACCAAAGTCGAAGCCATAAAGAATGCTCCACATCCCACTACAGCGTCAGAAGTCCGATCGTTCCTGGGTCTCACCAACTACTGTTCAAGATATATACCTGACTACAGCACAATAACTTTTCCACTTCGACAACTTGCCAAGAATAACGTCAAGTTCCACTGGAATAACAACCACGAGAAAGCATTCCAATCACTCAAGGAAGCCATCACAACTTCACCTGTATTAGCACATTACAGCCTGAATGCAGAAACCAGAGTCATCGTAGATGCATCGCCCTGGGCAGTAGGTGCCATACTTCTCCAGAAGCAAGCTGATGATTGTTATCGACCGATCGCGTATGGTAGCAGATCAGTCACAGAAGTCGAACAGAAGTATGGTCACATAGAGAAAGAAGGGTAAGCCATCGTATTCGGACGTGAATATTTTCACATGTACCTCTACGGACGGAGTTTCGAGTTGGAGACAGATCACCGACCTTTAGAACATATCTACAAGCAAACCCACTTTAGCCAGACTCGAAAGATGGAGAATCCGACTCCAGGAGTATGACTTCAAAGTTGTCTACCCACCTGGCACTTCCAATTTAGCCGATCCTTTGTCCAGACTCCCAAAAGAAGCAAAGAGCAATGACAACCTTCCGAGAAACATGGAAGCATGTGCTGATCGATATGTGCATTACATGACGCAAGTCCAGACACCAAAAGCCATGAAGCTGGAAGAAATCCGAGAGGCAACATTAGAAGATCCAGAACAACAACAAGTGAAAGTTAATCTACAGAACAACCAACTCTTCAGACTTCCAACATCATATAAGCTCATCGCCCACGAACTCTGCATTACAGATCAAGATATTTTACTTCGTGGTGATCGCATAGTCCTTCCTTTCAAGCTGAGACAACAAGCTGTAAACCTGGCACACGAGGATCATGCTGGTATGGTCAGATGCAAACAACGCCTCCGCTCCAAACTCTGGTGGCCGGAGATGGACAAGCACGTTGAAGAACGGATTCGATGCTGCCATCCATGTCAACTTGTCAGTAACAGTCCACGACCAGAACCAATGGAACCAACCAAGCTTCCCAATAAACCATGGTCACAACTAGCTATCGATGTATGTGGTCCTTTTCCAACTGGCGAACAAATAGTTGTTCTCACTGACTATTATTCACACTGGCCGGAAGTCAAAATCCTAAAATTAGTCACATCCAAAAACATTCTTAACTGGTTACTATCGGTCTTCGCAACGCACGGATTTCCATATGAAATCAAGTCCGATAATGCATCCTACTTTGTCTCCGCCGAGTTCAAGAATATGTTAGATTCCTGTGGAATAGAACAAAAGACGGTGACGGAATATTGGCTGCAAGCTAACGGGCAAGTTGAACGATTCAATCAAGTCCTCGAGAAACACATTCTTACTGCACAGGCAGAAGGAAAGGATTGGAAACTCACCATTCCAACCATGTTACTCAATTACCGCACTAATCCTCACAGGATGATCGGAAGAACACCATCATCGTTGCTGACGACAAGAGAAATCAAAACCAAATTTCCTACTATTCATGAACCATAACAAGCAGAAAATTAAGCTGAAACTCGAAGGAAATTAAGATGAATAGGAGAAAGAGAAAGCGAAGAAGTATACCGACAAGAAACAAAAGGCAAGTTCAAGAAATCTTCAAGTTGGAGATAAAGTACTCGTTACTCAGAAACACCGTAATAAGTTTTCCACAAAGTTCCACCCTAATCCAATGTAAATCACCAAAATAAACGGCACACAGATCGTATTAAAAGATAAGCATGGTATACAACATCGCAGAAACTCATCGCATGTCAAGTTATACCAGGAAAAACCTGATCCTGAAGAAGAAATCCAAAGTGATCAGAAGACCAAGAAGGAAACCCTGAAGTGATTCAACCAGAGACCAACCAGAACACGGCTGAAGAGAGAAACGCTCCGAAGATCGACGAGAAACAAGAAACAACCAGAAACGTAGAACTATAGAGAAGTACAACTGTTGATATTTATCTAACTCAAAGACTATAAGATAAAGAACAATATTAAAAAACTGACTGTATCTCCAGACTATAGGTCATAGAACAATACTAAGTAAGAATTAATCCTAATTTGTAAATTAGTTGATTGACAGATCACGTGATGAAGATCCTAAGAAAGAAGTACATTTATAAATAGTCTAGTCTGAGTTGTATATAAGTGTGTGAACACCGTATTAAAGGTATAAGCAAGATACAAAAGTAGAGTGCTCAAGTCCTATACAATTTCAAGTTACCAAGGCATCAACATCAGACGCGATAATCACCTGATGAATGAGTGTGGTAAGTTCCGCTTACCATACGAAACAAATTTGTCGTATTAGGCTCTAGCCAACGGCCTCCGTAGCCCAGTGGTCAGAGCACTGCACTAGCATCGCAGGTTCAATTCAGCCGGAAGGCCTTGAAGCTGCATTTTGCGCAACTGGTCCCAGTTTGGTCTTAAAATGTATATATTCCACACTCGAAATTTTCCTTCAACACAAATCCTTACCACGTGCAGTTTCATCGAGTGAAATGCCAAATATTACTTGCAATAATATACCCAGAATCTTATCCCTGCATTACCACCACTATTACAGAAATCGTGGCTAGGCTCTCGGCAACGGCCTCCGTAGCTCAGTAGTCAGAGCACTGCACTAGCATCGCAGGGCCGCGGGTTCAATTAAGCCGGAAGGCCTTCAAGTTTCATTTTTCGCAACTGGTTCCGGTTTGGTCTTAAAATGTATATATTCCAACACTCGAAATTTTCCTTCACCACAAATCGTTACAACATGTATAGTTTCATCAAGCGAAATACCAAATATTACTTGTTATATGTATATATATATATATATATATATATATATATATATATATAATATATATATATATATATATATATATATATATATATATATATATATATATATACGTGTAGGTTTTGGTCTACGAAATGCAAAGAGTGCTCAACAACATATAGTTAGAGCAAATAATAGATTTTCGCTTACCTCAAAACTGGTCTGCTACAACTTGTTTCATCTGTAAAAGAATCGCCTTGACTGGACTGCCTGAAGATTCTTTTACAGATGAAACAAGTTGTAGCAGACCAGTTTTGAGGTAAGCGAAAATCTATATATATATATAAATATATATAAATATATATAAACCTATTTTACCTAAATATTACCTATATTACCTATATTACCCTGTCAGTGCAGTGGTATTTATGCATGGAGGTATGCAGTGGTACTTATGCATGGAGGAAATTGAAGAACTGCAATCCACACTGCCACAGTTAAACCCAAAGTATGGAAACGATATGTTGACGACGGATACTGCATCATAAAAACGAACGCTGTTCCAGAGTTTCACAGCACCCGCAACTCCATCGACCCGAACATATCCTTTACCATTGAGCACGAAAACAACGGGACACTAGCATTTCTTGACACAGTGACTTCGCGACGAAATGGTAAGATTTTCATCAATATCTACAGAAAGCCGACCCATACTGACCGATACTTAGATTTCAATTCACACCATGATAAGACACACAAGACAATCACACCATGATAAGACACACAGCACGAACACTGATTCATAGAGCAATGACGCTACTGAATACAGAAGAAGGCACAATTCAAGAACTCGACTACGTAGGCAATGCCCTTATATGCAATGGCTACCCCACCAAATTCATTTCTACAGTCAAAAACACTATCTCCTCTACAGTACTTCCACGACGCCATCACCAGAAGAGTTAGTCGGGATGTTCTTCAAACATGTCGATTGTCGAATCACCCTGCAGTCCACACGGACATGCTGTTCACCCATACATCAAAGGATTAACCGAAAACTACAACGGACTCTACGTATAAACACGACATCAACGTTACCACCAAGTCTTTACGAACCTTACAACAACAATTTCCATCACCGAAATACAGAGTTCCGGCCGAACAACATACTAATTTATATACAAGATACCATGCAAACAATGTTCGTGGACTTATATTGGAGAAACAGGATGATCGTTTGAAACCAGAAAGAAAGAGCATATCAGAAACGTTAAAAACTACACACAAGCATCCAACATTGCAAATCATTCGTGGAAAAACGGACGTAAAATAGATTTTGAAAACAGCCGTATAATTAACAAAGGGAATTATCGCATCAGAAAATCACATGAATCTTGGCATACCGCTATTACTGAAAATGCTGACAATAATGCCAAATCTCTACCGGGCCAATATTCCATTCTTACGAACAAACACCGCAATTAATTTATGAATATATTACTAGTTGTTATTTTCTATTTCCGTTTTAAGTTATTCATAGTTATGTAAATATATTGTAACCACACTCTATTTGCCATTAATCTTCTTCGCGTTGAAGACCACAGACTGGTGGTCGAAATCTCGAAATAAAATATTTTTGATCAGAGAACGCCGTTCCATTATTCATATATATATATTTATATATATGTATTTATATATATATATATATATATTTTTATATATATATATATATATATATATATATATATATATATATATATATATATATATATATATATATATATATATATATATATATATATATATACATATATATATATATATATATATATATATATATATATATATATATATATATATATATATATATATATATATATATATATATATATATATATATATATATATATATATATATATATATATATATATATATATATATATATATATATATATATATATATATATATATATATAATATATATATATATATATATATATATATATATATATATATATATATATATATATATATATATATAATATAGGTAATGAACATGTAGTTTGATCGAGTGAAATGCCAAATATTACCTATAATATACCCAGAATCTTATCCCGGCATTACCACCACAATATATACAGAACTCGTGGCTAGGCTCTCGGCAACGGCTTCCGTAGCTCGGTGGTCGGGGCACTGCACTAGCATCGCAAAGTCGCGGGTTCAATTCCCAGCCGGGGGGCTTACGGGTTGCATTTTTCGCGGCTGGTCCCGGTTTGGTCTTAAAATGACCATAAATCCTTTATACATATTTAAAAATCAAAAATCATAAATCCTTTATACATATAAATCCTTTATACATATTTAAACAGATTTGTAGTGAATTAAAGTTCAAAGGAAGTAACTCGAGATTGTCTTTTTGTTTTACTATATATATATATATATATATATATATATATATATATATATATATATATATATATATATATATATATATATATATATATATATATATATATATATATATATATATATATATATATATATAAATATATATATATATATATATATATATATATATATATATATATATATATATATATATATATATATATATATATATATATATATATATATATATATATATATACATATATACAGAATAAAATATATGTTTTACTATATATATATATATATATATATATGTGTATAGCAAAGTGAAAAGGTGGTAAACTGCCAAGAATTTAGTGACGAGATACTGACGTTTCGAGCGGAGCCCTTCATCAGAGTAAGACGAGATGAAATGAAATAAATAGGGCTTATATATATGCCAAAAGGGTGTCACAAGTAGAAAGTAGCCAATCAAATGCACGGGAGATAAACAAACTAATAATTAATGAGATGGGAAACGTTAGATCATTTGCTATTTTTAACAGTCGATCAGCAAGCAGACTGAGGGGGCGGGAGAAATGACAGGTCCAATATTCAAGGGGATTAGGCGATAATATTAGCATAAGAAACAAAAACTTGAAAAGGAATGAAAGTGCATACGCGAATAATAAAAAATTAATAATAATAAAGGTCCCAAGCAAACTAAAATAACCAAAAACTTGTAGGAAATTAAATAAAAGAAAAACGTTCGTTAAGACCAAGAGGATGTGTGGTGCCAAGTTTAAACGCTTCTCTTGCCGCTTGCGGTTATCGTTGCCACCGGAGATGGGAAGGATGGCACAGACTTTCATGTCTGAAACCAAATGGTTGGAGCTGTTGAAATGGCGGGCTACAGGTTTGTCACCATCATTGATCCTCACGGAACGAAGATGTTCAGCAAACCTGTCTGAAAGACGTCGCCCAGTTTCACCGATGTAGATTTTAGGGCATTTATCGCATGAAATGCAATAAATTATGTTGGTGGACGTTCATGAAAAAGCATGACGGATTGTGTGGTCGAATTTGGGGGCAGTAATAACTGTAGTGGGATTGAGAAAAGCGCATGTGTTACAGCGGGAACGGCCGCAAGAAAATGTTCCCGCTGGTGCCGAGGTATTTTGTTTAAGGGCACTATGTACTAAGGAGTCACGAATGTTTTTATTACGGCGAAAAGATACCAAAGGGTTGTCGGTGAAAATGGCTGACGTCTCAGGATCATTTTGTAAAATGTGAAAATTCCGATTAATAATATTTTTAACTTTAAAATTGAAAGGATGAAATGTTAGAACTAAAGGAATTTTATTGTTTGAAACTCGTTCCAAAGATGGTTCAAGGGCGTCTAAACGGGGGACGAGAAAAGCTTTCTGAACGGCGAGGTCTAAAAGGTTGGTAGGGTAACCACGTTGGACAAAAAAAGATCTCATTTCCATTGATTTGACTTGAAAATCTTGGTCGTCGCTACATAAGCGGCGAAGACGCAAGAATTGAGAGTAAGGGATGGATTGCTTAGTGTGGTTGGGATGAGAGGATGAAAATAGAAGATAACTATGGGAGTCAGTAGGTTTGTACGAGACCGACGTTTTCAGCGAATCACCATTAATCGAAATTAAAATATCAAGGAACGACACAGAGGTCTCGCTGATTTCCCACGTGAACTTCAGAGCAGGATGAAAATCATCAACAAAGTTGATGAACTGCTCTAAAAGGACACGTGAACACGACGCTGTTCCTAAACAGTCATCGATAAATCTTCCGAAAAAATCAGGCAAGGGACCCGTGTATTGTTCAAAGATCTGTTTTTCAACATAACCAACAAATAAATTAGCATAGCTTGGACCCATTTTGGTGCCCATCGCAACACCACTTATTTGTTGATAATGTTCACCATCAAACGAAAAATTGTTAAGGGTAAGCACTAGTTCTGCTAAGCGGAGTAACGTGGTTGTGGAGGGTTCTAAATTAGTGCGCTGATCAAAGAAAAACTTCAGAGCTTCAAGGCCATCACAATGGGGAATGACGGTGTATAAGGACTTGACGTCCATCGTGAAAATAAATTTATCGGAACTACTGAAACGTAACTGGTCGAAAATTTGCAAGGCATGTTTAGTATCTTTGATATAAGAAGGCAACTTCTCAACCAAAGGATACATAACGTTGTCTAGAAAACTGGAAACGAGCTCGGTGGGGCAACTACAAGCGGAAACAATCGGCATGTATATATAATAACTATAGTTTAATCCGATCTGTCAGTTGCCTGAAGATCGCATGTAGCGTGAAACTCAGAGTTGCGACTCCTGTATTCAAACTAATTATATTTCGCTCTACCTGCAATGGTATTGAGCGCTCTCATATCCATAGTCATATTTGTAACTCATCTGTTACTTATATTTGTCAATATATATATATATATATATATATATATATATATATATATATATATATATATATATATATATATATATATATATATATATATATATACACATATATATACATATTAATGAGCAATTACTATTATTTATCACTAGCAGGAAGTTAAGCGTGATAAGTTGTTGCAACCTATCCCTAGACGACCTTTACGTTATCAAGAACATTATAACAGGCAATCGAAAACACTAGCGGCTAGTCTATTTCCAAACTATAACGCTACATCTGAGCAAACTAATAATACTTCTGAACAAACACCTTACCTGGAATGGTAATTTCCTCGCCAAGGAATGCTTGTGTAGCAAAATAACATGTCGCTCCAAATACTAAGTTATAGACAAATAAAGTACCTTTCGGATCCACAAACGACACTGGATTACTATTGGTATAGACGTAAAGATTGCGGCTGCCACCTCTAAATAATATTGGATCTATGCTCATAAACCGCCCTTGTCCAGCGTGATAAAATCTTGCCCTCATATAGTAAATATTAGGCACATCTTTGCTTGACAGCACTCCCCATTGACCAATGAACGAAAAGTCATTTTCGACAATTTCCGTCTTTTCAGTTACTGTACCAAACGTATCGTAAGAGTACGAGTTTATTCGTTTTTCATGGCTGTCCATTAATGACACGGTAGATCTAAAAATCATTAAAATTTGGTGAAGTTTTTAAACAATTTTTAAATTTGGTAGTTGCTTGTGAATACTAATGTACTTCATTGCTAGTTTTTCTTCTTTGTATTAAGGAGTAGAGCTAAGGAAAATATATCTCGTTTAGCCTTGGTCAATTAGATGAAGGAAAGGTTATGTTTAATTACGAGTGTCCAACGATACTTTCGACACCCAACTGGGACCACTTGCGAAAAATAAAACTTCATGTCCATATTGTATCACCGTCATTCCACAGATTGCCATGTGTGATGAACTCGTCACTAAGCTCACGACAACGTCTCCTCTAGCGGACCTAATTACAGCGCTGGTCTAGAGATCCCGGGTCGTGGTTTCAATTCCAGCCGGAAGGCCTTGAAGTTGCATTTTTCGCAACTGGTCCCGGTTGTCGCAAAAGTATGCAATATGCATGATTCGGCACCAATATTTCACGATAATGTTTCCTTCAAAATAGAGCATAGTTGTGTTAAACGAAAGTATAACAGCTTCATTAATAATTTCATAAAAAAGTCAGAAAGAAAAATGAAATTTTATTTGAAGATTTCACATTTTTAAATATGATGACATTGCTCTTTGTTCCATCTATTTAAAGGGAATGGTGACAAAAATCATAATAATAAATTTTTGAATTTCGTATTAACAAACATTCTTACATTAAAAAATGTTGTTATCGCTACATTGTATCGCATAATCTCCATATATTAGTGATATATCTTACCCGCTGCACAATTCGACGTAGTAGCGTCGCTGTTTTGAGGTCATTATTAAGACTGTTTTCCACTAGGCGGAATTTTTCTTTGTATTTTCTCAGTACTTCTGCCCGATGGCGCACAAAACAAAGAAAAATTCCGCTCCTCGCCGAAAATTCCGTCTAGTGGAAAACCGGCTCTCTAAGCAATTGGCGTTCTTGCTTCACGGACGGTAACCGGAAATCGCGAATGACGTAAAGATAACGAAGGATTTGAAATCCTAATGAAGGGCTAAAACACCTAAAGCGATGACGGCGTTAAGTAGCATCGGTCGTTCGGTTCTAGCCCATGCGCACGCGCACCCACCCAACACCCCCAAGCCCCGTTGTGGTCGCCGCTGCCGCTGTCTTGTCGATCGTTGTTGCCGCCGCCGCCCATGTGCATGACATCGCCGCTGTCTTGTCGTCGTCATGGTCTTGTCGATCGCCCTTAGTCCCCAAGTCTCACCCACCAGGTGGTTCAACCTCGTCCACGCGTGCGCCATTTTGTTAAACGTCGTTGTCACACGCCGCAACGATCTCTCGTACCCATTCTCTACACCTCTCTGCGTTCTCTCATTTTTCTTCGTTGTCCTTAGTGTAAGTCTAGACGCAACGGGAGCGAGCTCACCTCACATCGTTGATATCGTGAGCATGGCATAGATTCCCCCTCACACACCTCCTCCAACACGCACCTGAGACTTACCCAGCTCCGACACGTCTTAGAGAAGACATCTCTCAACATTGTCTCCACCCTTTCAGAGAGTGGGAGACCTCTAAAGTAGTCTCGGTAGTGGTGTCGCATGCTCACCACTTCTTCATCGCTAAAACTACCATACGACTCGCTTGTCTCTTCTTCAGATCCCCTTCCCTCCAAAGAACGATCTGTTTGTCTCCCCTCCTCGATCCTATAATGTATAACTACTCCATTTCACTATCAGTACAATAGTTCCTTGTACCCAGGCTCTTTATTGTAAATGCCAACATTACACATTACGTCATTGGGACATGATATCCCTCCTTTTCTTACTTAATTTAGTCTATGAATAAGTGCAACATAATATCAACCATGCATTACAGTTATTAGTGTAAATTAGAGTTCACTATGTATGAAATGTTTTAAATGTTTATTTCATGTTTCGTGTATTGTTCCCAAAAAAGTCTGGTAAGTGTCTTTCTCGAACCGGGTATCTTCTACCCGGTTCTGGTTCTGGTTCTGTTCTGTTTTGTGGCTCTGGTTATGGTGTCTCACGATATGGACTTCCTTCGAATTCATCGTTTTCGGTTTCATCCAATGTGGAGGAGGAGTGATCTGTAGTTGTTTGAAATTGCTTGAATTCCTTGTCACCCGATGACCTCTTTCAGCTGTGAGCATCGATCCCTTCTCTATAATTCGGTATGGTTGAGGATTGTATGGGGCTGTTAATTTGTTTTGTTTCTTTTGACGGATTAATACCTTGTCTCCAATCTTGAGGGGTGACGGCATGGCTTTCCTTCTAACAGCGGCACGGATTTTCATTTTCTGTTTTGCCATGTCGTCTGGACATCGCAATGGTTGCTTATCAACCGTTTCCGTGACTTGGGTAGCTTAATATTCATCTTTCTGTTGAACATTAGCTCGTATGGAGACTTCTCTGTAGTGCTGTGAGGTGTTGCACTTTAGTTCCTGAGGAACCTATACCGCTCTTGTTTGATGTTTTTCTTCTCGATGTGACTGGCTTGAACACCTTTCGTGTCTTCATGAATCGCTGGCTTTCTGAGTTGTGGGTGTAGCGGGGTGATTTTCCTGTGACAGTAAACTGTTCACTGTTGAACGAAGGTTCGTTGTTAGTTTTGACCACATAAGGAATTCCCAAGGAATAGAAGGTTCGGTGGATATGCGGAATTACCGTGTCTACAGCTGTGGAGTTCACTATAGACAGATTTAGCAAACAGGACGCGGACGTCAAGAGGACGTGAGATGGCGTGGATTTTTGTAAATTTCACTTCCGGCGCAAAGACGACGTTGTCTTCGCGATTTTTAGGACGTGATTTTCAAGATTTGACGTCCTGTCTAAGACGTGAACTGTTTTAGGTTTTTTTTGTTCGTAACAAGGCGAGTACAAGCAAAGAAACAATTAGAGATAAAAGTTATGTACACTTTTGTTTTATTTATAATATTTCGTGTACGTAAAAAGCGTAAATAAAGTTTTTGTAGATTGATAAAAATAGCTTGTAAACTTGGTAAATATAAGGGTTTTGTGATATTCCATTTGAATATAAGCACCTCTATAATTTCGTTTTTGTATTATGAATATAAAACCCCGATAAATGTAGTTCGTGCTATAGTTTTTGTCAACGAAACGAAGCAAAAATATGATAGTATGATAGACTGACTTTTTTAATCAATGTGAAGAAAATCTTTAGCCTCTGAGGCAATTCTGTGCAGTGAAAGAAATATTAAACAGGCAAAGTTTCAGTCTTGTAAGCATGAAAAGTCGATTAAAAACTCCAAGACACATACATAAAAATAAAAAAGTGTAATAAAATTAATGGTTTGAATTGTATTATCGAAACGAGATCAAAATAAGGCCAACAAATTTTCATTCGAAAACGTGTTTATAAAATATTAAACATGTACACAAAAGCTCTGATTATCCAAACACGGGAATTTTTAATTTTTGAGGTCTTGTACACACAAAAAGCAAATCATAAAATGTAGCAATCTTCCCTGTTAATTTTCACAAGATTTTGCAAAAATAGGCCGCAATATATTATACACATGGCAACGTTAAAAGCGAACGAGAATTTGCGTATAATTTGTGAGGGCGAAGTTCACCTTATTGAAAGTTTTAATAAAACCCAAAAAGACAACCAAAAGCACATGGAAAAGGTGTAAAATGTTTATTTTACCTCTCGTCGGGCAGGATATTCACGAAGAAACCATTCATTTTGTTCTTGTAGCAACAAAAAATCACCGAACAACACTTCGACAGTGAAAGAAAACCCGACAGATTCTGTGTTGTAGAATATGAAGGCTAGACAAACTCACAACATCACTTTAAACTTTGCAGCAATCCAACATTAAGTTAAACGGCATATTTTCGTGATTAATATTTTCAGAAACTTGTAAGGAAGAACTTTGGCAAAAATTCTGTACGCAAATTATCGCTTTTCGGCCTGTTGCTTCGGAGGTTTCCCTAGTAGGATTTTAGAATAAAAACACGATCTTAATAACTAACATGAATTAGTTGGTCATTCTTAAACATATCTACCTTTGTATATAATTTGCTTTTTTCTCATTTCACTTATTGTCTGTTTGTATAAAGCTTCCTTTTGTTGAAAAAGGAATTTATAGAATAACGTTGTCGAGTTGCTAAATCTGTTTTTCTTCACAACACGACGGCGTCCTCGACCCAGTCCTCGTCGGTCAAATCACGCCATTCTCACTACCTCTTGACGTCCGCGTCCTGTTTGCTAAATCTGTCTAATGGCAACTTCAGGGAACAGGCTGAACTCGCAGATCATGACAAGGAGGTAGAATCCAGCTGGAAATGGGCCACAGAACTCGACTGATATCTCCTGCCACGGTCCTTTCGGCAACTTGGTAATTTGTAGAGGCTCGTGCGGTGTTGGTGTAGTTTGCACTGTTGCTTGACAGGGGATGCAGTTTTTCAATATGTTATCCACCATTTTGTTGATCCCCAGGAACCAAATTTTCTCTCTGACGAGTTTTTTGGTTTCATGTTTTACCTCGTGTGCAATTTTGCAGTGTGGCTGGTAGAAAAAGTTGAGTTCCACGCAGCAACAGGCTCTAATCTGCGTTTACAGTTAATAGCTATTGTTCAATGCGACGAAGGGATTGTAGGTCTTCCTGTGATACCCTGCACTGTTATTTTCAACGAGTAGTTTTAACTCCAGAATTGGGGTTTAAATTTTGAGTCCAAAACAATCCGATTTTTTGAGTTAAATGTTACGCTTCTTTTCGCAGTTAAAAATAACTCGGCAATGAAGAGTTAATTTTACTCCAGAAATTTGGGTTAAAATATAAAAATAAACTCCATATATATGCACTTGCATGTCTTTATTGTAAACACTATCGTAACAAATATTTTTACTTAATACAAGTTTGTATAAATAAAATAACTCAATATCGGTCTCTTCCTGATAAACTTGCACGCAGGAGGCGAGCCATAGCTCGGTAAGCGAGATCGTTTTTAGCTCTGTTTATATGAGTGAATTTCATTCCCGTCTATAGTCTCCTTCGCAGCCGCTAGCTCCTGAGGTAAACGAGTAAATGAGTTAGCTGACAGAGCCTTTTTTCTCCCAAAATGTACGCCACGACCGGTCGCTTTTTTCAAGTCTTATCTCGCCTGAAATCCAGATTCGCGATTTTATTTGACAGCAATCAGCCCCAAGCTCCAAAATAGTTTGGTATAACACTGACAAACCACTTGGCCAAACTCACTTGGTACAATAGGTCAGCGTTGCATATATATTCCGTTCGTCGGACAATGATTTCCACACTACGCCATGCGAATGTCGACCATTAATTAAACATAATTGGGTTGGCTTGACAAATAAATTTGAAGTCTTTGGACAATTATTCTGAAGCGTCCGAATAGCAACAAACTTGAAAGACATGTCCCTGAATTGTTGAGCGGTATTAAACACGTCGAGGAAATGAAAGCATCGACAAGACCGAAGAACGAGATTTACAGTATTTATCCACCAATTCGTCCTCCCTTTCAAAACCGGCATCAACCATGTTCTCAGGACTGCTCCTTTTCGTTCAGTGATGGCAATTTGCCTGAAGTCGGTTCTGGTTCTTCAAGCTTCGACCAGTCGTCAGGTTCGCCACGAATTAAGCGATTCAAGTTCTGGACAGCAGCGAGGAATTTAACTTTAAGCAACGTACTTTTCTATCATAATAGTTATACATTTTACAATTCATTTGTATTGTTTTTGAGGCTCACATATCTTAGAACTTTCTTTGCCGGGCCGGCAGTTAAAAATTAATTAAAATTAAGTAAAATTAATTAAAATTTCGTTTGCCTAAAAACTTGATTGACAGGTTTTCGCTGTTTGTAATTTTTCTCCAATCAGATTCAAGTATTTTGTGGCTTCTTTGTCGAGTTGTCATGATAGATTTTAATGGCTTTGAAAATACTTTACAAATCATAAAATACAAGTAATATAATAAATATCCCATTGAGTTGTTTGTGCGATAATATTGCCGGGCATTTTACCATTTTTAAAATACACCCGAATTCCGAAACTCGTAAAAATACTCGGCGATATATAGGTTCGGTTCATGAGAAGTATGACGTTTGAATTAGTTGCCGAGCCTATCAACCAAACGAAGTCAAATTCCCGACAGCTGCAGTCGAACTCGGGCCTTAGCTAGCCTGCGTGCAGACGCTGCGTATCCGTCCCTGATTAATCGGCACTGAATATTCCGCCGTCTATGCGTAGGCTAGGCCTTAGCGGTCTGTATTAACAATTATCATTAAATATTATTTAATAAAACAGAAACAAAGAACACAAAAACATAAATTGTTGTTTACGCGTGTATTTTGATCGTTTGTTATGATTGAGATCTTATCTCAGGAATTCACTGAATTTTACCCCCAAAATAGAGTTTAAATAACTCCGACAAGTTTTAACTCCTCTAAAAGAGTTTGCGTAACCCCAGTTGAGACGGTTAACTCCGGCGTAAGGGATAACTTTCAGATACGGTACTCCAAAAAGTAGAGTTAAAATATAATTAAAATAACTCCTGTAAAATAACTCACCCGCATGGAGTTAACTTTGATCCTATTAAAAGAGTTAAAACTACTCGTTGAAAATAACAGTGTGGGATCATCTTTTGTACTTTGTATGATTGTATCCCAGTTATTGTGGCACTTGGCTTCAATAACCTTCTGGAGCGTTATGTCATGCCGTGTTTCTTCCTTTACCTGTTCCAAGGTGATATGCTTTTGGGATCGCGTTTATGGCAATGAAGTCAACGTACAGATATGCATGCCTCGTTGGAATCTTGTGATCTTAGGTTGTGAGGTGAGCAGCTTTCGGGTGGATGGCGAGACATGAAATCTGCTGGATTTTCCTTCCTGAGTTGTAGACGCCATGTCTGGTTTACTAAAGACTTTTGCACCATTTAGTTCGTGCAGTAAGGCCTGGTTTAGACGTCGAAGTTCCGTCGCATTTAATTCGTCGCATTTAATTCAATCAATTAAATGCGACGGTTATGCGACGTCTAAAACCAATTAAATTCGTCTAGGGAGTTAAATTCGTCTGAAGACGTTGTATGCGTCATGGTCAGACGGATACAACGTCTGAAATGCGTGTTCGTTTTAGATGACGCCGTAACGTCGCATCGAATTAAATGCATAATTATGATAATGTTTTATATTGAGCCCGTGATGATTTTTCGTTAAACTTGGCATGCGCACTCGTTGAATTCGCGGTATTTTCTCCTATATTTTCAATATGGCGGGAGAAAGGTGGAAGAACTCTTTGTCTCCTTGTATAAGTTGTGGTAGTTTAACCAAATACCGATACATTTTGTGTAGTCTTAACGTTTGTTTACGTGGCGATTGCTCTGTCCCAGAGATGAATGAAGAAGCCTCTGGATGGGAAGAATTCAAAAGCGTTGGATACTGTGTGAAATGTAATAATTATGGAACGGACAATCACAAAGTTTCCTCTTCTGCATCCGGTTCTACGGTTAAATCTGTCCGGTCAGACAGTCCATTCAGCTCTAGAGAAAGCGAGAGCTCCGACAGTGAAGGTGGACAAAGTTTCCATAAGAAAATTTGCACTGAAGAAACCAAGAGCATTGCGATCGTCGCGAAAGGTAAGAAGACTGGTAGAAGATCACTTTGGCAGGAAAACCATACCAATACCAATGAAACCGAGCTGTATAAACAGTTTCCAGTAGCTTCAGACCTATACTAGACATACGTTTCGCAATAACCCAACGCCCGCCTGTTCTCAATCTCGTACATATAATGTCATAGCCAACCTAGAGTTTCATCCATCCCCTGCGGGATTTTCCCCATCACTGGTCCCCAGACCTCGCACGCCGTGTATTTGTGTATTTCACTGTTGAAGCACGGTGCATAGATTTTGAACGTTATCTGAAAACAGATTTGGAATTACCGAGTCTAAATACATAACATACATTTCGTAAAAACCTGTTTATGTAACTTCGTCGTATATTATTTTGAACGTTATCTCGGTCAATATTTCACCGTTTTCAATTCTGAAAACAGATTTGGAATTACCGAGTCTAAATACATAACATTCGTACATATTATATTACACAAACGTGTACGCCCTTCGTAAAAACCTGCTTATGTTATCATAGGACATATCAGGAATAGGATTATGATATCATAGGACATTGACTCTTACTCATATTTCATATCGACTATACGGTCTCACTCTGAGACTACTTACTCAAATTTAAAGGCACAATCCAGTTCAAATATCAATAAAATCTAAAGGGACTTGACCAAAGGCATTTAGGCCGTCAGCATTTGAAATTCATAACATTTGCCACGCAAAATGGCCGGCCCGTGGCAAGCGCGACATATGCTAATGTTGAGTCTTTGACATTCATGAATACTATAACATAGGCTAAGTTTTGACAGCTATTAAAGGAGAGTTTGTAGACTTGGAAGCCTCTGCGGAGGAGAGAGGACTTACCTTACAGCCGAGCTTACAGCAACACAAGACTTCCCTAGTTTCTTTACACTTGCATGCTGTGGAATATGAAGATCTCGACGCCTAAATTTCTGCTCAAGAAGCTCGAAGTACTTCGAATTTAATTCAAATGCTCCTCCAAAGAATTAATCTGCTTAATCTAAATGACATCGCTGCTCTGAAAATCAGATGCTACGCGTTCGAAAACGCATGACCGATACACAGCTAGTGTCCAAAGTGAGTGATCAAGTGACTGACCTAGCTTCGTAGAATAAATTAAATCCTTCTGCAGATCAGTCAGAATAATTAATATCAACGCAGGAGCCAATCAGATGGCTTATATTCCAGAGGCATTTCAGGCAGATCAGTCAAAATGACGTCAGATCAGTCAAAATGACGTAACACTGAGTTGCGTCCAATCAAATTGCTCTGCAGATCAGTCAAAATGGAGGGCAAATCAGTCAACCGCGTTAACGCGGGCTCTGGGAACGAGATGGAGCAATCCGACCGCTCATTTCCGGTTGACCCACTTCCGACTAACAAAATACGCTGTTTGGATACAGATTGCGAAATCTTTACTGCGCCTGAAGGTAGGGTCGGATTTTTTCACGCTCGCAAATTTTTACGTCAGTCGCGTGACTGATTTGACTTACGCTAAATCCGCCCCTAAAGAAAGGCTCCTAAATCCACCAAGAAAGGCTTAGTCGAAGTTCTAGTAAGAAGTTTCTCAGTGGCCACGGAAGACATGAAAGATTACATAAAGCCTATTATAAAGAAGAAACCAAAGAAAGTTATCATTCACATCGGTAAATACTACAAGAGATCTGGTCGAATAACACAATCAGATCACGGAAATCAGCCCAGAAACCACGGTCGTCATGATGTCCGAGCTAATTAGAAGAGAAGATCGTCAATATGATCGTCAAACATTTTAGAGGTAAACAAATTGCTTAAAGTTTATTGCAGCAAAAACAAAATTGATTTAATCAGTCATGATAACATAGATTCTAGATCTCTTAATGGCTCCCGTTTGCATTTAAATCAATCGGGTATTTCATTATTTGCCAAAAACATTATAATGCGTTTAAAACATTTTTAACAGAGGTTAACTTCATCTCTTGTGGTACTCCGGAACCGGCAACTTTATTGCCAAAAAGCACACTATGAACGATTTGAAGGCAGACAAAAGCATTTTGATCATAAGAGCTGATAAAGGAAATTCTACTGTGATAACGAACCGAACGGATTACAAAGAACAAGTCGAGGAAATACTACGAGATAACTGATAGACGGAGAAACCCTGCAACAAAAACGGAATTGGAACTAAAAATAACACTTTTGAAATTACGTAATCGGAAAATTTGACAGATTCAGAATATTGGAAACTAAGACCATTCGACTCCAACGCGGCTTCATTTTATGGACTTCCGAAAGTCAGTTTCACTAGCAGTTTCCGAGGACGGCTAAACCATTGCGTTCCTCGACACGAAAACCACGGTTCTCCCAAACGGAGAAATATATATGTCGCCGTTTACAGAAAGGTCACGCATACCGAGAAATATTGGGCATTCGACTCCAGGCGCGGATTTAGAAGTTAGTCGCATAAATTAGATTTAGAATTTGCAATTCAAAATACCTGTGAATAACAATCCTATTGGATAGGTTTTTGTTCTGAATTATTCTTAAGAAAAGCATAACCAATAGGGTTGTTCATGAAGTGTCTAATTTATGCGACTAACTTCTAAATCCGCGCCTGGACTCGCACAATCCCGAGCAAAGTAAAGGCCGAAAGGATAAAACGAATTTTGATAGATGCGGATATCATAACCACGTATAAACAGTTGATGACCCTGGAAGATATTTGTCGAAAACCTGAAGATCGACCTAGGCAAGCGGAAGTAAAGGTCATCGTTTACAAATTCAAATGCAAGCCATGTTCTTTCACTTACATCGGGGAAAGCAAAAGGTCGTGGAATTCACGTTGGACAGAACATAAGCCTGGCACAAGACGAATGATTGAGTCTGAAATTAAGGACCACGCAGACTCAACAGGACATGATATATATTCGAATGATGTAGAGAAGGGAGTTGGCAATTACCATAAAGTATTTTTCTCGAATCACTTCATTCGTCTAAAGATAATGAAGCAGTTAATGAACACAATGAATTCCTCCGAGCGTATGTCTGTGGGGAGTTGTGTAATCATTTTATTAATAGTTAAGGGCGTGTTGACATATAGAAACATGAGTTAGGCTACAATGTGCGCCGGAAAAGGGGATTATTATTGATTCGGGTTTTTGAGAGAAGAGACAGTGACTTTGTGTATGTGAGAACGAGAGACAGTGATTCATAATAAATAAAGAGATATTTAAGCTAAACAGTGAAGAATTGGAACGAGCACAGGCTCTTTAGTCTGATTTCCAATACAGTGGCACCTCCGACGGGATAGTTCACAGAATAAATCAAGCGACGGAATAAATCAAGCGATGGATGAGTATATAAACAAGTTGACGAAAAAACTCCAATTACTAAAGTTGACCCAAAACAAAACCAAGAGCGTGGTGGAGAAGGGAAATTTCCAAACGATGTTACGACACAAAGAAACCCTTATAACCATTGTTGGAGAGGCAGATAGCCTCAAACGAGACGTCGAACAAGCCAAGTTGAACGACAACGAAAATGAAGATGAGGTAGCAACATGGTCCCTTGAAATAGAAGGGAAGATAGATGAAGTTGACAACGACATCGCTAACTTAACCAAGCGCCTCGCCGAGATGCAACAACACGAGAATTTCGAGAAGAAAGAGAAAGAAAACCAGCAAGTCGCCCGCGAAAGGGAGAAACAACTCGAGTTCGAGCGCGCAAAACTTCAACTACAAATGGAATTCAACGAAAAGGCTGAGCAAACGAAGACCGTATCAACTGCAAAGACAACGCAAAGGGACCAAGTGAAGTTGCCTAAGCTGGCCATCACGAAGTTTAACGGAACGTACGAACAGTGGCTGTCATTTTGGAATAAGTTCCAAGCAGAGATTGACCAAGCCGACATAGCGCCGGTCACAAAGTTCGCCTATTTGAAAGAGTTGGTCGACCTAAAGGTAAGAGAAGATATTGACGGTTTGCCATTCACTACCGATGGATACGAACGAGCCAAAACTATCCTTAAAAATGAATATGGGAAAACTAGTGAGATTGTCCATGCATACGTGCGCAACATCGCGGCCCTTCCAACGATAACAGGGTCACATCCGGCAAAGGTTAATCAATTTTACAAGTCGTTGACGTACAACGTACAGTCATTGGAGACGCTTGGGAAACTCCAGGAGGTAAAGGGTAATGTTAGAGGTGTGATCGACAAGTTGAAAGGTATTAAAGCTGATCTAGTCAGTGGTGAGCAGAATTGGCAAGAATGGGATTTCAAACAACTTCTTGAAGCTCTGAAGAAATGGAAAGACATCAACCCTATGGAAAGCCCAGAAACACAAGAAAAGAATCATCATCCGCGCAACCGAAGCTTTTATGCGCAAGACCGCGACTATCAAACAAAGGGATGTGTTTATTGTGGAGACGTCAACCACAAGTCTACAAATTGCGACAAGATTACCACCGTCCCAGAGCGAAAGAAGAAGCTCAGCGAGAAACGTCTGTGCTTTAACTGCACCGGAATCAAGCACAGAGCCGCAGAATGTAAAAGTCGTTCGGTATGCCAGGTATGCCAACGAAAACATCACACCTCTATCTGTGATAAAGTGAGCCAAGACAAGATGTTGACAGCGAAAAACGAGACAGGCGCCGTTTGTCATCCGGTGGTCCTGGTGGAAGTCAATGGCGTAAAGTGTCGTGCGTTACTCGACACGGGTGCCGGAAGTTCTTATGCGTCAGCGGCGTTACTTCGAGAACTACACCTTCAACCAGAGAAATCAGAAATTCGGCGAATAGAGATGATGATTGGCGTCACAACGAAGAGAGTCGAGATTTATCATCTACAAGTTCGCAGTATCAAAGGCGATTTCACCCTTGAGACCGAAGTGACGAAAGTTGATCGCAATGAACTTTTGATTCTGGATAATCCTGGATACAAAGAGATGCTGTGCAAGTACTCGCACTTGTGTGGTGTGGTGATGGAGGATGAAGACAGCAAAGCCAAGTTACCAGTGCATCTTATCCTCGGAGCAAGCGAATACACCAGAATCAAAACTGGAACCTGCCAGAAAGTGGGCAAGATTGGTGATCCAGTCGCAGAAAAGACCAGATTCGGGTGGACCATTATCTCATCTGGAGCTGAGGAGTTGGACCTTGGGAAGATGTTCCTTTCACAGACATCTGTTGCTGACTACGAAGCACTGTGCCGCCTAGACGTGCTGGGGTTAGAAGATTCGCCGACCGGAGACCAAGGAACCGTTCACGCAGAATTCCGAGAACAACTCAAACACTGCCCAGAGGGATGGTACGAAACCGGCCTTCCTTGGAAAGGGGGCCACCCACCACTACCCAACAACGAGAAAGGAAGTCTGCGGAGGCTGGACAACCTTGTCCACAAACTAGAGAAAACGAAGCGACTGGAAGAGTACAATGCGGTCATCCAAGATCAATTGGAACAAGGTGTGGTAGAAAGAGTTGAAGCACCAGCAACGGGAGTAGAGTTCTATCTTCCACACAAACCAGTCGTCCGTGAATCAGCTACGAGCACCAAGCTGCGCGTGGTGTATGACGCCTCAGCGAGAGCACATCAAGATGCACCATCCATCAACGAGTGCCTAGAGATTGGCCCACCACTACAGAATCGTCTTTGGGAAGTCCTAGTTCGTGGTCGTTTCCATCCAGTCGCGATAGCAGGAGACATCCAGCAAGCATTCTTGCAGGTGAGAATAAAGGAAGGAGACCGAGATGCTTTACGATTCCACTGGTTCAAGGATCTGCAGTCAAGACAAATAGAAACGTTGCGATTCACCAGAGCCCTGTTCGGGTTGGCTCCCTCACCCTTTCTGTTGGGGGAGTCATCAAACAGCACCTGAAGAGCTGTCGTGAAGAGTATCCCAAATATCTGGATGAGATAGAGCGTAGCATCTACGTAGACGACTTGATCATGGGAGGATCAAACACCCAAGAAGCTGAGGCAATCAAGCAAACCGCCATTGAAATCTTTGGCAAAGCCAAGTTTAAGCTTCACAAGTGGAGTTCGAATGTTGACCAACTGGAACAGAAAGAGGACCCTGTGGAAGGGCGAAGCTATGCCAAACAACAGTTGGGACTCAACTCCGGTGCAAGCAGTCTTCTGGGATTAACGTGGGACAAACGGAAAGACACTATCGGAGTGAATTTCCCATTGGAAAAAACCGAGTCAACGAAAAGGGGAATCCTAGGAAAAGTAGCACGCATATATGATCCGCTAGGATTCACATCACCCATCACCCTGCGTGGGAAGCAGCTGTATAGGGACGCCTGCGACGAAAAGTGTGGCTGGGACGCGAAGTTACCAAACGAACTGACCAAACGATGGATTCGATGGGAGAGTGAACTACCAAACGAAGTGATGATTCCCAGATCGATTCCGAAACATCAAGAGGCCATCAGTGACATTTCATTACATGCCTTCGGGGACGCAAGTAGCAAGGGTGTAGCCGCAGCTGTGTACGCTGTAGTCAAGCAACCATCGGGAGTGAGTCAGGGATTGGTCGCTGCCAAAGCGAGACTGACTAAGAAGGGCCTCACCATACCGCGCCTTGAACTTGTCTCGGGACATATGGCGGTTAATCTTGCACATAATGTGAAAGAAGCATTGGAAGGGTTTCCAATGTCAAAGGTCTTCTGCTGGCTGGATAGCACGGTCGCGTTACACTGGATCCGGAGACCAGGCGAGTATAAACAATTCGTGAGCAATGGAGTTCGGAAGATCCAGGAGCGCGGAGAAACAACTTGGCGCCATGTTGGAACAAAGGAGAACCCAGCAGACTTAGCGAGTAGAGGAGGAAACGTAGACGACCAGCAGCAATTGTGGTGGACAGGACCGGAATGGTTGAGCAACGAAGGAGAGTGGCCTACGGACATCATCACTACTCAAAACGAAGCAACTCTGGCTGAAACCAAGGCGACAAAAACCTTGTTTGGAGTGGCGTTAGCTGAAAAGGATGACTTCGACAACCTTCTGGTCAAGTGGAATTTGTGGCGAACGCTAAGGATATCCGCTTGGATAACGCGATTCATTCAGAATAGCAGAAGTTCGAAAGAGAGTAGAGCTGCAGGCCCATTGACAACTACAGAGATAAGCGACCAAAGACGATGGTGGGAAAGGCGAGTCCAAGAACGAGCAAAAGAATCCAAACATTTCCAGGAGGACACCCTACGACTTAACCTTCAACCAAACGAGAGAGGCATACTGGAATGTCGAGGGAGAATTCAAGGGCAGTACCCAACGTATCTACCAGACGAAGACCCATATACGCAGAAGATGGTGGAACATGCCCATAAAACCACTTTACATGGGGGAGTGAGCTTGACCATGACAAAAGTTCGCGAAGAAATATGGGTCCCCCGATTAAGACGCCTAACCAAACGGGTCATCAAGGCGTGTCATGGCTGTAGACGGTTTCAGGCCGTCGCCCTAGCCAACCCACCACCAGGAATTCTACCGAAAGATCGGACCACGGGACAAACAGCCTTTCAAGTCATCGGTGTCGATTTTGCTGGACCCCTACGTTACCATACGAAGACCAAGAAACAGGCCAAAGCGTATATAGTCCTATACGCCTGCAGTCTGACCCGTGCCTTGTACTTGGAGCTATTAAAGTCGATGGAACCGAAGAGTTCTGGGGGAGTTTAAAGAGGCTGATCGCCCGTCGGGGAAGACCAACGAAGATCTATTCCGACAACGGAGGAACCTTCGTTGGGGCAGCCAAGTGGTTGAAGACCGTGATGCGTGACGAGAGATTCAACAACTTCTTGGCTCAACAGAAGATCCAATGGCAGTTCAACTTGAGCAGAGCGCCCTGGTGGGGTGGGCAATTCGAGCGAATGGTCGGATTAGTGAAACAGTCATTGTACAAGTCGATCGGAGGAGGACACCTGACATGGAGCGAGCTTCAAGACGTGATTCTGGACGTAGAAGTCACGCTAAACAACCGGCCATTGTGCTATGTCGAAGATGATGTACAAATGCCTATCCTTACGCCAAATTCTCTCATGTTCACACAACCAAATACATTACCAGAGTTACAAGCTCATCACCTTGAGACGAAAGATTTGCGCAAGAGAGCGAGACACCTGCAGCGGTGCAAGGATGCAGTGTGGAAAAGATGGACAAGCGAATATCTACGGGCACTTCGAGAACGCCACAACTTAAAGCACAAGTCATCGAAGTCACGACTAGCGGAAGGAGATGTAGTGATAATAAAGAGTGACGATCGTAACAGAGGAAAATGGAAAATGGGTGTGGTCAAGAGTTTAATCAGAGGACGAGACGGAGTGGTGAGAGCTGCGAGACTCAAGGCGGGACAGAACAACCTAGAAAGGGCCGTTCAGCAACTCTATCCACTAGAGTTGTCGTGTGACCAGACTGTGGAAGTAAATGTGGTTCCGTTGAACGCTGAAGCCAAATCGTTCAGACCCAGAAGAGACGCGGCTATTGCGGCAGCCTGTCGCATTCAAGACATGGAAAATGACGAATGATCGAACAGAATATAACCATAATTTGACACTTATTTTATCACATATAGAGGAACACGTAGGAGTCATATTTGAACTCTATTTGGGAAATTTAAATTCAGAAACATTCACACTTTCTTGTATTAGTCTCCTTCGGAGACGAATAGGGGAGTGTGTGGGGAGTTGTGTAATCATTGTATTAATAGTTAAGGGCGTGTTGACATATAGAAACATGAGTTAGGCTACAATGTGCGCCGGAAAAGGGGATTATTATTGATTCGGGTTTTTGAGAGAAGAGACAGTGACTTTGTGTATGTGAGAACGAGAGACAGTGATTCATAATAAATAAAGAGATATTTAAGCTAAACAGTGAAGAATTGGAACGAGCACAGGCTCTTTAGTCTGATTTCCAATATGTCCCTTTAGTTAGAAATCTCTAAAGATCTAACGTTTAACATTTTGTATAAAAGTATACTTCTGTTTTAATCTTGTAAACAATATTTTAACTCTCACGAAGATCGTAGGTAACGGCCGAAGATTTACATTTTATTAATTTTTTTACACAGATATACAACAAGTTAATCTTTTTAATTTCTTAATAATATATATATATATATATATATATATATATATATATATATAATATATATATATATATATATATATATATATATATATATATATATATATATATATATATATATATATATATATATATATATATATATATATATATATATATATATATATATATATATATATATATATATATATATATATATATATATATATATATATATATATATATATATATATATAAATATAAATATATATATATATATATATATAAATATAAATATAAATATATATATATATATATATATATATATATATAAATATAAATATATATATATATATATATATATATATATATATATATATATATATATATATATATATATATATATATATATATATATATATATATATATATATATATATATTATATATATATATATATATATATATATATATATATATATATATATATATAAAATATATATATATATATATATATATATATATATATATATATATATATATATATATATATATATATATATATATATATATATATATATATATATATATATATATATATATATATAAATATATATATATATATATATATATATATATATATATATATATATATATATATATATATATATATATAATATATATATATATATATATATATATATATATATATATATATATATATATATATATATATATATATATATATATATATATATATATATATATATATATATATATATATATATATATATATATATATATATATATATATATATATATATATATATATATATATATATATATATATATATATATATATATATATATATATATATATATATATATATATATATATATATATATATATATTATAGACGATGTAGTAAAAACCGTTGGAAGAGTGCTCGATGGAAATCCAGAGCATATTATAGTAAAAATTCAAAGACTCAACAGTTGTGACTAGACATTTTATTACTAGTTAGTTTCGTGCCACACACAAATGGTGTAGTACTCTTCAGATAAAATGGTCTAATGACTAAGATGTGATTATACAGAGGATTATATAGCTATCTAAATTAGGAAGTACGTTAATAAAGTTCTGAATGTTCATTAGTTAGTTTGAATTTTCAAAAATTTTAACCGTTTGTAATACTGTATACATGAATCTATCCACTTGAGATTTGAGTATAATAGATAAGTGGTTGTCAAAAATAGATGAACAAAAACAGACCGAAAGGCTTATCATAGGATATGTTTCAAAACCACATTAAATTATAAAATTATAAAATTACGTTACAAAGTTTCTAAATAGGAATTTATTGGCATGTCTACATGATGACACGAGTTCGTTGCGTTTGTTCATCCCAGAATCCATCAACAAACGTCTCTCTGATATTTCATCTGATGAAGAATCATTTAACCGTGCAACACCCTTGTACCAGAAAGCCCTCGAACATAGTGGGTATAACCACCAACTAAAATTTCAACCCCTACCACCACCAAGTGTGCCCACTAGCAAAAACAAGAAACGACATAGAAACGTGACATGGTACAAACCACCATACAGCAAGAACGTTTCCACCAACATCGGCCAGACGTTCCTCAAAATTCTTGATGAAGAATTTAATGAAAACCACAGTTTTCACAAAATCTTCAACAGGAATACTGTCAAAATCAGCTACACCTGTATGAACAACATTAAACAAACTATCGACGGACATAACAAAACTATCCTTAACACTGAGAATGACCAACCTAAACCCAACGACAACGAATGCAACTGCAGAAAACGCGACAATTGTCCTTTACTTGGCCAATGACTAACTAAATCTATTGTATACCAAGCTACAGTCACCACCACCGACAACAAGCCTGACCAAACATATGTCGGCCTTACTGCAAACACTTTTAAAACAAGATTCACCAACCACAAATCCTCATTCAACAACATCGGAAAGAAACACTCCACCGAGCTAAGCAAGCATGTCTGGCTACTTAAAGATAAGCGTGTTGACTATAATATCAAATGGAAAGTCCTCAAGAAAGCTAGACCCTACAGCAATACTTCAAACAGATGCAGCTTATGTTTGTGGGAGAAATATTTCATTATCTGTCACCCTTCTCTGGCCACCCTGAACAAACGCAACGAAAGTGTAACCAAAAGTCGAGTGTCGAGAGTAGAGAGTAAAAAGTCGAGAGTCGAGAGAAAAAGTCGAGAGTCGAGAGAAAAAGCCGAGAGTCGAGACTAAAAAGTCGAGAGTCGACAAATGTCGAAAAAATGACGAATAAAATATATTATAGACATATATAATGACTAAAAATTATATAAAACACGCACGATGCGTAGAGTGTCTTTCAGCATGAAAACACGCAACGGAAGCCAAGATATATCCAATTACTACAACTGATTTTATTATCTAACGGCTAACAACATACAAGCGAATATGAAGACAAGTGAATATATATATATATATATATATATATATATATATATATATATATATTTTCGCTTACCTCAAAACTGGTCTGCTACAACTTGTTTCATCTGTAAAAGAATCTTCAGGCAGTGACAATATCGAAAGGGATGACCGCTTATTTATAGGCTTTCTGCCGGAAAGTGGGGGCGTATGTGGGGGACAAAGCATGAGGTCATGGCTTTGTTTGCGTTGATTACGCGAAATTTATTACGATGACGACACTGTGAAATTATTTCCGCTCTTTTGTTGAGTAAACTATTCTTATTTTTTTCTTTTAAAATACAAAATTTTTCTTCTAAACATAAATTGCATCGTTTTGATCCTCCTGTGTACGAAATAGAATGTTTTAGAATTTGCCAATTAATACTGAAATCTTTATTGTTTTCTTTCAATGTCCAAATATATTTCGAAAGTTCGGTGTCATTTTCATGCTTTTTATGTTGAAAAGATTTAGTGTGGTTGGCCAATCGCTCTTTGAATGTGGTTGCAGTCATACCAATGTAGTGTTTTATTTCGTTTGTGATGTTTACTGTCACTGTTGCTTTGTATACTATGTCTCTAGTCATGCATTGTTCTTGAAGCGGGCAAATAGTGTTCTCTCTATAACTGCAATTAGTAGCGTCCCTATCCTGCGGTTTGATGTTCCTAGCTATGCGTGCATTGTGCTTAGTGATTATTGACTTAACATTGTTCATGCAGCTGTAACTTACTTTAACTGTATTTCTGTTAAAAATCTTATGGAGCTTGTGGTGCGGAGGGAAATGTTTGTCAATTAGGCTAAGGAAATTACGTCCTATGTTAGTGCTGACACTCTTGCTAAATGGTGGGTTGAACCAAATGATATTGCGTTGCCTATTCCTACGTGGTCGTTGCGGTGTATCATGAGTGTAGCTAAGTTCATGATTAAAGTTGCTGTGCCTAAGCGCGTTCTGATATAAGGGTGCAGATTCCTGAAAAGTTTGCTCATCTGACGAAAGGAGTTTAATGCGTTTGATAATTGATGCAGGTAGTTGCCTTGTTATGCTTGGTGGATGGTTAGAGTGCATATTTATGTATAGCGGATCGTCATTGGGCTTCCTATAGGGCCTATAGTTTCCATTGTTAAGGTCGAAAGTTACATCTAAAAAGTTTACTATACGTAAATTTGATTCGGCGGTGATTTTTAGGTCAAATTGCTCGAAAATTTTGTGGAGATCTTTTCTTGTTTTGTCTGCTAAACGTGCTGATTTACTTTTTATGATAGCCAAACCGTCATCTCTATATAGGCCGATGCTTTCTTTGCCAAATTTTTTACTTAGGTGGTTTAAAATGAAAAGGCCTACGAGCTCACAAATTTCCGCGCCGTCGAGCCCATGGTAACGTCGAACAAATTCTTGCTATCTTTTTTTATCCATGAAATTCCGCTATTGAAAAGGAGAGATTTTCTAGCGTGTTTTATTATTGAAATGTTGTTTTGAGGTATAGTAGCCAAATTTGAAGCCCAGGACAGAGCTTGGTCCAATAGTTTTTCAGAAATAGATGGATAGAAAATCTATTATTTGCTCTAACTATATGTTGTTGAGCACTCTTTGCATTTCGTAGACCAAAACCTACACGTATATATATATATATATATATATATATATATATATATATATATATATATATATATATATATATATATATATATATATATATATATATATATATATATATATATATATATATATATATATATATATATATATATATATATATTATATATATATATATATATATATATATATATATATATATATATATATATATATATATATATATATATATATATATATATATATATATATATATATATATATATATATATATATATATATATATATATATATATGTGTGTGTGTGTTTCAGTTATTCGTTCGTAATATATCAGGCTGAAGAACCATGCGAAACGTAACATTCTGCGTAATATTTAACAATTAGACAACGAGCCCGCGTTTTCTATGAGCAGGTAGTCAACGAGGCGGAGCCGAGTTGACTATCGCTCATAGAAAACAAGGGCGAGTTGTCTAATTGTTTTAGTATAAATTTACAACTTTCTAACCCAAGAAATAACTTTTATTTCGCATTTTTCATGGAGAAAAAGTAAATATTCTTTCGAAATCAGGTGACTTTTTCCCCAGAGGTTTATATCAGCGGATAGTAACTCCTGCGATAGCCAATCAAAATTGAGGATTTGTGATATAAACTTGTCAATTTATACTAATATGGATTAGAAAACGAGACAGTTGATTTTATTTGGAAAAGGTCTATTATTAGTGAAATCAGTGCATATAATAACCCGTTCTTAATAAGACGTTTATCATAATATTGTATTAAATAGCAAATTTTATTTTGTATAATATGGATGGGTAATTGGACCTACATTGGTGTTGATCGGGTATTTTTACGCAGAATGTGCATGCGTTTCGCCTGGTTCTTCAGCCTGACACACTGACGAACGGTTACAGCACATATATATTATTCACTTCATGTTCGCTTGTATCATGTATGTTGTTAGCCGTTAGATAATAAAATTAGTAGTAATTGGATATATCTTGTCTTCCCTTTAGACTTTCGTTTGCGTGTTTACATACTTTGTTATAAATTTTTAAACATTATATATGTATACAATATATTTTATTCGTCATTTTTTCGCCATTTGTCGACTCTCGACTTGTTAGTCTCGACTCTCGACTTTTTACTCTCGACTCTCGACGTTTTACTCTCGACTCTCGACTTTTTCTCTCGACTCTCGACACTCGACTTTTGATTACACTCCATGTAGACATGCCAAACTTTGTAACGTAATTTTATAATTTTATAATTTAATGCGGTTTTGAAACATATCCTATGATAAGCCTTTCGGTCTGTTTTTGTTCATCTATTTTTGACAACCACTTATCTATTATACTCAAATCTCAAGTGGATAGATTCATGTATATAGTATTACAAACGGTTAAAATTTTTGAAAATTCAAACTAACTAATGAACATTCAGAACTTTATTAACGTAGCCTACTTCCTAATTTAGATAGCTATATAATCCTCTGTATAATCACATCTTAGTCATTAGACCATTTTATCTGAAGAGTACTACACCATTTGTGTGTGGCACGAAACTAACTAGTAATAAAATGTCTAGTCACAACTGTTGAGTCTTTGAATTTTTACTATATATATATATATATATATATATATATATATATATATATATATATATATATATATATATATATATATATATATATATATATATATATATATATATATATATATATATATATATATATATATATATATATATATATATATATATATATATATATATATATATATATATATATAAAGAATAAAGATATATACAATATATTATTATAATATACGAGCCAATCATGAAACACTTTCGTGAAATGATACTGGTGATGAGCGATTGGCCGCTATTTACTTGTAAAGGTGTAATAATTTTCACGCATTGTATAACAAATATTTGCCTTACCCTTGCGGATCAAACTGGTAGTACAGAGCATGTTGTAATACTATATCCAGTCGCGCGATCAAACCATGATGAAGACCATGAACAAAAATGATTTCATTTCCATTAACAATCTATATAGTGGTTAAAAAACAAGTCATTACTATAGGGGCTTTCATGAATTGATATTAAGGAAGGTTTGGAGTTGGTAAAATACAATGTAATATCTTACGGTGTCCATTCATTGAAGAAAATTCGGATAGTTTATTTAAGAAGTGTTTACATATATGCAAGTCTGCAGCCAGAAGGGTTATTCTTGTGGAGCGGTAACACTAACATGTGTAAAATGCCTTCAAGAGTAGTCATGCTTCAGTAAAAAATCGAACAAAATATGATAATCGGCAATGACTCAGTGCAATAAAATGGAGTACAAAACCCAGTGCGAGTTCAGTGTTTTCAAACATTTGGTTTATTGAAGTAGTACTTGCGTAGGTGCTTCTACAAACGAATGGTATAATAACCTAGCTAGGAGATGGACAATGTAAAAGGACTATGTTTTGGTTCTCCTGCATGGAAGGGTAGCCCGCAAGAAGTTTTTTCTTAATGTAAGCAGGATCTTAGATTTTAACGCTATTTTTCTTCTAATATCCTTCAATTAATTTATAAATAGGTTGCGTCTTGAGCACGTTAAGTTACCTTGTTTGCACCAGCATATGCAAACACGGTTATGACGTATGTTTAGTATCGGTGTATGTTTACTATCGGTCGTTCATTTGTTGGAGGTTTTCGAAAACGTATCAGTGTGATCACAACTGATCACAAATCGCTGTTGTGAGTTCGGAATTTCATAAGATTTCATGGTAGGGACTCGGGATATCATATTACACAACAGCTCTACCACGAGACAATCAGTTTTAGATATACGTACAGTACTGCTAAGAAATAACCTATCAAAAATCGCGTCTGTTTTGCGTTCGTCTTGCGTTCGTCTAGCGTCCGTCTAGCGTCCGTCTAGCGTCCGTCTTGCGTCCGTCTTGCGTCCGTCTTGCGTTCGTCTTGCGTCCGTCTTGCGTCCGTCTTGCGTTCGTCTTACGTCCGTCTAGCGTCCGTCTAGCGTCCGTCTTGCGTTCGTCTTGCGTCTCGCTGAAAGCTGTACTCGCTGGACGCAGAGCTCGCATCACGTTCGGTGATACGATTTCATTGCGAAGGTTATCCGAGTCGTTCTGTTCTGAATCTGATTGTTGATTGTTCTCTCAATCTCTCCTGCTCTATCACTCGAATCTTGTGTTCACACAGATAAGAATGGGAAAGCTTTCTCAATTCGCCAGAAATCGAATTGTATCGTTAAAATCTTCTGGCGTTTCCATTACGAAAATCACAGAAATTTTGGAGAAAGAAGAAGGAATCAAGACATCGCGGTTTGCTGTAGGAAAGTTCATCGCTCGATACAATCGAACTGGTAGTACAGCCGATGCCCAACGCAGCGGAAGGAATCCCATTTTAAGTGTCAATGACCAAAACTTCATCGACGAGCAAATGAGCAACAACGACGAGTTAACATCGAGCGAGTTACAGAACCGTCTGCTTGACGAACGAGATGTAAGTGTTTCCAGCGCAACTGTTCGAAGTGTCCGACGAAAAATTGGATGGAAACACGAAAGTATTGAAAAAAATATTGAAAAAAATATTGTCAACTGATTCGGGAACCCAACAAAATAAAGCGGATGTGCTTTTGCTTAAAGGCATTTAGAGAGAAGGACGCGTTTGAAGATACGAGACGACGATAAAATTAATTATGCCGAATTACATATTGAGCTATCTGCGTGTCACATTTGTTTGCATGGGCAGCGCTAGTAAGATGACACATCTATTCCGATCTATTGTGCTCCTCACAAACATGTTTTTACGGCTCGAGATTAACTTCATATAAAGTACTGCCAGAAGCTACAGTAATCTCAAGGAGAACGGCAGAGATTATTAAAAGAACGCCGTTAACGAGACGACGATAAATTAATTATGTCGAATTACATCCTTAACGCTATACCACCTAAACATGCGATACAGCAACAGAATTGCAAAATATTAACGAGATTTTTTTGCGACATGAGAATATTGCGTGGCAAGTTGAAATCTTTCAACTTTGAAATCTTGAAATCTTTCGCCAAAATAAGTCCATTATAGGCTGGATTTTCACTTGGCGATAGATGTCGCGCGAGCGACTTTTTTTCTAGTCTGTCTTATATTAGCTATCAACTGGGACTAATTAGTATCTAGGAATCTATTGAATTGTGCATATTTTTGTCGCATCGTGTAAACGCGTCTTCACTCACGTTGATTAATATGTGTAACGTGCCGCCAAGGCATTGTATAAGTTTTTGATACGGGATCAAAAACTTGCCACTCTTTATCAATACAATTATTATATCATGAATACAGAGAAGACGTTGGGTTATCACGAGTCCCGGCCTCCCTACATCCAAAATTCAGGACGATAGTGAAAAATATCCGATAACTCAATATATTACATAGGCGGATGGCCCGATTTATCTTGCAACACTATTTAGTATTGCCACATAAATCGGCGTGTGTAAACCTTGGGTTATTACAAAGATAGATCTACGGTCATCCAGTACTAAATCTACTGCTAGTTTAGAATTAGTTTTTGTTTCTTTAACGTTGTTTTGTTAGTTTTCATGTTCATAACTATCTATTTCCACACCGTTTTTTAAATAAAACTTCTGCCGAAGGAAACGTCACTATAAAGTTCCGTTTCGCTTGACTTCCTGGCGTCCTGCCACATTTAAATTTGGCGTTTCTTCGCATCAACATTTTAACGGAATTCCTCGCACAATTTGCTGTATGTATTGAAAAGGTCTGTAGACATGTGTTCACATTTCAGTCACTCATTCACTGATACAATTATTGCTGTCTGCTTTTACGCAATATAAAACACTCCGACACTCAAATTTACTATACTCTATAGCTTCCTTTAGCTTTCGTCTAAAGAAAAACACATACGCTTTCAAACTGTAGAGGAATTATCTAAAAAACGTTCCAGTGACTTTTTTAAATGTTTTTATTCTTGCAAATAAGCTCCGCAGCAATTATGGATGTGAACGTGCGACGTTTATTTGAGAGCGGTGAGAGCGCGGCGATTATTTGACATTAGCGCTAAATCGAGTACTATTCGATAATTAAACGTGTACCGACGTTTCACGACAAGGAACTTCGGTTCTGCGTCTGTTACCCTCCCGGACGCAAGACGGACGCAAGACGGACGCTAGACGGACGCTAGACGAACGCAAGACGGACGCTAGACGAACGCAAGACGGACGCTAGACGAACGCAAGACGGACGCTAGACGAACGCAAGACGGACGCTAGACGAACGCAAGACGGACGCTAGACGGACGCTAGACGAACGCAAGACGGACGCAGACGCAGTGAGAGGTTATTTCTTAGCAGTACTGTACGGATTGTATCTAGGCTATCTCGCGTAATCTAGTGAATTCAACATAGGTGTAAAAGCTACCGTATTTACACCAACACATATTTTATTTTCCTTTGAACACTGTGTCGCGCGCTGATCTTTTCGATTTGATAACGAAGGAATTCCGTCAGTATTCTATAACAAACTAGACAATTACAGTACAGCAACAACTGCACGATATATAAGCCATATAGACTGTTTTTGAACCGTTACAGTTCGGTTTATCTTGGATTCGATAACAAAAGCTTAAAGCATAATGTTTAATGTCTCATTAATTTAAGTAAACTTTAATTTAGTAATATTTTATTTTTCGTAGGGAAGTCTGGAATTAGAAAATAGTCAAGGAATATATATATAAACACGCTAAAATTAAGCTGTTTGAGTGAAAGCTACAGTATAAATTCCTATTCTTAGAATGTTTTCCATACAAAGTTACAAACATAAATATCAGTTATCCATTCAATCAGTCATTTTATTTAAATATTGAAATGTTAAAATTAATTGAAATGTTGAATAATAAATATTTAACATTACATTACATTACATTATATTATTTGTCGCGTGCCCCAACAAAGCAGAATTTTCCTTTTTTGAAAAGAAAACAGTTTAACTCGTGTTCTTTTAAACGCTTAAGAAACTGCATGATGTTAGTCTGAATAAGGTACTGTTGATTAACAGTCATTGCACGGAATGGAATAAATGGCGTCTTTCCTCTATTCCTTCGCAATACGATCCCTATGTTTTGCAAAAATATGACCTAATTTTGTTAAGAAATCATGATAGGTTATTCGCCTTCAAAGCGTCGAATACATGTTTTCACTCACTTACCCTTGAATCGGAATTAGAAGGTATGCCGTGAGCTCTCAAAAACAAAGTTCTAAGAACGGACTTCTTATGGCATAGTGAGAATCAAATGAAAGATAATTGTCAGTCATGTGTGTTGGTTTTCGGTACACAGCAGTTTCTAATTTTTGGGGGTCTGTTCGTTTGATGAGTGAATGCAAAAATGGTAAACATCCATTCTTTTCACGTTCCACTGTGAATTGAATTGGTAATCGCCAGAAAGTATACTTTAAACTAAGGTTTCCGGGGAAAGACTGAAACCTAGTTGTTCCATGGTTAGTACGAAGCTTAGTACAAGGGTTAATTTAAGTTCAAGTGGTTAAAAAGAATTTCCATTTAATTCTTGAATACCGCGGACATGACATCTTCGACGTATGGTCTCGAAATCAAAGGCTTCACTGATCAACGAAGATCAACTGGTATTTTGGTGAAGAGAGAAACGACGTCAAACGATACCAATTCAACATGGGTATTAATAGTGATAGTCTTAATAAAATCCGCAAATTCAATGGAATTTTTTACTGTGTTCTCCGCAGGATTTCCCAACAATTGGTGAAAAAATCTGTGCCAAATGACTCGATATACCATAAGTCGGAGAATTGATGAATGAGACAATAGGTCTCAAAGGAATGCCCGTTTTTTGAGTTTTTGTGAAGCCATAAACCGATCAGCCCTGATGAAGAGATTGGAGTGTCGAAATGTTGGTTCATGGACAGAAACTTTTAAAGTTACGTTCAAAAAAACGTTTAAGCTAGCGTTGCGTTAAACTATGTCTGATTACTTGTAATATTATACAGTTATGCAGTTACTATAGAAATACTTTAATACACACCTTGCCAACGACATCACTGCCCCATACACCAAATGGATCAACGATGAAGTTCGTTCTTGTGCCATCTTCGCATCTTCTCTCATACAAATTTCCAAGGGCATCGTAAGTGTATCTGCAAATTTGCCGTCCTCGCTTAGTCTTTACCAAATGATTATCAGCATCAAACTCGAATTCTTGATTTGGCTTCAATGGATCATACTTGTTGATGAGATTGCCATTTTTATCGTAAGAAAAGGATAGATCACCATGGGCAACGCATTGATCTAAGTTATTCACAGTGTAATAAGAAGGTTTCCCATTTTCAACCATCGTTATTCTGTTCCCACGAGTGTCATACGTGTACCTAATAATATTCCCCCACGGGTCTTCTATAAAGATCAGTTGAGACAGTGAATCGTATCCATAAAGCCAGGCACCATCGGTAGTGTTCATCGATATCCGTCGTCCTTTGCTATCATACGAATATTCGAATACTGAGGAAACTGAGCCGTTGGAATGGTGGTTAGTTAATCTAAGTAAGTTGATAGCCAACGAGTCGTATTCGTATACTGTGTACATTCCGTTGCCAAGAATTCTACGAGAAGCTCTGCCGTTGCGATCATACTTTATTTCCATCAATATATTGTCTCTGTTATCGACTACTTTACTAAGTATACCAAAAACATCATCGTAAATATAGCTAATGTTATATTTTCCATTGTAAGAAAACGAAGAGCGTCGACCTTCCGAATCGTAAGAATACCGCAGGGAAAAATTATTGGGATACTTTATATAATTAGGAAGGCCGTTGGAAGTGTACCCAAAAGTAATTGTACCGAACTGGTTCGTGGCAGATACCATACGACCCTTCTGATTATAAGAAAACGTCTTTTCGCTTTCACTGTATTCTTTTCGAATCATATTACCAGAATCGTCAAAATAATATATTTTTATTTCTCCATTTCTTGTAGTCGATTGGAAAATAGTTGATTTTTTGTCATATTCATACTTTTCTGTCGACATATCTGGATATATAGCCTGAGTAAGCTTTCCATCACTGTTAAAGTTTGCTTTGTATATAGCACCATCACCATTGTCATACTCACTCACTTTCCCAAAATCATTATACGATATTTCCATAGGATCACCTTGGGCGTTTAACCGTGTCAAGCGTCGGCCATCTGAAGACAATGTTTCTCTTAATATAGTCTAGAAAATAAAACATTATACGTATAATTTAAAACACAGCAGCAATGTTTCATCGGGTTTAATACACGATAGCCGAGTATTTTAGACCCGATAAAACACTGCTGAGAGGGTTTTGAACGGCTTCAAAAACGACTGTATCTAAATAACCATGTTTATCTACTATTTCAGTGATTCAAGGCGTTATTTTCGTTGAGAAATTCGAAGGAAAGGTTTATGTAAATCAGGACGAATACGTTCATGATTTTCCTTTGTGTTTTCCAAATGAATTATTACTGAGTTTTTGAACATCGTTTATTGCATGTATTATAATCACTCGTAAAAAAGAGACTAGTATATAATATAATGCACAACATCGAGGAACCCATGTACATTATAAATTATGTCATATAAATCATATTGACAGTCACTTCACTATATTCTCGTCTATTATTTCATGTTAGAGGCAGTAACTTTGCTATAGTTCATGATTAAGTTGGTTTTCTTTGATGTACCGCGGGCATTAAAACCACTTATTTAATATTCTAATTATTAATTAAGGCATTTCACTATTTCAATATTTGGCATTGATGTTGCATTTTTCGCAACTGGTCACGGTTTGGTCTTAAAATGTATATAATTTAACATTCGAAAATCTTTAGAACATATTTACAGTTCAATCGAGTATAACAAATAATTATATTGTTCATTATAAATTAACAAGGATCTCTAACAATTCAAGGATCCCTGTGAACAACCCAATTCACCGGGTGCCTGCCAAAGCTATCTCGATTAAGGTACGCTATAGTAAGGACCCCATACAAGAGAGCATGACCTCCCACATTCGACGAGGACGGCTACCATTCCAAGTTAACTAATGCTGCATTCATGATAACAATAATAATTACAGTAAACAACGGACTAGCCTCCAGAAAAGATATCTAGAGTTTTGCCTGTTATACAAAGCATCGTATACCAAGCAACAGTAGTCACAAAAGCCAGACAAGAAAACGTACACCGGCATGACATAAATCGAATTTAAAACTCGCTACAGTTACCACAAGACCTCTTTCAAGCAAAAAAATACAGAACAATGACAGCCCTTTCAAAATATACATAAAGGAATTGAAGGAAAAACAGCAGGTGTATGAGATAAAATGGTCAATATTGAAACGCGCAAACGCATTCAAAGCGGCAGCAAAATATACAACTTATGCAACAGAAAAGTGATGCATTCTTTACGCCGACTAACGATTTTTATTGAACTATTTTTATTGTTTGCGTAAGGTGGAAGAGCGCTCAATACCATTATAGGCAGAGCGAAATTAGAATTTAGGTTGACTGTACTGTCGCTACTCCGAGTTTCACGCTTTAATTACGCGATCATCACGCAAAGCAACTGACAGATCGTGTTCCACTATATATTCTTTAAATATACTTGCTATGACCTATGTCATTAAGTTGAGTTGGTCTCTCCCGGTTATATGTCGACACTTCTGTCTTCGAGAAGAATTCTGACCGTTTGTTTAAGAAATGTTTCTTCAACCATACCGGAAAACGAATGTTTCACTGTATATCAACCGTCTATCCAACTACCCACCTCCCATCAACCAACGAATTAATAAGCTATCGTGCGACGAAGAAATCTTCCACGCCGCCTCCTCTCTTTGCAATGACGTTCTCAAACAAAGCAAATTTATCGCAAACTTATAACGTACGTACCAGCACAACGCTACACGAATAACAGAAATAATTCCCAAACACAAAACAGACGACGAAACGTAATATGGTACTTATAGTAAAAACGTTTATAGAATGAATGTAGGACGGGCCTTTCTACAACTTATCGACAAATAGTGCAGGGCCTTGTGTCAAAATAATGACTCCCGTGAAAATTCAGTGATCATTTTAGTTTCTTTGCTGAAATCCATAGTTTCAAGCATGATAAGTCAAATAAACTTGATCACCAATTTTTTCAACTAAGGTAACGTCATTTTTATGGAATGAATGACGACGTCATCGGGCAAGTTAAATTTCATTTAAAACACAATAAAAATAGAGATTTTCGTAAAGATGAATATGTCATAATTAAACACTCCAATGAGTATTATATAGTAAAAAATAGTCCACAAATAAACGTTTCTGAGTTAACGGATAAAGGAATAATATTTTCGATCATATCTTGAACCAAAACAGATTTGAGAAAGCAGTTGCTTCCAAAGATGTCGCTGTCCTCTCTCGAGTTCCGGGACGACCTTCACTTGAATCGAAATCATGTCTCCAGCTCAAACCATCAAATGAAACAACTGACGTGCCACAACGGATTTCGCGCAAGTTTACTGCAACATACAACAAGGAAATGTGCTTCTTTTGTAAAATCCATGATGAAAAACAATATGTCCACGACATACAAAGTGAAAACAGGGGAAGGGGAATCAGCTTTGTTATTTCGTTAAAAATTGTGATGATGACGAGTTGTACAAATTTTATCTAAGCAGCGCACTTAATCCAGAGGGTGATTTATTTATCGATGTTAAGTATACCACCGTGCTAAACATGTTGTGCGCGCCGCAAAAAGCAACCCACATCTTGAAACATCTGACAAACAAGAGTCGAAATTTCAGCAAACATAGAGTATTTGAATTTGATTATAACCTTGCTCGAGCAGGGCAAGATACAGTCTCTCGACGATGCGCACAAGACTGGACACTTTACAGTACCATCTCTGTGATTTGTCTCCGTCTAGAAAATATGTGAGGGAACTGATGATTGCTAATATTGATGATATTGAATTTGTAAGTGCGTTTTGACGCAATGAGTCCGATCGATTTTGTTTAGCTACAGCAAAAAATTGCTGCTATGCCGGTTAACAATTCCTCTGAGAGTGATTTTAAAGTAATTTTTCGTTGTTCGATGATGGCAGTTTGATGGTACATTGAACTCAGACACGAGAAAGATTATACCTACCTTGCTCTTCACCCCACTCGATGAATTCTCAGTGGTTTGTGAGTGGCCGCGTGATTACCCGTCACGATAAGAATGCGAAGAAGCTTTATGACGTGTTTAAAGTCAACAAGACGCTCTCAGTATTGAGCGTGTAGTCGCTGGGGTTATTAAAATAGTAGACTTTCGCAAAGTCCTTCGTCTTTGTTTATAACGAAGGAATTTTCGAGAAATTTGCGGAAATCTATTTGCGGAAGTGCGTCGACTTGAAGCAAGTCTATTAAAATAGAGGCAGGTGATAAATTCTGGCAGAGGTATAACAATATGTGTGACCAGGTCTAAGAATAAGTAAATCGTCGATTTACGCAATAGTAAACGGGTATAGCATTAACATAACATATTGATGCAACAATTTACTAGAAATTACGTCATTAGAAAATTTCTTGTTGGTATATACGTATACAACTATAATCAATTCGAATACAGATTAGAATAAGACTTCATTGCCTAGAAGAGACTGTTCAGTTTACAAAATTAGCAGAATGATACATATATATATAGCGAAGTCGAGTCACCAATAACAATAAAAAACTTTCTAATCTGAGCAGAGCTTGCCCTATAAAGATAGCCAGTCCGTACTCCTTTGCCGTCTTTGACATTGTAATTTTAACAACAGTAACACATTTCAAACTGTTACGCCTTTTGGTATATTTTCTTAGTTTGTAAATACGTAGCTAACTCGTAAGGCTGCTTATACTAATTTTCTCAAGAAATAGACATTAAATCATACAAAAAACTACATATTATTATTTTATTGAGTTAGTTATTTCGTACTCTAAAGTATTTAATAACAATCAGTTTAATTCCGTGAGCTTGCAGTATGTAAGTCGGTACGAATAACACACATTAGGTATTAAGACTCAACGGCATGCAGCCCTTAATACAAGAATTTCAGTCTTCGATATAATATTTGTGAGCCAGCCCACTTTATCCTTCCTTTATCAATATATTTTTCACATGATCAAAACAAAAAGATAAAACCTGAGATTTTCCACTCTTAGTACGGTCGCCATATTTATATTATATTTATATTTATATTTCCCAGAGTGCCTCCACTTTGAGAAGTTTCAAATTTCTTTGATAAGTGCCAAAATTGGAATTTGACTTCAAAACGCCAAGTATATTTATTGCAAAAAACGCGCAGAGATGACGTTATTTTCATAAAAAATCACACTGGTTAAGGCATACGATATTCCCCTGTATGTATTTGCTTTTATACACTTCGAACTTCCTTCAGAATTTGCTATATTCCTTCGTAGACTATTAAGACCTATATTTTGCTTACATGAAGTATGACATTTTGTAACGTACGAAATTTGTTTGGAGATTGGAGAAAGGAGAAAGGAGAAAAATGTCAACCGAACCCTATAGTCGTTGTTTCCCAACGACTAATTATCCATTTGTGATTGAGGAAACTGAACTGCTCAACATTATTACAAAATCTGTCATGCCAGATACAGTGGAAGGAAGCGGTCATGAAGCGTGATGAAATTGGTCAGAACCTGTTTGACACGTGTGTTAAGGAAAGGATCGCTGAGCGTATAAGCTTAGCTTCTGGAGTGAAATAAAGAAAGTGAAGCTTCAGACATGGAAGAATACAAGAGAGAAAAAGAAAAGCAGGACAGAATTCGCTATGACCGCCCTAAAGGACGACAGAGCTCTATTCGCGCATTTTCTCGTGGTGGTTCTTTCCAGACCTGAGATTGATATCAAGGAAAGCATCGGTGAATACGAGCCGGCTGCATTTCTACGAGCGCTGTTTAGCGATGATGGTGACCTTCGCCATTGTGTTGGCAAGAGCTAGCTGACCAAAATCCTGGAAAATGTGCTTCCACAGCAACTCACTGATGGCAGTCGTTCAGTCAATGGGGAAGCCAACATGGGTTCGCACAGGCCGTGACCTCGCCACTTATTTCCTCAAGATCATCGACAAGATGTCAAAGGAGTGCGACGAGTTCCATGTTATTTTTTATAGTTATGACATTTCAAACTCGCCAGTTCCGACAGGGTTGCAGCAGGCCTATTGTTTATCACATCTCGCATTATAGACCTCTTTCATAATGGCACCCAAATTAAATATTATTTTATATTAATTTAAATTAGCCTTTTTGACCTCGTTCGTATGTATGTAATTCCAAAGAATCGTCGCTTTGTAACGAGGCCAGAAAGGCTAATTTCCATGCATATAAACGAATATTTAAACTGGCCACCATTATGAAAGAGGTCTATGCCGTGATTGAAAATATCACATTCAAGCAGCTGCTAAGTAGTAATACAAACAAGGAATCGTTGGCCATCTACTTTGCTTCCCGTATCCTCGAGTGTAACAAAGACTCTCGCAAGACATACGTGGGTAACGTCGCAGAGTGAATGCAAGTCCAAAAAGCTATCTGTCGGACACCTTAACAGCACCCACTCCATCAATGCCACAGAAATAAGAGCAACATCCATCTGTATACCGAGCCCCGACATGGATGTATTGGTGCTGGCTTGATGGAAATACACCAGTCTCTGCGAACAAACATCAGTACTAGTCGGAACAGGAGCCAAGCGTCGATTAATCCCACTTCGCTCTTAGTACCATGTTGTAGGAAGTCAAGTTGTTGATTACCTGGCTTTCACGCATTAAGTGGTTGTGATCAAACAAGGTACCATATGTGGAAAGTCCAAGATCTCGTGCTGGAATAGTTTAAAGAAAGCTGATGAACAAGTGCTGGAAACATTCGCAGCTCTCGAAATCTCAGCACACATTCATGATGGTGTATTTACGATGCTGGATCTGTATATGTGCCAGCTGTATGTCCCCTCAGACTACAGTAGATCACAACCGTTTAGCAACAATCAAAACACAGATGCGATATTGCCACCAACGAAACAAGCTCTTGAGCAGATGATTAAACGAGCCAACTATGTTGCATTAGTATGGAAGGAATGTGCTGTCCCATATCCATATCTTCCTGACCGACATTACATGGATGGAGCAGAGATGGCAACCAACTGCAGGCCATTCCAACAACCCAGTCTCCTGTACCCAAGGCTGTTCTAGAACTGATCAAGTGCAAAGTAAGATGTATCACAATGAGCTGTTCATGTAGGAAACATAACCTGAAATATATTGACATATGTGGTTCCTGTGAGGAAAATTGTGAAAACAGAAACGCCGAGGAAGTCAACGTTCGAGGTGAAGACAGTGACGAGGAGGATCTTGTTATATAGCTGTAACATTTTGTGTAAAGAAGTAAGAAACACTTATAATAGGTAATCCTATACATCTGTCACTATTCACTGTTGATGTTATCATGTTTCGCTTGCTAATTCATGACGAATTTAATACCTCACGGTTAATACATTTGGCAAAAAGGTTGATGCGATTTTTAAACCAATAGAATAACAACATAAAATCGGCGAATATATCCTTTGTGTAACCGTGTTTATTGGCTAATTTTTTCTATTTCATGTAAATGTATGAAGTCATAAATAATTGGCATAAATTAGATACATGGTTATTAAAATTAAAATAATATTTTAGTCGGGGTAATTGAACTCCAACTATCATAACGTGATCGAAATATTATTTAATTAACGCTAGTGGTTAAATTCAGCTTAATTTATAGCTTGATAGCCACGTTATGACGTGACTTAATTCATTCCATAAAAATGACGTCACCATGGTTAGAAAAATTGGTGACAAAGTTTATTTGATTTATCATGCTCTAAACTATGGATTTCAGCAAATAAACTAAAATAATCATGAAGTTCCCACGGGAATGACATAAGGCGCCGGACTAAAACACTTTCCACCCTCAAACAAACTACGAAAATTATTTAACCGCCACACAGTTGGAATAAGTTACAGTTGTATGGGAAATATGAAAAGCTTTATAAAAAAAGTATATCCCGACTCGAGACGCTAAACACAAAAAAAAACACGACAAACTTCACTAGCACCGCCGCACGTGCAATTATCGACGACCCGATCAATGCGCAACCACTGGAAAATGCTTAACAAAGAGCGAGGTTTACCAGGCTGACGTAACGACGAAAGAAAACGGAGAAAGGAAAAGCTACATCGGCATTACGGCTAATGAGTTTAAGCAAATATTTAAAAAACACTTGAGACATGCGTTACTGAACCCAGTCGCTGTGGACTCGAACTCGTAAAGTCTGCCGAATCCTCGGCGTACAAATGTCTTTCTCTAACGATGGCTCCCGGGTCCTCTGCACAGCCGATTCCGGACCAGCCACAGCAAAAGAAGCCAGCAGATTCCTATGTTTCAACATTTAAGATCGAGCCGCCTCCACAATTGCTGCACAAGGCAAAGTTGCCAGAACATTGATGATGGACACCTTCGCCAACGGCTCAACAACGGTCTAAATATCCGATTTAAAGACTGGCGGTTCATACACCGCGCCCGCCTCAACTGCCTCTCTCTAAACAGTGTAAAAAGTCGATGGTCTGCCTCTGATCCAACATGCCGCAACTGCCCAGCCGCAGAAACACTCTCGCACGTCATCTGCTATTGCCGAAAGAACATGGTGGCAATTCGAAACCGACACAAACTTGCAGCTAGAGACGGGAATTGCGCCGAAGCCATATTGGTCATTAGTATCAACCAACTAGTGTTCTATTACAAATTCGGCATTCTGATTGGCTGAGCTACTCACTGTCTATTGGTGATAGACGGTGAGTAGCGTTACCCAATCACAAACCTTCTTATGCTGGAATATTCCTATCCTGACCAATCAGAAGTCACGACATATTCAAGCTGCACGGCCAAACCTGGAATCTAGTCCAAACATGGCGTCCGCTAAAATTTATATACGAGTGATGAAATCATGAAAACATTGGCCCGAAAGTAATAGAAAATTGTTCAGTTTGACATTTTCGAATAAGAAAATGAATTCGCTTATGCCTATGGAGTATATCTATACCAAATGTGAAGCAAAGTAATTACAATCTCGTTTTTTGTGAGCGATTGTTTATCATGTGTCATCGAGCAACTCTACATTTTGAGTGGGGAGATTTCTACAAACAAAAAGGTAAAACTATCTGAAAATTTGGAACAATGTTAGAAAGGTTGTTTATGGTTGATACTAAAACAATTAGACAACTCGCCCTCGTTGTCTATGAGCAGATAGTCAACTCGGGCTTCGCCCTCGTTGACTATCTGCTCATAGACAACTCGTTCTCGTTGTCTAATTGTTAAATATACTGTAAATAGCTCATGTGATTATCGAGTATTAAATAACAGCACAATATAATATAATATAATACATAAATACATTAGTCATCACCCACCCTTGTTTACCGCTTTAATATTTTATAATGACAACGTTACGCCTCCCTATAGTTATGCAATTTAAACTCTATTTTGGCAGTGTTTGACCTGGAATAATTTACTTTATTATATAATAGACAGTGTTTTATTGATGTTTCCGCCACTAATAAAACTGATAATCACACATGTACGATTATTTATGGTAATCAGACATGTGTTGATTATCGTGTTTTGTAAAATGTTGTAAAATCGCATTACACTCTTGTGCTCTATTTTTATTTGTTATATAATAAACAGAAACTGTGCTCACTCGTTCGATATCCTGGTCAACACGAGAAATAAATTTCATATTTCCAAGAATTCATGTATTATTCTTTATATATCCTACATATTTCCTCTACAAAGCGTACTAATATTCATATAAAGCAAAAAGCATACCGATATTTTGGCAATATCGCGTAATGTTCACGCGAATAATTTATCAATTGTCATCGAACTATTTTAATGACAATTTTTAGCACTAAAAATTAGAGTTAATGGACGATACTGGCCGCACTAGTCCTAAGCTTATGAGCTACTCGTCATCAAAAACCACTTCTTTGTCTACACGACAATATAGCCCTAAACGGGACTACTGTCTAAATAAAGAAAGACTCTATCATAGACTTTCATTATTGCTTGCCAAACCCGTAGGCTACTACGCCCAGTATCGTTGTTTATTGTTCAGATACTCTGTGACTGTGTGATTCATTCACAAATAACAATGGTGCCATAGTAAAACATATTGGCATAAACCTTAGTAAAATTCATACTTCAATACCATTCCGACTTGGATCGCAAGCAGTAAAGACTGAAAACCCCACCCACCTCCCCAAAACATTATGTTTTACTATGGCACCATTGTTATTTGTGAATGAATCACACAGTCACAGAGTATCTGAACAATAAACAACGATACTGGGCGTAGTAGCCTACGGGTTTGGCAAGCAATAATGAAAGTCTATGATAGAGTCTTTCTTTATTTAGACAGTAGTCCCGTTTAGGGCTATATTGTCGTGTAGACAAAGAAGTGGTTTTTGATGACGAGTAGCTCATAAGCTTAGGACTAGTGCGGCCAGTATCGTCCATTAACTCTAATTTTTAGTGCTAAAAATTGTCATTTAATGTCCTCAACTACTAATAATGCTTAAGATTAATACACAGTAAACAAGGCAATGTTTTTGTGGGGTTATGGAAGTGTGGGGCAACTGCTCTATATATTTTTGTTTGTCTGCGATGAGCTGGGTCCTGAGCGGTTCCAAGGGCAGATACTCGTAATTCAAAGCTGGATCTTGAGGAAAGGCGACGAATGCTGATTTAGCTGGGTCCTAATCTGCTCAAGACATATACTTTCACCGCGCGGATTTGAGCTGGATCCTGAAAGGCGACTATTGAAACGTCTGCAAGAACATTCAATGGTAAACGAATGTATCTGAGATAACAGTCAGATGACCAGCTTCGTTAGTGTTTGAATGAGCCACTGGCAAACTCTGTGAAGCGGCTGTTGTAGCCGCTCCAATTCTAAAGCTGTGGCCAGCATAATGTGCAGTGTTGTAGCCACCTTGAACCAATAGGGTGCGCAGAGCCACCTTGGGAAAGCTGGATCTTGAGGAAAGGCGATTAAGACTAATCTGCTCAAGACATATACTTTCACCGCGCGGATTTGAGCTGGATCCTGAAAGGCGACGAGAACATATACTCAACGGAGTTGGATCCCAGTCTGCCTTGCAGGACATATACTCCGAGTTGGACCCTTGATCTGGCTCAAGGTAAGTTTGAAGAGCCCGCACTGGACAATAAATACTCGAATTGCTGCCAATGGTTATTGTAACTGACGATCGAAACGGATCGGTCTTTGAAGCTTTAATTTTAAGTTGCAAAATTAAATAACCCTCATGTATTGATGCTTTGACGAAATGAAGGCGCTAGATTGTGATTTATGGCACCCTGGGCAGCTGAAATATCAGGGAGGCCAGAAAAAACCTGCCTAGGAAAACCATTTAGGAAAAACCTTGGGCAGGAAATCTGGTCGGGGCCAAAGATATTAGACAGCTATAGCTCGCCGACGAAGCTTTACAAAGTGTAGGAGTGTCGTAAGTCACATATCCAGTATTGAGCCTAGTAGGGCTTACGTTTTTATTTGTTTTAATTTCTTTTGTAACGTATCCGTAACGATAGTTACATTTACCGCTGGCATTGCATATACATCTTGGTTTTATTGAAACAGTGGAAAAGCCAGTACAATACTATATTGGCAAGGTTATATTGATTCTCTCCAGCCCCAGGGCGTGCAAGCGACGGTCAATTTGAAATTGCGTGCTGGAGTTAAACATCAATATACGTATGTACTTCCAGCGATAACTTTTAGTGTTTGATTTACTATACAAGTGCTAATTGTTCAGATTCAAGTTCATTGTGCACGATGTATATCGACTAGGTGAAACACGTGGAGTTCCAACGTCCGTTCTTTCTTTGGTTCTGAGAGTTTAATTGGCCAGTACGTATCTTGGCCAGATGTACCGCTGCTCTTACATTGGGAGGTTGTTTCTCATAGAAAAGAAAAAAGAATCGCAGGTAGTATAGCAAAATAGTAGAAGCAAGCAAGTTGAAGTTGGCGAGTTATTGTCGACGTCGCACGGTAATAATGAACCAAGTAAATAGCGTGGGCTGTATTACGCCAAAATTCGGTACTGCATTACTAAAATTGATAGCGGGATATCAGCTATTTGATCTATAGTTTAATATTGAGACGTTCTGAAAATATATCACATTTGTCTTAATCGCCTTTCCTCAAGATCCAGCTTTCAATTACAAGTATCTGCCCTTGGAATCGCTCAGGATGCTCAACACCAGACAAACAAAAATATATAGAGCAGTTGCCCCACACTTCCATAACGCCACAATGTTTATTACTGTGTATTAATCTTAGCATTATTAGTAGTTGAGGACATGAACCTTTAATTTAAACGTCATCGACAAAGAGCTATTTATATTAACAATTATTGCGTCGGCGCAATTCATATCTCTAGGTGTAATTCGCTGATCTCTATATAGAGATTTGTGGTGCCATTACAGAGAACTCCATTTTGGATGCAAGATTACCCAGTAGCTTCGCACTTTTTCCCCTTCCCGTCGTTCTCAAATTTCCGCGCGCCCGCTCTCGTAATTTGTAGGCGAGCGGCTGGGGACGAGGCAGTGAAAATGGGGAAAAAGTTATTAAAATGTTCGCTTAACAGTTTTTCTTATGAAAGTTTTCTTGCAATTAGTTTTTATAAAACATAATATGCTTCTGAATAAGCAGAATTACAGAAATTTTAAAATCTGTCCATATATTACTTTAACCTGATGGAAAGTAAGCAAAAGGGAACCACCTTAGGGATACAAATAGAAATGGTGTCGCGGCTCACTGTATTGAGTTATAGAGAGAATCGAAAGTGAAAATACAAGGAAATCTGAAAATACAAGTCGATAGCAAAGTAGTGTTATGGTAGTTTCGCGAGTGGTGTGTTCTACAACCACCTAGAATGATCATGAAGCTAAAATTATGATGCCCGTTTTCTACAATTCTACAGTTCTTTGAGAGGATCAGAGCTACGCAACATGACCACACTACTTCCAGACTAGTGGGTGTGGCCCGGACATGAATAAATTATTGACAACATGTACCCTTATTGGAAGGATGATTTACACATCATCATAATTACCGACAAGATCAGCTGTCAATCTATTGTTTTCATACCTCGTCGCCATGTAAAACGTATTTGTTGAAACCATCACCACGCATTTTAAATGGTAATTCTGAACCTCTTCCATAAAATGCAAGATGATTTCTGTCATCATATTTATAGATAGACACCAGCCCAACAGGTTGTTCAGTCACTTCAAGTTGACCATTTCCATCTCTTTTGTAGAGTAATGTATTTATCCACGAACCGGAAGAAGCGTAGAAACTGGAGTGTAATAAAAAGTGAAACAATGATTAAATCAATATACGTTCGTATAATTTATTACTGTCTATCCGTTTTTTCATGCAGACATGCATGCTAACACTTTTTAGGGCCATTTTCCACTTCGCCGTTTCGCTCGCCGCAAGTGAAAAAAAATCATACCCTTCGTAAAAACGGTTTATGTACTTAGAAATTAGTCGGCAGTCAGCCAGTCGGCCCAGCCGCTTCGTCGTATACTTTGAACCATATCTCGATTAATATTTAACCGTTTTCAAATCTACAAACGTGTATACCCTTCGAAAAAACCTCTTTATGTAGTTCGTCAGATCACAAATCGCCAATGGGAAAATCTAGATGCCAAATATGTCGGTTTGTCTCGGGTTCGCATATCTTTCGAGACTCTGATTCTAATCATACTTATTATATTAATTATGCTTTGAATATGACTCGTCTGCAGTTATTTATATTATAAGTTGCAAAAAGTATAATAAGTTTTATGTAGGTAGTACCATCAACTCTTTCCGCAAAAGATTATATAGATTATACAGCGTTTTGAATATATAGCAAAGTGAAAAGGTGGTAAACTGCCAAGAATTTAGTGACGAGATATTGACGTTTCGAGCGGAGCCCTTCATCAGAGTAAGACGAGATGAAATAAAATAAATAGGGCTTATATATATGCCAAAAGGGTGTCACAAGTAGAAAGTACCAATCAAATGCACGGGAGATAAACAAACTAATAATTGATCAGATGCGAAAAGTTAAATCATTTGCTATTTTTACAGTTGATCAGCAAACAGACTGAGGGGGAGGGAGAAAACAGGTCCAATATCCAAGGGGATTAGGCGATAATATATTAGCAGTAAGAAACAAAAACTTGAAAACGAAAGTGCATAAGCTAATAATAAAAAGTTCCAAGCAAACTAAAATAACAAAAAACTTGTAGGAAATTAAATAAAAGAAAAACGTTCGTTAAGACCAAGAGGATGTGTGGTGCCAAGTTTAAAAATGAGACGCTTCTTTGCCGTTTGCGGTTATCGTTACCACCTGAGATGGGAAGGATGGCGCAGACTTTCATGTCTGAAACCAAATGGTTGGAGCTGTTGAAATGGCGGGCTACAGGTTTGTCAACATCATTGATCCTCACGGAACGAAGATGTTCAGCAAACCTGTCTGAAAGACGTCGCCCAGTTTCAGCGATGTAGATTTTAGGGCATTTATCGCAAGAAATGCAATAAATTATGTTGGTGGACGTGCATGAAAAAGTATGACGGATAGTGTGGTCGAATTTGGGGGCAGTAATAACTGTAGTGGGATTGAGAAAAGGGCATGTGTTGCAGCGGGAACGGACGCAAGAAATTGTTCCCGCTGGTGCCAAGGTATTTTGTTAAAGGGCACTATGTACTAAGTAGTCACGAATGTTTTTATTACGGCGAAAAGATACCAAAGGGTTATCGGTGAAAATGGCTGACGTCTCAGGATCATTTTGTAAAATGTGAAAATTCTGATTGATAATATTTTTACTTTAAAATTGAAAGGATGAAATGTTAGAACTAAAGGAATTTTATTGTTTGAAACTTGTTCCAAAGGTGGTTCAAGGGCGTCTAAACGGGGGACGAGAAAAGCTTTCTGAACGGCGAGGTCTAGTTCTTGGCAGTTTACCACCTTTTCACTTTGCTATATATATATATATATATATATATATATTATATATATATATATATATATATATATATATATATTATATATATATGCAGGGGACGCGGAAAACACGGGGGCTAGGGTGGGCTATAGCCCCCCACGTTTTTCGCCGATTACGTTTATTTTTATATGCTTGCGTATTTTGGTCAAAACTTCCGAAATCAAAACGACATGACAAGTAAGCCGAGAAAACCACGCGCAAACCGACGCTGGTCCAAGGGTCCTCTGTGATAGTCCGCTGATCCGAACTAGTTAGGGCTCAAGTTAAAATTTCGCAATAGCTTGCGTTTAGTATTAAAATATGCTCTAGACTTTTATAATTTGTTGCCAGGGTTTCGAAATCTGAAATCTGCTGTTTACAAGCTTCAATTTGATGCATTACTCGGCAGTATACAACGAATATTTTTCATAATGCACTTACAATTCCCGCGCAATGATGAATGAGAAAAACTGTATTTTGAACTGTATTCCATATAGTTAATAATAGTTAAGTTTTGTTTCCATTGTTCCGTTTTAACTTCCATTTTCAAGCTTATTTTTGTACATAAATCTTTTGAAGTTCATTATAAATCTGAATACAAAACAAGTCGTAAACTTTAATATAGCAAAATAAAAACTTCTGCATATAAACTGTGTGATTGAACACCTTTTAATTGATCCAAAAATTGAAAGCTATTTTAGCAAAAAGGAGGCATTTCTAGCCATTTCAGAGACCCTAAATTTCAAATTTTCCAAGGGAGCATGCACGCTAGCATGTCCTCTATGGTGGCCGAACGCGAAGCTATGAACATATATGATGTATCGATGTATCTAATCATTCAATGGCGAGAACTTTCGCACCTGAACGAATTGTTGAATTTTGACTTTTGTGAAGATGGCAATGAAGATGGCACGTTGAAAAGGATGAAGTCTCACAACATTGCACCCGTTTATATTACAGTAAAAATGGAAAACCATTAAATATAATTTAATTATCATTTGGCTTGGTTTTAAGTTAATATAATGTACACTAATCTAATAATAATTTATTATAAAATAACTCTAATTAATTTTAAGAGTAAGTGCTCGACTTACCTCGAACTTTCCAGCAATTTGTCTTTGCCATATTTGTATACAATCCTTTTGTTATCTGGGAAGTGAATGTCTGAGAGAAACCCATTTTTGTCATACCGATAAACAGTTTCCTTTCCATTCACTGTGGCCGACGTCATTAAGCTTGTCTGTTCCTCATACTCATAGTAACTAGGAAAAAATTACAACAAAATTTGCAAATGCTAGTAAAAATAATAGGTGCAGAAGTACATTTAAATGTAGTTAGGTACATAGTAGGTAACATGTATCTATATTGTCTGGCAAAAGTATGAATGAAAATTGTGGTATCAAATATATAATATATTATATACATAACTATAACTAATATACATAACTATAACAATCTGGAGACACTATATACAGCCCATCAGTGCAGTTATGGAACAATCTGTATTATAATCAATATCTAAACAATCTGTTTATGAACTACATGTTTATGAATTACAAACTACATGTCGTTTAATCGAGTGAAATGCCAAATATTATCTACAATATACCCAGAATCTTATCCCGGCATTGGCTCTCGGCAACGGCTTCCGTAGCTCAGTGGTCAGAGCACTGCACTAGCATCGCAGGGTCGCGGGTTCAATTCCAGCCGGAAGGCCGTGAAGTTGCATTTTTCGCAACTGGTCCCGGTTTGGTCTTAAAATGTATGTATTCCAACACTCGAAATTTTCCTTCACCATAAATCCTTTCAACATGTAGTTTGATCGAGTGAAATGCCAAATATTACCTATAATATACCCAGAATCTTATCCCGGCATTACCACCACTATATATACAGAACTCGTGACTAGGCTCTCGGCAACGGCTTCCGTAGCTCAGTGGTCAGAGCACTGCACTAGCATCGCAGGGTCGCGGGTTCAATTCCAGCCGGAAGGCCTTGAAGTTGCATTTTTCGCAACTGGTCCCGGTTTGATCTTAAAATGTATGTATTCCAACACTCGAAATTTTCCTTCACCATAAATCCTTTCAACATGTAGTTTGATCGAGTGAAATGCCAAATATTACCTATAATATACCCAGAATCTTATCCCGGCATTACAACCACTATATATACAGAACTCGTGACTAGGCTCTCGGCAACGGCTTCCGTAGCTCAGTGGTCAGAGATGCACTGCACTGGCATCGCAGGGTCGCGGGTTCAATTCCAGCCGGAAGGCCAGCTTGAAGTTGCATTTTTCGCAACTGGTCCCGGTTTGGTCTTAAAATGTATATATTCCAACACTCGAAATTTTCCTTCACCACAAATCCTTATGAACATGATCATAATCGAGTGAAATGCCAAATATTAATTATATATATATATATTTATATATATATAATAATAATAATAATAATAATAATAATAATAATTGGTCTTTATTCATTTGATAAAAATACATATCAAAAGTTACAATATATGATATTAGAATCTACTAATAAAAGCTAAACTATCAAATTATATCTAAAATAAAGTCTATTTACAAAGCTATTTTTAAATCGCTCAGTATTTATCTTGGGCAGCTGGCTGGTTCTACGTCTTAGTCGTAGTGACGATTCTTTCACCTTGGGCAGAAGTGGGTACAGTGGGTGACAACTATTAGCTTTAATTTTCAGAAAAAGTCTTTTATCATATTTTTCTAAAAGTTCCTGGATACTAAATAGTTCTGAAATATAAAATCTCCTAAAACATCTATCTAAAAAATGTTGAATCAAATTTAAGTCTGCAGTACATGCTCCATATACCGGAAGGCCATAAACTAGCTTGGAAAGTACTACGGCTTTAAAGAATAAATCGATTTCCTCCTGGCTGTATCCTTCTTTTCGTAACCCTCGAATAACATATAAACATCTATTAGCCTCACCTAATTTTTTCTTTATATGTATTGTAAACCTACCATTGGGCTGGAAAATTAACCCAAGTATTTTTACATGGCTACATTGGTTAATATTATGCCTTATTGGATATATATATATATATATATATATATATATATATATATATATATATATATATATATATATATATATATATATATATATATATATATATATATATATATATATATATATATATATATATATATATATATATATATATATATATATATATATATATATATATTATATATATATATATATATATATATATATAATATATATATATATATATATATATATATATATATATATATATATATATATATATATATATATATATATATATATATATATATATATATATATATATATATATATATATATATATATATATATATATATATATATATATATATATATATATATTATATATATATATATATATATATATATATATATTTATATATATATATATATATATATATATATATATATATATATATATATATATATATATATTTATATATATATATATATATATATATATAATATTTTTATATATATATATATATATATATATATATATATATTATATATATATATATATATAAATATCGAACCTAATATAGAATTCGAACCCTGGTCTCCGAATCAACGTTTCGATATTTAAATCCTCTAGTCTCTCATATCAATTAATATATATATATATATATATATATATATATATATAAATAAATAAATAGGTAAAATAATCCAAAGCATGGATAATCTCCCAGAAGTAGAGTACTCAATACAAGGTTGTCGCCATGTAGAGCATGATATAGTGATATATATATATCAATATCATATATATTGTAGCTTTAATTCACAGACGTTTCGCCTATTTATCAAAAGATCTGTTAAAGTATGGCGCTGATGTCATTGCTCAACCTCCGAACCGCATTTTTAATATGTCGCTTCATTCAAATTGTATTCCATCTGTTTGTAAGACCTTTACATAAGAATGGTGCTCTACTGTTTTAAAGCGTGTATAGACGAGTGGGTATCACCTTCCTTATGCGCAAATTAGCTAAACATTTATATATTCACAGAAATGTACGTAAAGGTGAATTATTGAACTCCATCAGCTAACGTGACATGACTGGATGGATAAAGGTAATTTCCAGCAGATGGTATAAGAGCTTGCTTCATCCCTTTTCCAACTGTAGTGAAGGTGTTAAATCAGTTAGCTATTCCTTTGTTATCTGTGAAAGTTTCACCTTCAAGAGGGAGTTCATTTATATGCACGTTGAAGTTGTTTTTTTTGAAGTAATTTACGCAAAGTTGACCACAGTTTTGAAGGCTCTTTACTATTCTGTGACAATAAGTCACTAAAATAGCTTTCTTTGACGTAGCATTAAGCTTTGTCAATTATTCCTCAGGTTTCTTTAGTAACCCCCTTGGTCAAATTTAGATCTTTATGCGTTCCTCTTAGTATTATCTCTATATGTACGATGCTATTTCGCTTGGTGTTTTCCAGGGTCCAGCGGTGTTTGCTTTATTACTGTTTAATCGCCATGTTAACCGTGCATCTAGACTAGCGATAAGACGACCATTTATTTGGAGATTTTGACTTAACTCTTTCCTGTCCGGCTGAAAAACATCCAAAATTGAACTACCTCTTTGTTCTATTGATATCTCGGGAAATATCCATAACTGTTTCGAAACCTATATCTTTTCTGAAAGTCCAATAAACCGGCTGTTACTAATGCTTTTGAATTTTCAGAACAAGACACATCATGATAATATAAATTAGCATTAATTATCATAAATCAGGTTGAAAACTTCCATTTTTCTAGAAAATGCCATCTCGCACGCCCGCGTAGCATCATGAAAATTCAAAATGCCACCAATCGCAGAGTTGTTTATGAAATCAAATCAAACTTGGCGTGTGAGTGGATCTCATGTGCATGGCGCTTGTCGCATTTTTAATCTTGCGTTACCGTGTGCCATGATCCCTTTTGACTGAGCCGGACAGGAAAGAGTTAAGGGATTTTTTATGAAGATAACCGCGGTCTCGCATTAGCTTGGAAAGTTCAGACGACATCCATGGAGTTTTAAATCTTTTAGCTCTCTACCTTTTAATGGGAGCATGATGGTCTGCTACATTGTGAAAAGCGAGCACCAAGTATTTACAGCATCATCAAAATCAGCGGTCAAGACAGGCAACAAATCAATGTAAACAAATCAAATTAAGAACGCTTCTTTGTCGTAGTACTTGTAATATCGGTATTCAATGATGCATGGAGGTAATAATAATAATAATAAGCTTTATTTACTCAGGGTAACTCCATCAGTCAAATGACTGTTCTCTCTGGATGCCCTGATTGACCATAATTCAATATTGACCATATTTATTGATTATAAATACATTAGTAATTTATAATTAAATATAACATGAATTAATTACAATAAGTTGTTAAGAATTATAGTTTAAAATACAACAATAAATGAAAATTTAAATTATTATTATTAGTATTATGTAAATTATTAATTAGTATTAATGTAAGCTCTTTTAAATGCTGCAAGAGAATTTGCGTTTTTAACATCAAATGGAAGTAAATTCCAAATTTGTGCTGATGAGTATCTAAATGTTCGTTTTAGATTATTTGTCTTTGGCTTAGGGAGAACAAAATTCTCCTTTTTTCTAGTGTTATATAGGTGTGTCTATCCATATGACGAACAAGATCAACATTTACACCCTCTGATTCCATATGTAAACATTTGTACATAAGTATGGCTTTATGTAAATGTCTTCTCTTCTCTTGCTTACACCAATTCAGATCTGATAGTACTTCATCTGAAGGTGTCATGATATACCGATTCATAATTAATTTAGCGGAACGATTCTGGAGCCTCTGTATTTTTGTTTTAGACAACTCATTGCAGATGTCCCATACAACGTCGCAGTAATCAAACAGGGGAAAAATAGTTGATTGATACACTAGCTTGGCAGTTGCAATGTCAAGGAAGGGACGGATTCGCTTTAAAAGGCCAACTCTATACGATACCTTTTTACATAAGTTGTCGATGTGAGGTGTCCAGGTTAGGCTAGGATCCAGCGTTACTCCCAAATACTTTGATGTTTCGACTCTCTTAATATTAGTATCGCAAAGATGAAGTTGGATTGGTTGATAATTACTCAGTCTCTGAGATGTTCCAATTAATATACTTTGTTGTATTTAAAACAAGACCATTAGCTTCTAGCCATTCAGAGATGGATTCCAAATCATTGTTTAGTTTCTGTTTAATTTCATTGGGGACTTTACTGCTAAAGAAGAGTGCAGTATCATCGGCAAATGATACTGCACTCTTCTTTAGTAGTAAAAGGTGCCTTAGCGATACCTGTTTTGAAAACACAATAGACCAGTGAATTATCACTTAATGACAGTGGTATAGTACGCCATTGTCAACGATGCGTCATTTGTTGTTTACAAAGACTAAGTCAACAGTTGATTGAGATTGAGTGGTTATTCTTGTAGCTGAACTTGATAGCGGTAAAACAATTGTCTATAGACAACAATATCCAACCGTTCATTTGCCAAGCTTCGGTTTCTACCCTCCCAACGCCAGAGTCATTTGAATTTAAGGCAATTTCTCAAGAATATGTTAAACGCATAATTATGTCAATGCCGTCCAATAAATCGCCATTGCCAGATAAAGTAAATATGCGAGTGATAAAGGACTCATTACCGTACATCATCACAGTACTCATAAGCATTATAAACAATTCGCTCATGTCATCTATATATCCAAAGGAATGGAAACTTGCCGAAATTATACCACTACTTAAAGACGGAGAACACGAAATTTCATCAAATAACCGTCCTCTGTCACTCCTCAGTACTTTATCTAAAGTATGTGACAAAGTAGCTCTTAATCAGTTTTCGGACTACCAACAAAAACATAATAAACTTTCTCCTCACCAAAGTGGTAATAAATGTCTTCATTCCACTGAAACTCTTAATATTTTTACAACAGACATTATCCTTCAGGCAATGGATCAGAAAAAAGTAACAGCTCTTATTTTAATCGACTTATCCAAAGCTGTTGATAGCATCAGCCATGAAATTATTTTGAAAATGTTAGAAGATATTGGAGCATCACATGAGTCAGCCATACAGTGGTTTCGCAGTTACATCTCTGGTAGATCACAATGTGTGAAAATCGGCCCTAGTAAGTCAACACCTCAAATCATTACATATGGCGTCCCTCAAGGATCGATCCTATCTCCTTTATTGTTCAGCATCTATACAAATGATCTTCCTACTGTTACAAAGGTCTGCTCGCTGGAATCTTATGTTGATGATGTGGTAATGTCGGAAAGAGGCTTTTATTATATTCTATGCTAGTTTTATTTACAGGCTTGATGACGTCATAATTATTAGGATATTTAATTGGGTAACACTACATCTCCCTTTCTTTGAGATGTCATCAACAAAATATCAAATTGTTCTATCAGTCATTTGTCTCTAACTTATTTTGAAAGTTATTTTAGTCCAAGATTTTCTCTTGCTTTTAATGATAGTTTCTTGATTCTTCTTGGACTACTGTTTACATTTGGTGATGGTGTTCTTTCTTGTATGTCTTGCTTCTTGTCAATGTCCTTCGGGATGTTGCGTAGTTGTACTCGGTTACGTCTAACAACTTTTGTAGATGTGTCCACTAGATATGATCTTGGTTTCGTGGATGGCTTGATAACTGTGCCTGTGCAATGCATGTCTGTAATGTGCACTGTTGCACCTGATGGTAGAGGTTCCAGAGAGTGTGCTTTGTGGCGGTTATCAAAGTTATTCTTCTGCTTTGATCTGTATCCTTCTTCTTTTTCTTTGAAGTGTTCATAGTCTGGCAATTTGGGGACTAGATGTTTTGGCATGATGGGTATTGTTGCCTTGATCTTTCTTCCCATGAGGAGTTCTGCAGGAGAGTATCCACTTGATAATGGTGTGGATCTGTATGCTAACAGTGCCTTTGCTGGATCATTTTCCTTCTTTAAAATGTCTTTCACCGTCTTTACCGCTCGTTCAATCTCTCCGTTCGCTTGAGGGTAATGGGGCCTACTGGTGCTGTGCTTGAATCCCCATTCCTTTGAAAATTGGACAAATTCTTCGCTTTGATATTGAGGTCCATTATCTGAACGTACCTCATCTGGTACACCATGTCTGGCATAGATTACTTTCAGTGCTCGAATTATTGTAGGTGAAGTTGTACTTTTTGACAGTGCTACGACCTCGACGTAGCGGGAATAGTAGTCTACAACGAGTAGGTAAGTAACCTTTTCCAAAATAAAAAGGTCTGTTGCAATCAGTTGCCATGGTCGTGTTGGGAGTGGTGTTGGCATCAGTGGTTCTGGATGCTGTTGTCTGTGATTGCTGCATGTCTTGCAGTTTTCAACCATATATTTGATATATTTGCTCTTTCCCGGCATTTGTTGATACCTTGATGTCCTTCATGTATTCGATCTAGGACTTGGTGTTGGAGGCGACGTGGAATTACTAATCTTGTTCCTTTCAGTCGTGTGTGATGGTTATTTCTGCACGTACTGACCAATATGACTTTATGGCACTGCTAACTTGGTGTTTCTCTGGCCATTTTTCTGAACAGTACTTCTTTATCTGCTGGCATACTTCGTCTTGCTCTTGCGCTTGTTGGATTTTTCTCAACTTGGGATCTGATACTGGTAAAGCATTGATTACACTTGAAACATGCACATTCATTTCATCTTCATTGATGGTTGGTTGGGCTGGTGGTTGCTCTGCTAGTTTTCTTGACAGTGTATCGGCTGTGTAGTGTAATTTTCCAGGTACGTGATGGACATCCTTAATGCCAAATCTCATTAATCTCATCTTGTAGCGTTGCAATCTCGGCCACCATGTGGTAATTTGTCTATAGTATGTTTGGTTAGCAGAGGTACCAGTGGTTTGTGATCAGTTTCAATGGTTATGAATTTCCCAATGATGTAATTGCTTGAATGTTCACAAGCCCATGTGACAGCTAAGGTTTCCTTTTCTATCTGGGCATATTTGGATTCTGTAGCAGTCATCGCTCTGGACATGAACGATACTGGTTTCCAGTTGTCTTTAGTTTCTTCTTGTAGGAGGACAGCTCCAAGGCCATATGAGGATGCATCTGCTGCAATCTTTGCTTCTTTATTTGGGTCATATAAAGTTAGCACTGGTGCTGATGTCAGGCCTCTCTTGACTTTTTCAAAAGCTTTTTGCTGTGGAGTCCCCCACATCCATGTTGTATTCTTCACTAAGAGATCTCGAATGGGTTTGGTTATGTCGGCTAGGTTGGTTGTAAACTTGCTGAATTGGTTTACCATTCCTAAAAAGGATCGAACTTCATGCAGATTGGTTGGTGGTGGCATGTTGACAATTGCTTGGACTTTTTCTGGATCTGGTGTGATGCCATTTACTCCAACGATTTGGCCAAAACATTTCACGCTTGAAACGTTGAAAACACACTTTTCGCTATTAAGTGTCACGTTGGCGTTGCTGAGTCGTTGCAGTACTGCGTCCAATCTTTTGTTGTGTTCCTCTTGGGTTGAGCCATGAATTAGAACATAGTCAATGTTGCATACCACACCGTCTAAGCCTTCGAGGATTTGGCTCATGCATTTCTGGAAATTTTCTGACCCCGAGCTAATTCCAAAAGGAAGGACGTTGAAACGGTATCGTCCCCAGGGTGTAATAAATGTTTTTAGATTTCTTGATCTCTCGGATAGCTTGATTTGCCAGAATCCGGAGTTGGCATCTAATCTTGAAAAGTGTTGAGCTCCTGCAAGTTTTCCCAATATGGTGTCTGTCTTTGGCAGTGGATGGTTCTCGCCGTCAATAAACTGGTTTAACTTTGGCAGGTCTACACACACTCTGACTTTACCGTTGCTTTTTGGCGTTACGACCATCGAGGCACACCATTCGGTCGGTTCATCAACTCGAGAGATTACTCCGTTACGTTGCATTATTTGTAATTCAAGTTCGGTTTCTTTATACAGTGGTATTGGAACTTGTCTAGGAACGGTGATCGCGAAAGGTATTGCATCTTTCTGAATCTTGATGTCGTATAGTTGATCTTTGATCTTTCCAAGACCGATAAAAAGGTTTGGATACTTTTCTTCACACACTTGCCTTCGTTATGTTGCTTTTGAGAGAGTCAACACAGTTAATTAACTTGATACTTTGAGCTGCCCGTCGTCCTAGCAACGATCTTTCTAATCCCTTGACGACGAATATTTCCTCAGTAATTGTGTTGTTATCATGTCGTAGCTGTGTGGTGAATGTTCCTAAGCGGTCCATCTTGTGGTTGCACGGACAAATAAGCACTTTCCGAGTGGGTTTGAGGGTTTTCTGTAATTTGACCTGTTGATAAACTGTCAAAGGTATCACAGTGACGTCTGCGCCGCTATCAATCTAAAAATGAGATGGCTGTATTATTTACGTCGATCTCAACGGTTCACGGGTTGTTGGAGGAGTTGTTTACTGTGTCGAGATTTACGATTTCTCCCAAGAAGTACGCGTCTTCTTCCGATGAACTTTCCTGGCGAGAAACTTCGTCAACTTGTTTGTTGCGGTGCTGTTTATTAATATCTTTACTTCAACACGCTTTGGCCCAATGTCCCTTTTTGGAGCATTTGTTGCATGTAGATTCGATGGCTGGGCACTTTTGCCTTGGATGCACTGGTCCTAGGCATCGCGTACATTTATTTCTGTCGAAATTGTTGCTTTGTTTTCTGTTAGTGAATTTCCAACGTTGTTGTTGTCTTCTATTTATATTGTCAATGTTATGCTCTTCGTTTCCGGTCGACTGCTCGCCGTGAATGACGCTTTGTTGCTTTTTAACTTCCTCACTTTGTCGAGGTTGAGCCATCGCTTTTGCTAAGGTTGGGTTTGGATCGAGTTGTAGCTTCTCAGATAGTTTCTTGTTTTTAGTCCGACGACGATACGATCTCGTATTAGCTGATCATTAAGTGCGCCAAATTCGCAGTGTTTGGCGAGACAATGCAAGTCGCTGACGAAACTTTCAACTGGTTCTCTTTCGTTTTGCACCCGAACGTTGAACTTTGCTCGTTCGAATATAACGTTTCTTTTGGCGACGAAATGGTTTTCGAAATTGACTCAGACCAAACGATGTTATAATGTCATCTGCATCGTCTCCCATACTGTAGATGAGCGCGTTTACTTGTTTTTCTTCCTCTTTCTTATCTAGCTCGGTAGCTATTCTGAATTGCTCGAACCAACGAATCTATCTAGTCCACTCCGTCGATTTAGAAGAAAATTTTAATGGAGGTGTAATTTGATACGTTGTGAAGCTTCGCACCTGCGGCTGCGTTCCTTCGTTTGTTTCTTCCTCTGACATTTTGATGAATACTATTCTCAATAAATGTCTTGTTTATATCTGTGTCTGACACGCTGGGTTTTTTTTTTCGTTCAGATCTTATTATTCTTATTTTGTTTTTGCGCTACTGCTCGAACCTTCAACCGCTGCCACCATGTGGTAATCTCGGAAAGAGGCTTTTATTATATTCTATGTTAGTTTTATTTACAGGCTTGATGACGTCATAATTATTAGGATATTTAATTGGGTAACACTACAGATGATAGCAAAGTTCTTTTGTCATTTCCAATTAACACCAAATCGGAGGCGAAGGCCAAACTGGAAAAAGATCTCATCAGAGTTACTAGCTGCACAAACTCTCTACTAATAAATCCTGGCAAAACTAAATTTCTACTTTTTGGATCACCGCAGTTATTGAAAACCTTTACTGAAGGTCTTTCATTAAATTTTCTTGGAAAAACTCTTCACCCTGTGTTTTCAGCTAAAGATTTAGGCTTAATTATTGATGCACACTTGAAATTTGATGAACACATGAGCAAGTTGGTGTCTTCGTGCATGAGCTAATTGTGCTAAATTAATAGAATTCGTCACCTTTTAGATCAGGAAAACCTGACTCTCATTGTACAAAAACTGGTATTAAGCAAACTATTTTATTGCTTTTCGGTGTGGTCAGGCACTGCAGCAAAGAACATAAAGAAGCTGCAATTGGTTCAAAACTTCGCTGCACGGGTTATATCAAATACGTACAAATACGACCACATAACACCAGTTTTGCAAGAACTTACATGGCTACCGGTAGATCGACAACTACAGTACAGAGACACTATTCAAATTTTCAAATGTTTGAACGGTTTGTCCCCGTCTTATCTAAGTAATACATTTTACCAATGTAGCACAATACATGAACATTCCACTCGAAATAGAAACGATTTATCGATCCCAATGTTTCAAACAACCACTGGGCAGAGATCGTTCCATTATCGTGCTGTCAAATTATGGAACAATTTGGACAGCTCCTTTAAATCAATTAATGATATTAAACTTTTTAAAGTTGAACTTAAGAAACATTTATTGAACGCATAATTTTCATACGAATTTTTAACACTTGTAAATATAGTAAATTCTTCTTAAATATTTTAAATTTAATTTTTGTATATTATGTAAATGTATGCTGAAAAGCCCTTCGGGAAGCATAAATTAAAGTATGTATGTTTGTATGAATATGAATTGATCTAAATCATGCAAATTTGCAAAACTTTTCAATTTAGATTCAGAAGATTGCAGGATTTTTGCTATTATAGTCACAAAGTATAATAACTTCAAAGTCATCCGGTAGTTTAGATACGACAACATCTAGTTCTTACAGGAAAGTTTGGTGCTCTATAGATGGTACATATACAAGTATTTTTTTAGTTTTGGTTGTGACAATTTAATAGAACAAGTTTCAATGGCGTTTATTTCGATGAGATCGGGTCGAGCACGAAAAGGAATCTTATGCCTTCACGTTTATATATTGCTGTGTCGCCACCATGTTTTCCAGTTCGCCGGTCTTGTCTAGTAAAAGTGTATTCAGGGATATATAATTATTTGTCTGTAATCGACGAGTTTAGCCATGTCTCAGAGATGGTGAATATGTCACAGGGCTGATCTTTTTGCATAAGACGGAGGGAATCTATCTTTGAAAATAAGCTTCGGATGTTTAAATGACTGATCTTTAGTTCACGAGTTTTAGGGCACATTGTATACTTTGTATATATAAAGGGCACATTGTATACTTTCATGTATATATTACGCTCACCGCTCATGTGGTTTGAGCACTCTTATGGATTGGGCGGAGAGTCTCTCTCAATGAGACGTTTACTGTTTGCATTATGCATTGCTCACTGCTCGCAGTTTGAGCACTTTGGTGACTCCACAATGCAATCCTACAATGTGTAGCCGTACATAGTGGGTCCCAAGTCCACAGTTACCATAAAGCCATTATGGTGATAGCCGGTAGGGCACATTGTATACTTTCATGTATATATTACGCTCACCGCTCATGTGGTTTGAGCACTCTTATGGATTGGGCGGAGAGTCTCACTCAATGAGACGTTTACTGTTTGCATTATGCATTGCTCACACTGTTATTTTCAACGAGTAGTTTTAACTCTTTTTAGAGGATCAAAGTTAACTCCATGCGGGTGAGTTATTTTACAGGAGTTGTTTTAACTCTACTTTCTGGAGTACCGTATCTGAAAGTTATCCCTTACGCCGGAGTTAACCGTCTCAACTGGGGTTACGCAAACTCTTTTAGAGGAGTTAAAACTTGTCGGAGTTATTTTAACTCTATTTTGGGGGTGAATTCCTGAGATAAGATCTCAATTATAACAAACACGATCAAAATACACGCGTAAACAACAATTTATGTTTTTGTGTTCTTTATTTCTGTTTTATTAAATAATATTTAATGATAATTTTTAATACAGACGATTGGCCTAGCCTACGCATAGACGGCGGAATATTCAGTACCGATTAAATCAGGGACGGATACGGAGCGTCTGCACGCATGCTATAGCTAAGGCCCGGTTCAATCGTCGAACTTATGATTCTTCCGAACCTAATTCAGCGGCGAGTTTGAATAATTAAGTTCGACTCGAGCTGTCGAGAATTTCGACTTCGTTTGGTTGATAGGCTCGACAGCTAATTCAAACGTCATACTTCTCATGAACCGAACCTATACGGCCGAGTATTTTTACGAGTTTCGGAATTCGGGTGTATTTAAAAAATGGTAAAATGCCCGACAATATTATCGCACAAACACTCAATGGGATATTTATTATATTACTTGTATTTTATGATTTGTAAAGTATTTTCAAAGCCAATTAAAATCTATCTTCCGGACGGAATATGACAACTCGCAAAGAAGCCAGCAAAATACTTGAATCTGATTGGAGAAAAATTACAAACAGCGAAAACCTGTCAATCAAGTTTTTAGGCAAAAGAAATTTTAATTAATTTTTAAGTTTTAACTGCCGCCGCCTCGGCAAAGAAAGTTCGAAGATATGTGAAGCCTCAAAAACAATACAAATGAATTGTAAAATGCATGTATAACTATTATGACAGAAAAGTACGTTGCTTAAAGTTATTCCTCGCTGCTGTCCAGAACTTGAATCGCCTAATTCGTGGCGAACCTGACGACTGGTCGAAGCTTCAAGAACCAGAACCGACTTCAGCCGGCAAATTTCCATCACCGAACGAAAAGGAGCAGTCCTGAGAACATGGTTGATGCCGGTTTGAAAAGGAGGACGAATTGGTGGATAAAGACTGTAAAACTCGTTCTTCGGTCTTGTTGCCGCTCAACTTCAGGGACATGTCTTTCAAGTTTGTTGCTGTTCGGACGCTTCAGAATAATTGTCCAAAGACTTCAAATTTATTTGTCAAGCCAACCAATGTTTAATTAATGGTCGACATTCGCGTGGCGTAGTGTGGAAATCACGAACGGAATATATATGATTGGTGAAGCGACCAGAATGATATAGTCCTGGTGCAACGCTGATGTATTCTACCAAGTGGTTGTCGCTGAGTTTGGCCAAGTGGTTGTCGCTGTTATACCAAACTATTTCGGAGCTTGGGGCTGCCATTGCTGTCAACTGGATTTCTGGCGAGATAAGACTTGAAAAAAGCGACCGGGCAACGTGGGCCTTTCGTGGCGTACATTTTGGGAGAAAAAAGGCTCTGTGTGTCAGCCAACTGACGTACTCGTTTACCTCAGGAGCTAGCGGCTGCGAAGGAGACTATAGACGGGAATGAAATTCACTCATAGAGCCAAAAACTATCTCGCTTACCAAGGAAGAGACCGATAATTGAGTTATTTTATTTATACATGTCAAACTTGTATTAAGTAAAAATATTTGTTACGATAGTATATTTAAAATAAAGACATGCAAGTGCATTTAACTCGAAAACATGGAGTTTATTTTTATATTTTAACCCAAATTTCTGGAGTAAAATTAACTCTTCATTGCCGAGTTATTTTTAACTCCGAAAAGAAGAGTAACATTTAACTCCAAAAATCGGATTGTTCTGGACTCAAAATTTAAACCCCGATTCTGGAGTTAAAACTACTCGTTGAAAATAACAGTGCACTGCTCGCAGTTTGAGCACTTTGGTGACTCCACAATGCAATCCTACAATGTGTAGCCGTACATAGTGGGTCCCAAGTCCACAGTTACCATAAAGCCATTATGGTGATAGCCGGTAGGGCACATTGTATACTTTCATGTATATATATATATATATATATATATATATATATATATATATATATATATATATATATATATATATATATATATATATATAATATATATATATATATATATATATATATATATATATATATATCTATATATATATATATATATACATATATCTATATATATATATATATCTATATATATATATCTATATATATATATATATATATATTAACAGTCTTGTGTAGCATCCATCCAGACGTTTCTCTAAAGTTCAAGTCAGAGTCCAGCTTTCAGAGCCGTATACCAATACGGCTTCCACAGTAGCTCTGAAAAATTGGATCTTTAATTGTCTGGATAGATTGAAATTCCACACCGCAGTTAATTTATTGAGAGCTGACCACGCCTTGGCTTTACGTATATTGACATCTTTATTGGTGCAGTCCACCCATGATCCGAGATATTGGAAATCTTCAACCTGCTTTAGCTTGTTGTTGTCTAGGGTTTTGATTTCCCCTTGCTGATTATATGCAATGTATTCTGTCTTGGAGCAGTTGATATGTAGACCGACTTCCCGTGCAGCTTCTTCCACCCTTTGAAGCAATTCCTGAGCATTTACTAGGTTATCTGAAACCAAGGCAATGTCATCAGCATATATATATATATATATATATATATATATATATATATATATATATATATATATATATATATAAACGACAAAGAGCAAAACCCGCCTCGGCCAATTCAACATCTATAGATTACAAAATAATAGGCCACGACCCAAAACCAACTATAAACCAATTTAATAAATTTTCGACTGCATGTGACAGCCTTCGTCAGAAAATGTATATATATATATACTGTATATATTATATATATATATACAGTATATTTTCCTTCACCATAAATCCTTTCAACATGTAGTTTGATCGAGTGAAATGCCAAATATTACCTATAAAATACACATAATCTTATCCCGGCATTACCACCACCATATATACAGAACTCGTGACCAGGCTCTCGGCAACGGCTTCCGTAGCTCAGTGGTCAGAGCACTGCACTAGCATCGCAGGGTCGCGGGTTCAATTCCCAGCCGGAATGCCTTAAAGTTGCATTTTTCGCAACTGGTCCCGGTTTGGTCTTAAAATGTATGTATTCCAAAACTCGAAATTTTCCTTCACCATAAATCCTTTCAACATGAAATTTGAACGAGTGAAATGCCAAATTATACTGATAAAATACCTAGAATATTATTTGCACTAGCATCGCAGGGTCGCGGGTTTAATTCCCAGCCGGAAGGCCTTAAAGTTGCATTTTCGCAACTGGTCCCGGTTTGGTCTTAAATTGTATGTATTCCAACACTCGAAATTTTCCTTCACCATAAATCCTTTCAACATGTAGTTTGATCCAGTGAAATGCCAAATATTACCTATAAAATACCCAGAATCTTATCCGGGCATTACCACCTCCATATATACAGAACTCGTGACTAGGCTCTCGGCAACGACTTCCGTAGCTCCGTGGTAAGAGCACTGCACTAGCATCGCAGGGTCGCGGGTTCAATTCCCAGCTGGAAGGCCTTAAAGTTGCATTTTTCGCAACTGGATTTGAACCCGCGACCCTGCGATTCTAGTGCAGTGCTCTGACCACTGAGCTACGGAAGGCGTTGCCGAGAGCCTAGTTACGAGTTCTGTATATATGGTGGTAATGCCGGGATAAGATTCTGGGTATATTATAGGTAATATTTGGTATTTCACTCGATCAAACTATATGTTGAAAGGATTTGTGGTGAAGGAAAATTTCGAGTGTTGGAATACATACATTTTAAGACCAAACCGGGACCAGTTGCGAAAAATGCAACTTCAAGGCCTTCCGGCTGGAATTGAACCCGCGACCCTGCAGCGATGCTAGTGCAGTGCTCTGACCACTGAGCTACGGAAGCCGTTGCCGAGAGCCTAGTCACGAGTTCTGTATATATGGTGGTAATGGCGGGATAAGATTCTGGGTATATTATAGGCAATATTTGGCATTTCACTCGATCAAACTATATGTTGAAAGGATTTGTGGTGAAGGAAAATTTCGAGTGTTGGAATATATATATATATTGTATATATATATATATATATATATATATATATATATATATATATATATATATATATATATATATATATATATATATATATTGTTTGCTGTTACTGTTAGTTTCACGCCCGTAGACGATCTTCAGACAACTTTTTTAGGGCCTTCGGGACTGTAGAGGGGGTTATTCAACTACAATTATCTAAACCGATGTTTGCATCTATTTGGTTTGTTTACACAAGTTTTATGTACAATTATATAATTTTGCAAAATATTTGCAGGAACAGCTGCACGTGGTAAAGATTTTATAATTTACTACATTATAGAAGTCAGCTTTAACAATACAAAAAAAAGGCGTTCGGGTATGGGTACCGAACGCGTTCGGAACAAGTTCTGAACGTGTTCCAAACGCATTCCGAACGCTGCCGGAACTCAATTGGAACGCGTCCGAGTCTCGAAGCGCTGTTGTTATCGTGATCAGATCGGCCACGCATCGGAATTCTTCGTTGTTCCCGGCCAAAGTTTAGCATCACTTTATCATTTGGAGAGCTTTCCACATATTCAAGGAATAGAATAATTTCTTTAAAGTTAAATATGTCATGAAGAAGAGGGTTTAAAAAACCAAGCTCAGAATTAGTTAGTCTTGTTTTCTTGTTTGCTGCCCACATGGAGCGATTGAAATAGAGTATCTATACTGACAATGATAAAATGGAAGAGAATGACGAATTATAAACATATAATATAAACATATATATACGATCACATATCCATATGAATATAAAGTGTTTCTAAAGTAGCATCACGCGCTTGCGAATTGCCACAGGATGTCACTTTCGGTCAGTGAGTGTTCATCGTCGATTCGTTTCTTTGAAACTATTTAGAAATACCGAGCGCTTGCTAGGAATTGACACAGATGAAGAATGGCGTTTCGTTCTGCGAGTATTTCTAAAGTGGCATGTTTTTGTGAATGCCATTCTAAATCAGTAAATGAGAGGTTTCATGCAATTGAGCGAGTATTGCATGCCTTTAAGCGCTATGTTGAAATTACGCGCTCGGCCGAATTGCCAGACGTGAAAGATGTCACTATCGGTCTGTGAGTGTTCATACAGTAACCTTTCGAAACAATAGCCCTTTAAGCTGTTGCTATTAATAGCTCAAAATGCGGAAAAAAAACCCAAATTTTACTCACAAATTAGTGCAAATGAGTAACATTTTCTTTTGTTATGGCTGCAATAATTCGGGGTAAATGTACTGACGTCATCTCGACAAAGTACTATTCATTCACTAACAACTGTGGAGAAGTGTTCGAATTACCGGTGATCGCGATAGGCAAGGCACTCAACAGCGAAATGGCGAATCTTGAAAAAGTTCATGTTCAAATTCAAGATTACCATATCCAACATGGCGTCGCATGATCGAGTGGTTTACAATTATTACCAATGCCATGGCAAATTCAAACGAACGAAATGTAATCGAAGTATCTTACCTCTTCATGGTCATCAGAATGGTGTTCTTCGACTTCTCTATTCTCAATGTCAATGTCAATTTCTTCCACTTAGCTCTCCGCCATGTTTACAGAATCGCATGTTGCGTCGCCGCTTAAGCTGAATGCTAATCAGCGGTAAATGTGGTCACGCGGTATGCTGTTGATGCAGTACCGCGGGCGACGAAAGCTGGTCACGCGAAGCCAAAGCATGTGTTTTGAAATGAAAACATTTTAAGACAATTTCATTTCAGCATAGAACGCATTTCAGCATGTAAGCATAAGACGCGGATAATATTTACAAAACTCTTGACAATTTCACCAATGCAGTGACAACGAATCAACACGACGGTATTTTCATAGTGCTTTCTCTTACCACCAGTAATTAGCGTCTACCGGCCAAGCGACGATCACTAAGTCGAGTCTGTCTGTTAGGTAAATCACGATATCCGACGAACTTTTCTATTCAAAACCGGAACGCGCGTTCTCACAAGTTCTCACAATAAGCATCACCGTTATTGTGGACTGAAACGCACTGTGTCTACAGTAATATATTAAATTATATAAAATATATAAGAAATGTGATGATGTTCGGTTACCTTAAAATTGTACGGTCAGCGATGGACGTGTATGTGCTTTTCAGCTTTCCTTTATTGTCATACTTAACGCTCATTGAGTGACCAGTTGAAGTCGTAAATCTTGTTGGAAGATTGTTTGACTGATTGTATGATATAGTAATGACAACGTTGTCGCTTGTTCTTTCAATATAAGACAGTAGTTTGCTTGATGTGTTGTAATGGTACTTCAAATTCGTGTCCCTCTTGACAAGCACAAGTGCTGTACGGATCGCATAAAATGAACAAAATCATCACTATTATCAATAAGTTCCACAAATAATTATATAATTTTGCAAAATATTTGCATACACACCACGTGAAATATTTTTACAATCATTAATATGTTACATCTATAAGAGAGGTTAGAACTGGAAGAATCGAAATATTGACTTTAATTTGGTTGGGAGGCAGCCGCTCTTATACGACAGAGCTCTAGCATTATACAGGGTGTATAAGATATCGAGACCATTAGAAATTAACCTATTGTTGTTAAGCACAAGATTTTATGCTCCTGGGAATCTAAAATAGCTTCTAATCGTATGAAGGAGCATAACTGCATACTCTTACGGAAATAGTTGATGGTACTATACCTATATACATAATACTTATTACACTTTTTGCAACTTATCATATCCAGACGAGTCACATTCAAAGGTATACTAGGAATTATTATCAGAAGTGAAATGCTGCCTCTGCACTGACGAGGATCAAATAAATAGACTATAGAAGCTACACCACATCATATAGCCTTGTAATATTAAAATAACATACATGTATGGTAATCATATGGCGCGTTTATAATGTCAAAATTCAATGTTTGAACGCCATACATCTAATTCGAACAACATTTACACGGAAGAGCAAGCCTCGCAAAGTTATAACTTTCCTATTCGAACTTCACTGCGAACTCCAAATCGAACTTCACGTTTGTATACATATTATTGAACAAACGAACGGGAATAGGCGTTAACTCGGGCTACAGGCTACTTGGGCTTGCACATGTATGTATAGTACGCAGCACAACATATGCATACCAACGAATATGTAGCTATATTTAAATTGAAGTAATATATTGTAAGCAATGATAGTATTACATTTGGATATCTGGAAAAGTAAACAATGTCGAACTGCCAACTATGTTGAATCGTGTAGCTTTGTTCCAATAGAAACTAATGCAACATCCACTTTAACTTGTACAACTTTTGAAATACAGCAGCTACAGGCATGTAAAAGTACTTTTAAAATTTAAATTTCTGATGTAATATTTATAACGAATGTTTTCGAAGAGCTCTGTGGAAACATCGCGCTTGACGAATATGACAATATCACAAATGTCAAGGCATGTTCGATATTGCGCTTTTTAAAAAAAAACTAAAACTAAAAAGTAAGGTAGCACAATAACGTTTACGTATATTGTAGACAGATAAATTATCTTTGTTTTAAGGTATAAGAGAGCTTGTAGGGTTGATTATTTGTCAAGAAAACGTTCGACGTATTTGGGTTAAATTATACGATGCTGTTTTTGAACAAGGCGTTCCTCTTCGAACGTTTTGTTGAGAAAAAGTAAACTTCACAAGGTTTAATGCACGAGTTGTTTGACTTGTCTAATGTCTACTAACCAACAGCAACAAACCACAGTTGGTAAGTTGCATGTTCAACGACAGAAATCCCTCACGAGGAATGAAATCAAGTACATGTTGTATCCTTTTACTAAGACATTGTAGATGGTGGTCGAGTTCCACTCGATAACTGGAATAGTTTGTGCTGTTAAAAGCGCTGATAAACTGATGAAAGAGCACTGCTTTCCTCGAGACTGACAACTGAAACCTTCATTGCCTTGATAAATACTTCCACGAGAAACTAAAGACATGATGTATTGTCAATACCGTGAATTTTCTGTATCGAAGGTAGCGTGGTAGCGGAATTACATGCGCACTTGAGTCACTTTCGAGCTCATATATCGATGACGTAATGCCGACACACAAACAAACGCAAAATTTAATAAATCGAGATCTTGTCAGCTATATATAGCTCGGTAACAGGACTGGGCACGAGTAAACGCAATAGGCATGTCAAGAATAGTGTGCCTCCCGTCAGGGAGGCAGCAAAACTAGTATGCTAGTATGAGTCTCAAAAGATATGCAAACTAGACAAACCGACATATTTGGCATCTAGATTTGCCGCATGGCCGAATATCCTTCGGACCTGAAACTTCAATAGATTTAGGTAATTTTTCCCTAACTAAATGATCTTTAAGATTTTAAGGCCTTAAACAAACGAAATGACGAATTGAAACAAACCGTGCCACTGGAAAAACTTCTTTGGTAGTGGCAGTACTAACCAATATAGGATAAAGATCATTAATTATTTTGCGAGCTCCGGAAAGAGAGGGATGAAAATCCAAAATCATAGGTCTACCAGAATCATTACTGACAGACGGTTTTCTTCTGATAACTTCACAACATACGCTCGGCTCTTTTATGAATCTGCGAATACAGAAAATCATCATGGTAGCCCTTCCTCTTCAACCATGTTTTCATCTCTCTTGTTACGTTCTGGCCTTAAAAGCTGTGGTTTTGCTACATATACGCCTGGCACGTAAGGCCTGGCTGTAGGCTATTGCTCGCTTAACATAATTGGGATGACAAGATTTTTTATGGAGGTACTGATGTGTGTCTGTCGGTTTACAATACAGGTCAGTAGAAATTACTCCTGCTGAGAAAGACACTAATACATCTAAATGTGGTAAAGAATCGGAGACACTCCAGGTAAATTTGATAGTTTCATGAAACGAATTTAAGGCAGTAAAAAATTCGTCAAGATGTGCCCTGTCATGTGTCCAAATCATAAATACATCGTCTAAAAATCTCAACTATAGCCATGGTTTTCAAAGAAGACTGAATAAAAAGGTTGTCCAAATTCGCCATAAAAATATTGGGAAAAGCTGACGCAAATTTTATACCTTTTTTTGTACCTAATTTTTGGTGGTATATCTTTTCGTCAAATGTAAAATAATTATTTTCCAAAACTATATGTGCTAAATCCACTAGCCCAGATGTAGGAATTATATTAAAATTATTCCTACTATCAAGAGCTTTTTTAAGTGCCTCTAATCATTCCTCATGTGGTATGTATAGGTAATCGTATGATAGCGAGTTCAATTAAGGATTTACACCACGAGTGATATTCGAAAATTGTGCCAAAATTGCGCGAGCCGTTAGGCGAGTGCAATTTGGCACAATTTTCAAATATCACGAGTAGTGTAAATCCTTAATTGCACGAGCAAAATCATACGATTACTCATTTATTATATGCATGACAAAATTACGACATGTACGCTTCTTCTTCTTCCAAGTGTTTAAAAATGTCTTGTCTCATTAGTTGATAACAAACATTTTCGCTCTTGGTGTTCTTTGTACTCATTTCAAAATATTTACATGGAATTTTTAATTCATAGTGTACCACAAGTCATTGGAAAAGTGAAAACTTTCCATTGCAGAATAGGCCACCACTTTGCGAAACGGCAGTTTCCTGTGAGGCTTCTCCTGCGAGCCGGCTGTGTGAAAGCAGAATTTATTATGTCAAAACAAATATTAAACAGTCCGGTGCCAAGCGTGGGAAACAGAAATTTAACTGACAGATATTTACGATCGCAACTGGGGATTTGTATTTACAGTCGGTTCCAGGATAGTTTTGTCGCGCGCGTTGCTAGCTATATTTGGAAGTTGACAGTCAGCCAGAAAACAAAAGACCTCCGTTTCGACATAGTTAATAGGGTTATCTCTATTAACTATGATTTCGAAAATGTCAACGAACTTTCGAAGTTCAAATCCAATTGATGAAGTTCATTCTCTCTCCTCCGCAGAGGTTCAGCGGTTTTTCTTATCCCATTACCCTCTAACGCATTCCCATCCCAACCCTTGCCCGCTCTACCGCATTGGAAGCCTCTGCATGCGGAGGAGAGAGAAGTTTATTTACGTGGATGCGTGTGAATGTTTACTCGAAATAAATACGAATCATCACAGTGAGTGATTCATTTCGATCCAGATTGGATGTAAATACTGCGACTACAATTTACAAAACATTAAAAAGCAATCCGTTCAATATAATACTTCAAATAAAGCTGATAACCGACAAAGAAGTCGTTATTATGTTTCGTAGCGAAACAACTTTGTAACCTGGTGCAATCACTTATGGTGTATCAGATAAATTTGCTGAATTACCAATATCCTCTTCCAAAGAAATCTACTAAACTGTTACAGAAATCCCAGCTGAAAGAGAAGGTATAGGTGGCTTGTGTATTCTCAAGCAAATGTACAATTTTAAAATAGCGAATTTTTATCTCTTAGCGTGTGTTATCCGCCTTTTAAAAACAAGTAACAACTTCAAAGAGCAATTAAATTATGAGCGCCAAGAATAGAAGGAACTTCAATTCAAATTTGAGTCTATACGCAAATATTAATACGCGACCCACCGCCGATTGTCACTTCACGGCAAATTTGTGATCACTGTCATCATAGAGGCCATAGTCATAGAAATCAGTCTTTAAATCCTTGTACAACTTCGACACTATAGGTCGACCCGCAAGGTTATAACAATACTTTTGTGTATTTTGGGAATTGAACATGCAAGTAAAACTTTCCCAAATTTACTTTACAATCAGTAAGATATTAAAAGCAATTGGAATGAATTTACTCAAAATTATGCCAAACTTTAAGTTTTTCGGAGATGAGCGAAAAAACCGTACAGCTGGGATCAGAATCGATGCTTTATAAACCAAATAATTAAGTTGCCTATATATGCTTCTCAAACTCATTAATAATTCATGAAGAAAATTCAAAATAAATTAATATTTAATCAGTATTTAGAAATAAGAGGAAGATTAAAGCCGAATTTCCCCAACTTTAATCTCGATTTTCTCACAAAATATGGATTTGTTTGAGAAGCAAGTTCTAACACTCGTAATTGTTTATCCTCTGATGTCTAAATACGGACAAACCGGTTAAAAAAACTCGGCTGCGCCTCGTATTTTCAACCGGCTTGTCCGTATTTAGAAATCAGAGGAAGAACGCTTACTCGTGTTAGAACTATTACTTCAACTTTGTGATCTTCGAGATCTAAAACCACAACTGCGGAACTTTTATCTGCTGATTTAATGACTATATCCTTGTAATTCTTCACATTTTTAAGAGCGACTCTGTCCGAACTAGTAAGGTTGCTGTAAGTAAGGCCTCCCTTACCAGCCATAGAAAACAGTCTAACTTTCACTTGCGAGAGGAACAAGTCCGATGCTGAATCCGAAACAGGAGGATTCCAAGAAAATATGTGAAAAAAATGAAAATAATTAATACTTTGGGAGTTGGGCAAAAATTAACACCCTTAGAAAGAACACTTAATTCCTCTGATATTAAAATTCTAGTCCTGAGCAAGCACTATACTAGTTACTATTGATGTGGTGGGTCTTTACTCGCATATACCACATGAGGAAGGATTAGTGGCACTTAAAAAAGTTCTTGATAGTAGGAATAATTTGAATATTCCTAAATCTGAGCTAGTGGATTTGACACGTATAGTATTGGAAAATAATTACGAAAATATATACCACCAAAAATTAGGCACAGCCATGGGCACAACATTTGCGCGAGCATTTGCCAATATTTTTATTGCGAATTTGGAAAAGCTTTTTATTCAGTTTGTTCTTTTAAAACCAGGGCTGTAGTGGAGATTTTTACACAATGTATTTATGATTTGGACACATGACAGGGCGCATCTTGAAGAATTTTTGACTGCCTTAAATTCGTTTCATGAAACTATCAAATTTACGTGGAGTGTCTCCGATTCTTTACCATATTTAGATGTACAATAGTCTTTGTCAGCAGGAGTACTTTCTATACTGACTTATATTGTTTACCGACAGACACAGATCAATACCTCCATAAAAAATCTTTTCATCCTAATTATGTTAATCGAGCAATACCCTACAGCCAGGCCTTACGCGCCAGGCGTATATGTAGCAAAACCACAGCTTTTCAGGCCAGAACAAGGGAGATGAAAACATGGTTTATGTAGTGCTTGCCCAGTACTAGAATTTTAAAATCAAAGGAATTGAGTGTTCTTTCTAAGCGTCTTACTTTTTGCCCAATTGCCAAAAAAGCGTGATGATTTTTTAATTCGCAGATTGATAGAGCCGAGCGTATTTCTTCGTTCTGAAACTCTCAGAAAAAACTGTTTGTCAGTAATGATTCTAGTACACCTTTGATTTGGGATTTCCATCCCTCTCTTTCCGGAGCTCGCTGATCTTTATCCTATATTGGTTAGTACTACCCGTACCAAAGAAGTTTTGCCAGTGGTACCGTTTAATTGTTTCATTTCGTAGGCCTAAAAATCTTAAAGATCATCTAGTGAGGGCTAAATCTATTGAAGTTTCAAGTCCGAAGGTTATGCAGCCATGCGGCAAATCTAGATGCCAAATATGTCGGGTTTTTCTGGTTTGCATATCGTTCGAGACTCTGATTCTAGGCATACTTATTATATTAATTATACCTTTGAATGTGACTCGTCTGGAGTTATTTATATTATAAGTTGCAAAAAGTATAATCAGTTTTATGTACAGGGTGTCCCAAAAAAAGGCTACCTTTTCAAATTCAAATTAGCATGTTAATTCAAGCAACCTATTGTAGTTCTTTGAAATTCATTATCGCTTTCGAACTACGAATGCGTAAAAACACACAGTTTTATACACATGGGATATTAAACACAATAGGTTGTTTGAATTAACACGCTCATTTGAATTTGAAAAGGTAGCCTTTTTTTTGGGACACTCTGTATAGGTAGTACCATCAACTATTTCCGTAAAAGATTCAACAATCATAAAAGTTCTTTGAATCAATGCGGAATGGGTCAGCGTGGTATACCAGCTTTGCATTTATATGCATATTTTTTTGAACAAGACCACAAAGGTCTTGATGATTTGTCAATTAACATAATAGATAAGACAGATATTCATAACCCTACTGATAGAGATGCGTTCCGGACATACAAACTTGACAGCTTTATTCCTAAAGGGCTTAATTCACGTGATTTTATATAATTTTATTCAATCTACATATTTTAATATTCATTATAACTTGCTTCTATTTAAGTGTTCGGTTTGGCATACTTTTTTGAATATTCTGAAGAAAGGCTGTGCCCGAAACGTAAATGAATAAAGTTTTTTTAATGCGTATTCGTTTAGGAGACAAACGGCACAAACACGGCAAATTAATTTCTAAGTGGAATTAATTGAAATCGAATAAATATTGACCGAGATTAAAGGGACACTCCGGCCCAAATACAAATGTAGTTCATATGAAAGATCTTACTGACTTTAGATTATTTCCAAAGTTTCAGCATTCCTATCAATTTAGTTAAGAAGATGTGGCTAGTTGAAGTTGGAGAGTTTGTCCAATTTCGACGCCATTTTGTTTCTCAAATATGACGTCAATGAGTGACGTGATCTCGTATTATGCCTAAAAGCTCCTCTACTTTCCTGCATGATGAACTAAATAGTTTATTTCGACTAATTTTCGTCCAAAGACCATTCACAATAACTATCACTATGTGATCGCCATCAAAACAACTCCACTGACGATAAATAATCACTCAATGACGTCATATTTTCAAAACCAATATGGCGTCAAAATCCACACATTTTCAACTTCAACTAGCAATATCTTCTCAACTAAATTGATAGGAATGCTGAAACTTTGGAAATAAACTAAAGTCAGTAAGATCTTTCATATGAACTGCATTTGTATTTGGGCCGGAGTGTCCCTTTAACGTTTAAAATAATCTTTGCATGAAAAAAGCTTTTCGCAAATATATCTTTATAACTGAAAAAACATTTCATATAGATAGTGGAGTGTAGAATGCTTGTTTTCGTTCCTTCTTTCGTTAATTGTTATGCAAACCTCTCATAGATCGATCGACCTTGATATTTGATCTATCTGTATTAATCGTTGGAAAATGGATAGTATTTTAATGATATATAATACACGGCCAAACCGAAAGATAACAACAAATTTTTAACAACAAATTTAAAGCTATTAAAATTAACGCCAGAAGGTTGTTTTACAAATTAGGTTTTTTTACAATGCACCTCGACAACAGAAAAATAACCTAAAAGTTACTACTTACAGCTCAATGTCACGTTCAAGTAAAGTTCCCCAAGAAGAGCATTGTAAAAAACTCCATCTGAGTTTATAAGTTCAAAAATATACGGTTGTCTCTCCCACTCTAGAAAAACGTCCAACTGAGTAATTCTTTTCACGCTGGTATCCCTAAAAAAACATTCGCATATAATTAATATCACACTAGAAAACTTAGCGTGTTGTAAGCGTGTTCTAAGTACACGTAGGCGTGTTCTTAATACACATTGACGTGTTATAAACACACGTGAGCGTGTTGTTGACGTGTTGTGATATGTTAGACGTGTTGCGCCGTGTTGTAACAACACGTAGCCAGAACACACTAACGTGTTGTTATAACATAAAATGCGTTACAACACGCACGCAACACGGCTTGCTACACACGAAGCGTGTTGCAAATCAGTTAAAAACACACTGACGTGTAAAAAGTCAGACATTTTGTAACACACTATGCGTGTAAAAAGGGAGACATTTTTAACACTTTCATATGACTCTTACTTGTGATATTTTAACGTGTGTTGGCAATCCTGCCAATCATTTTCAGTTTCATATTGACTTATGGAACACTATTCGTGTCATTTTACAGTTAGTGTGAGAGTGTAAAAAGGAAACAACGCTTTTATTGAAAAGGCTGGAAACGAAACAATACAATTATAAAACATGTACCAAGACCATAAATCAGTTTTTAGTTTTTATATTAAAGACTTCAAAAATGTTACAGCTTAACTGATATATCCGAATTAAGACTTAGACTATTGTATACTTCTCCAATAAAACCTGATTTTTAAACAATGTTTTTAATATGAGGTACAGGTGAATGCTATTCTAAACGGTATGTCCCATAAAACACCAGGGTCTTCGTAGGCTCTTTCTTTTTGTGCTGACTGCTGGAGACCATGAAGAAATATCCTTTCGAAAATCGTCCACAACGTCAAAGCGAAAGGCCGAATTTTAGTGAACTCATCAAAATGTTAACGGCAGAAGGTTTGGAGGAAGTTGCAAATAAGCAAGAAGGTCAGTTATTATAGTGTATTTTTGTGACGGCAATATATTTTTTGTTAAAATTCTTTCTGTCAATTGTGAGGATATACTAAGAAGGTCTGCTAATAGTAATATTAATAGTATAATATACTAATACTTTAATGAGTAATTGTTTGTTTTTCCATTTACACAAACGTTGTGAACAGTCATTTGAATAATTAAACTTCTAATTTTGCAATTTTGCCTCGAAAAATTCATGTGAATTGACAGCAAAGCTTGGGCAAATATTAAGAGCTATGTTATTCTATTTCTTTTTTACGATTTTCAGGTGGCACAGGTTTTGTATTTTATATGTTTTGTTGTTGATATTTGTTGTGTTTATTTTTTCTTAATCTGTTTTTAATTAAGTCCAGTTAAAGTAAAACGTAAAATGAAGGCTTTTAGCACTGTATGCTTATATAGGTAATTAAAAATTAGATTTGGCAATATATTCATTGTTTCAAATTTATTTTGGAAGAAAGAAAAAGTAACTATGTCGATAATACCACTATATCTTAGATGAAGAAATCGACGAGGCAACACTTGACCTTCTGACAGCAGAGGAAATCAAACTATAACTATTGGTGTTATTATGCGTTGCGTTGCGTTGCGTTGCGTTGCGTTGCGTATTTATCATTTATATAGACCCAGAGCGAGGGTAATTCGACGAAATATTACCCCGAGGGATGATGATATCATCCCGAGGGGTAATATTTCGACGAATTCCCCGAGCGGAGGATCTATAAATGATATATTATACCGAAACAATCTTGAATGCTGTCTTGAAACGTCTAGAAACGTCTTGTTGTTCCTCCCTTGTTTACAGGCTCATTTTGGTTTACGCGCAAGTCCTGGGTGCGAGCGGGGTATTCCAACTCAAATTCCCCGCTGATTATGTCATCAGTGGGGAATTTGAGGTTAAAGTGGGGAATTCCAGTCTAAATTAACTGGTCACGTGGTACAAATCTAGCTCTTTGATTGGACAATTTATAGTTGAGGTATAATATTATATAATATATAATATATAATATATAATATATAATATATAATATATAATATATAATATATAATATATAATATATAATATATATAATATATAATATATAATATATAATATATAATATATAATATATAATATATAATATATAATATATAATATATAATATATAATATATAATATATAATATAATATAATATTATATTATATTATACCTCAACTATAAATTGTCCAATCAAAGAGCTAGATTTGTACCACGTGACCAGTAAATTTAAACTCGAATTCCCCGCTTTAACCTCAAATACACCGCTGATGAGGTCATCAGTGGGTAATTCGAGTTTGAATTACCCGCTGATGACGTATTCAGCGTGGAATTCGACTTTGAATACCCCGCTCGTACCCAGTAGTCGCGCGTAAACCAAGACGAGACTATAAATAGTGGAGGAACAAGAAGAGGTTCCAAGACGTTTCAAGACAGCATTCAAGATTGTTTCGGTATAATATATAATTTATAGACCCTCCGCTCGGTGAATTCGTCGAAATATTACCACTCCGGATGATATATCCCTTGGGCTTCGCCCTCGAGATATATCATCCCTCGGGATAATATTTCGTCTAATTCCCCTCGCTCCGGGTCTATAAATCATAATTATATATTATATATCATATACCATATATCATAATATATAATATATAATATATAATATATAATATATAATATATTATATATTATATATTATACTATTTTATAAAATAAGTCGTGTCTTACGCACGCTGTGATTGGTCAGTTACCATGTTTATATCAGGCTATATAACATGGATGGATTACGCCATCGTGATACGCCATCAATTAGCCATCATACGCCATCAATTAGCCATCCATTAGCCATCATACGCCATCAATTAGACATCACGGCGCCATCATACGCGAGTAAGGAGAATTTACGTGTTGATAACAAATATATTTGTACATTTTATTTGCTTTCTACAGGTTATTTTATAAAAGAAATAAAAAACATTTTTATCCGTGTTCCCATACGTTATATAAACACTCGTGGAAGTTTGTGAGAACTCGAAATCGCGTGGAAACACTCGCCCTACAGGCTCGTGTTCCCACTATGATTTCTCGTTCTCCCAAACTTCCACTCGTGTTTATATAACAGTATGTAAACATGGAAAATGTTTTCTATTTCTTAAATATTATTATATTATTATATTATTATATTATTATATTATTATATTATATTATTATATTATTATATTATATTATATTATATTATATTATATTATATTATATTATATTATATCATATTGTATTATATTATATTATATTATATTATATATATATAATATTAGTACTGCAGTAGCTAGTGTTTTTATATATATATATATATATATAAATCTATGACAAGTTATGACAAAATATGTTTCAAATACACTGTAAACTATTGTGCAATGCAATGTGCAATGCAATGTGCAATGCAATGTGCAATGCAATGTGCAATGCAATGTGCAATGCAATGTGCAATGCAATGTGCAATGCAATGTGCAATGCAATGTGCAATGCAATGTGCAATGCAATGTGCAATGCAATGTGCAATGCAATGTGCAATGCAATGTGCAATGCAATGTGCAATGCAATGTGCAATGCAATGTGCAATGCAATGTGCAATGCAATGTGCAATGCAATGTGCAATGCAATGTGCAATGCAATGTGCAATGCAATGTGCAATGCAATGTGCAATGCAATGTGCAATGCAATGTGCAATGCAATGTGCAACGCAATGTGCAACGCAATGTGCAACGCAATGTGCAACGCAACGTGCAACGCAATGTGCAACGCAATGTGTAACGCAATGTGCAACGCAATGTGCAACGCAATGTGCAACGCAATGTGCAACGCAATGTGCAACGCAATGTGCAACGCAATGTGCAACGCAATGTGCAATGCAATACAATAACACTAATAGTTTTAGTTTGATAACATAATTATACATTTTCTTTTACATCTAATAAACGTACTGAAACTAGTACAAATTTTCCGGTCCAAAAATTTGGACACCATTGACGAGACTTTCAAATCTTTATGCAAAAGTTTTTTAAAAGAAAATTAAAAGTGCAGCTAATTGGCTTGTACTAATATTTGGTATATATGCTAGTTAGCTGCTCTTGTATTGTAATTATATCAGATAATCAATAATGAACTCTCTACCAGATATATTCTATCCTATTTAATGTAACTTTTTAATGACTACCTGTCTTGATCATAGCCCTAATATGGTTATTACAGGTTGTCATGCACATAACAAAATTTGTTAACATCTTTGTATTTCAATGTATTTGTATTTTCTTTTGTGCATTAAATCTACTATTAATACTACTCGTACTATTGAGTGAAGCTAAACAGCTCCAATTTATTGAATACATGGAGCAGCAAATAAATAAAGCAAAAAATCATTCAATTTTTATGATAAGACACTGTACATTATTTCAATTGGTGAAAGTCAAAGTAAAGTGTAGTAAACTTGAATGTCAGAAAGATATATCCATTTTAAGAACCAACCAGGACCAGTTATTTAAAATGCATTTCCAAGACCTTGCCTAAGAATTGCAACCTCTGGATTTCTAAACCAACACTCTGCTGACAGAGCTACAGAAGCCTTTAAATTGGCATGTGCAATATGGTGTAAGACTTTGGAGTTGCATTTTTCACAACTATAGTACTGCAGGTTGTGTCTTAAATGTATATGTACTGATGTTTACTTTAAAATAATAATGTGCATGTGTAAGTCAGTAAAAAGGAAATTTCCTCATTTAAAACTAAAATTGCAGTACCTAAGGGTTGGGGAGATGCTTGAGCCATTGAGCTATATGGACTACAGTCAGGATATAATATAAGTATATTATATAATACTATATACAGTATAATATTACTGTATATACAGTAATATAGATTTAAGATATATAATATAAGTTACCACATTTAGTAACTGACAGACTAGCTGGCACTTTGTCCATCTTAAATATTTTAATAAACTTACATACAATATTGTTCCATTAATTTTCAGAAGGACTAAAGGAGATACGCAGTCCAGTGTTTTATAATAACGCTCCGTGTTTGATCACTCAAATCTGCGACCGGAATCGAACAAGCCTTCATTTATGTCGACAGAGTGTTTGTACAGCATGTCAAGTACTCAAGTCACCAGTCAATTGTCATAATATTATACTGAAGCTGTTTAATGAAAATATGGCAAAGAAACACTCAACGCAGCTGCACTGAACGATGCTGTTTTTATGGATAAGGCGCAAACAACAAGAAAGAACCACTAAATCGAAGAAAGTTACCAGGCCAAACAAACTAGGATTGAACTTTGACATTTGAAATTAATAGATTATATTATTTGCTGCTAATATTAAAATTTGCATCAAAATCTTATTTTATTTTGTGTGAAGCGGAACACGCCTTTAGAACGGAACACGCCAGCTCACAACACGTCTGTCGTAGAACACGCTTTTAGACATCGGCAACACACAAAGCGTGTCCGAGCTGCAACACTGCAAGTGTGTCACGTTAAAATCTTACAACACGCCAAACGTGCTAATTTATAACACGCCAAACGTGTTAATTTACAACACGCACTTTTGTCCCCTATAACAACACGCCAATTTGGGGTGCGTGTTCTGAAAACATGTTGTGTGTTATTGTAACACGTCATAGTGTGTTCTTACAACACACATAAATTTGGAACACGCTGCAGTGTTCAACACGCTAAAAGCGTGTTGAAAATTGGCGTGTTGTTACAACACACTTACATCTTGACAACGTGCTCTAGCAACACGCTTCCACATACAACACGCTTGTATTACAACACGCTAAAGCCGTGTTGAACACGTTTGGCGTGTTGATATAGGGGACAAAAGTGCGTGTTCTTACAACACGTTTGGTTTTCTAGTGCATTCAGGTTAAGCCGAATTGTCGATTATTGCCAAGTTGGAGTTATTAGACGATCATCAGAGTATAGACAATGTATTCTCTCGTTTGAGAAGAAACTTTCCGACTGGCCTTTCTGACCATATAAAACAGAGAGACGTTTAACCAGTTAGCTATACTGATTATGAAACTCCAAATCATTAAATATTTATCCGAATCCAAATCATTAAATCGAACATACATTTTCTGTTCTATCGCAAATGAATTATAAGAATCTGTTTTAATGTTAAGGATTTACACTATGAGAGAAATTATAATTACTTGTTCATATATATATTACCACCATATATACAGAATTCGTGACTAGGCTCTCGGCAACGGCTTCCGTAGCTCAGTGGTCAGAGCGCTGCACTAGCAATCGCAGGGTCGCGGGTTCAATTCCTACCGGAAGGCCGCTAAGTTGCATTTTTCGCAACTGGTCCCGGTTTGGTCTTAAAATGTATGTATTCCAACACTCGAAATTTTCCTTCACCATAAATCCTTTCAACATGTAGTTTGATCGAGTGAAATGCCAAATATTACCTATAATATACCCAGAATCTTATCGCGGCATTACCACCATATATACAGAACTCGTGACTAGGCTCTCGGCAACGGCTTCCGTAGCTCAGTGGTCAGAGCGCTGCACTAGCAATCGCAGGGTCGCGGATTCAATTCCTATCGGAAGGCCGCTAATTTGCATTTTTCGCAACTGGTCCCGGTTTGGTCTTAAAATGTATGTATTCCAACACTCGAAATTTTCCTTCACCATAAATCCTTTCAACATGTAGTTTGATCGAGTGAAATGCCAAATATTACCTATAATATACCCAGAATCTTATCCCGGCATTACCACCATATATACAGAACTCGTGACTAGGCTCTCGGCAACGGCTTCCGTAGCTCAGTGGTCAGAGCGCTGCACTAGCAATCGCAGGGTCGCGGATTCAATTCCTATCGGAAGGCCGCTAATTTGCATTTTTCGCAACTGGTCCCGGTTTGGTCTTAAAATGTATGTATTCCAACACTCGAAATTTTCCTTCACCATAAATCCTTTCAACATGTAGTTTGATCGAGTGAAATGCCAAATATTACCTATAATATACCCAGAATCTTATCCCGGCATTACCACCATATATACAGAACTCGTGACTAGGCTCTCGGCAACGGCTTCCGTAGCTCAGTGGTCAGAGCGCTGCACTAGCAATCGCAAGGTCGCGGGTTCAATTCCTACCGGAAGGCCGCTAAGTTGCATTTTTCGCAACTGGTCCCGGTTTGGTCTTAAAATGTATGTATTCCAACACTCGAAATTTTCCTTCACCATAAATCCTTTCAATATATATATATATATATATATATATATATATATATATATATATATATATATATATATATATATATATATATATATATATATATATATATATTGAAAGGATTTATGGTGAATAAATGAATGGTATATATATATATATATATATATATATATATATATATATATATATTATATATATATATATATATATATATATATATATATATATCAAATAGAGAGCTTGTGTTTGTGTTTCGAGAGTGCTCGATACCATCGGTAGAGCAAATATATAGAATAACTGGACACGGTTACACTTTCGACATTAGTTTATTGCATACAGTTCTGTTTCGTACAGGCGAACCTGCACTCATCAGTGCTAGACTAAATGTATATATATATATAGCTGTAGCCCGCCATTTCAACAGCTCCAGCCATTTGGTTTCAGACATGAAAGTCTGTGCCATCCTTCCCATCTCCGGTGGCAACGATAACCGCAAGCGGCAAGAGAAGCGTCTCATTTTTAAACTTGGCACCACACATCCTTTTGGTCTTAACGAACGTTTTTCTTTTATTTAATTTCCTAAAAGTTTTTTGTTATTTTATTTTGCTTGGAACTTATTATTATTAGCTTATGCACTTTCATTCCTTTTCAAGTCTTTGTTTCTATTATTATCGCCTAATCCCCTTGAATATTGGATCTGTCATTTTTCCCGCCCCCTCAGTCTGCTTATTGATCGACTTTAAAAATAGTAAATGATTTAACTTTTCCCATCTCATTAATTATTAGTTAGTTTATTTCCCGTGCATTTGATTGGCTACTTTCCACCTGTGACACCCTTTTGGTATATATATAAGCCCTATTTATTTTATTTCATCTCGTCTTACTCTGATGAAGGGCTGCGCTCGAAACGTCAGTATCTCGTCACTAAATTCTTGGCAGTTTACCACCTTTTCACTTTGCTATATATATATATATATATATATATATATATATATATATATATATATATATATATATATATATATATATATATATATATATATATATATATAGCAAAGTGAAAAGGTGGTAAACTGCCAAGAATTTAGTGACGAGATACTGACGTTTCGAGCGGAGCCCTTCATCAGAGTAAGACGAGATGAAATGAAATAAATAGGGCTTATATATATGCAAAAAGGGTGTCACAAGTAGAAAGTAGCCAATCAAATGCACGGGAGATAAACAAACTAATAATGAAAACTGGGCGACGTCTTTCAGACAGGTTTGCTGAACATCTTCGTTCCGTGAGGATCAATGATGGTGACAAACCTGTAGCCCGCCATTTCAACAGCTCCAACCATTTGGTTTCAGACATGAAAGTCTGTGCCATCCTTCCCATCTCCGGTGGCAACGATAACCGCAAGCGGCAAGAGAAGCGTCTCATTTTTAAACTTGGCACCACACATCCTCTTGGTCTTAACGAACGTTTTTCTTTTATTTAATTTCCTACAAGTTTTTGGTTATTTTAGTTTGCTTGGAACCTTTATTATTATTAATTTTTTATTATTCGCGTATGCACTTTCATTCCTTTTCAAGTTTTTGTTTCTTAATGCTAATATTATCGCCTAATCCCCTTGAATATTGGACCTGTCATTTCTCCCGCCCCCTCAGTCTGCTTGCTGATCGACTGTTAAAAATAGCAAATGATCTAACGTTTCCCATCTCATTATTATTAGTTTGTTTATCTCCCGTGCATTTGATTGGCTACTTTCTACTTGTGACACCCTTTTTGCATATATATAAGCCCTATTTATTTCATTTCATCTCGTCTTACTCTGATGAAGGGCTCCGCTCGAAACGTCAGTATCTCGTCACTAAATTCTTGGCAGTTTACCACCTTTTCACTTTGCTATATATTCAAAACACTGTCTACGCAGCACTCTACTTTTTTATATATATATATATATATATATATATATATTATATATATATATATATATATATATATATATATATATATATATATATATATATATATATATATATATATATCCGCTACTCTGAACTGCCATATATTGGTTTCAATTCGATACTAACACAACGCAGACTAAAACACCTTGTCAAACGTTTTTGCACTGATTTAAAATTTAAACTGATTTTTACTTCCTATAAAATCAAAAACCTTTTTGTTTCAAAGATTCTATTCCTCGTGAACTTAAGTCTTTCGTGGTTTATAAATTTACTTGTGCCGGATGTAATTCTCGTTATATTTGTGAAACAACTCGTCATTTCAACTGACAAAAATTCACACATTTTCAAGCACTTTAAGAAGTTTCCGGCTTGTGAACCTCAATACTCTCCATCTTGTTTCAATTTCAAATATTATTATTATTATTATGATTATCCCCTCGCCCGGCGCGAAGCGAAGCGCCGGCCGAAGGCCGAAGGCCTGAGGGCGAGGGTGATAATATCGACCGGCGTTTAGTCCCTTATCACGCGAGATCCAAGCGGACCCTTATCTCGAAAGTAATTTAATTTTATATATATATTGAAGATCAACGGCCCATGCGCGGCATCGGAAAATTTGGCCCTGGTAACTAGATATGGTAATTAATAAATATCTGCTTTGTCGGGTTATACGGTGAATGAAGATTTGAGTTCAAAAAGATCGTGAAAAGGCAGTGAAAATGCAATATATCGTCGTCCGAAGATGTCAAGTTCGTAAATCAAGTTCGTAAATCAAGTTTTATACGTGGCGTCAAAACTAAAGGTAAACCCGTTTTCGGTTTTTTAAACCTGTTAGTCAGTTACAAAGATAGTTTTGCAAACATGTCCGAGTATGTTATTCAGGCTTTTATTTGATGTATAGCATGATTTTCTTGCGTTAGTAGTTCAAAAGATATCGTCGTCTGAATATCTAAAATATTTATACGGAGTTTGTCAATCCAATCCAAGCGTCGTCGCTTTTTTCAAGCTGTTAGGTATCAGTTACAAATATATTTTTGTAGGTATGTGAGAGGCTGTTAATCAAGCTTTCATTAGATATGTAGAATGAGTTCTTAGAGTTAGTACTTCAAAAGATATTGTGGTCGGAACATTTCACTTTTGGCATGTCGTCATGGCAACCGAAATTTAAAATTATTATAACATCAACCCAAGTCAGTTTTGGGTTAGGATCAGCGATTATTTGAATTTCGGTTTGTTCATATATCGAGAAAGCGCCAATCAGACATCACAAAATCACTCTTTGAAGGGCTTTCGCTCGAAATTGAATAGTCCTTACACACGATATACCAATAAATTATGTGCTTTAATTTAAATTATCCATCACCATTGTTTCACTCGGTCACTTTGCAACCTCATCCACAATGGAATAATTGCAATACTTGATAATTAGCCTATATAGTGAGTACCAGTACTGGTGGTAAGGATGTAAAAAAGTACAGATTATAGTTGTGTTTATACTGCAAGTCTATAGGACTAACCAGGACCAACCTGGCTGAATGCCACCTTGGGCCTGGCTTACATTTTACTGACTTTAATAGTCTATAAACATGCACCACACTGGTTATAACAATCAGTGTTTATACACTCATCTGATGGCATGCTGGTCTGGCCAATGGCTTAGTGTGTTTGTGTAAACACCTTTGTCCTGTATTAGGCCTAGACAATGCCAGTCCTAGGCTTGCAATGTATATATTTACACAGCTTTTGTAGGATATATACTGTATATAGATACTGTATAATTGGGTAGGTTATAACACTCACTGTGTCAGGGGAACACATTAAGGATTAAACAACTGGTCATCATCTCACTGACAACAAGCAGCTGAAGGGAATTTCATCTTGAATTAATGATATATTGGTGAAATAATTATATTAAGCAATGTTCTTTGTTGCATATTATGGACTAGCTTTTGTCATTTCATCTTTTTGAAATGTGTTACCAGTACTTGAATACCATTGAAATACCGGTACATGCATGCATAATTATATAATATAATAAGATTATATATTAATAAAAGCATCGAGCTTATCAATATATAGTCAGACAACACTCATTGCAAAACTCAAAAATTAGCTGATATAGAGTATATACTGGTGTCTTGTCGTAGATTTTACATCGCTATACCCTCATGTAGTAAGGATGTACAAAATTACAGACTTTAGCTGTGTTTACATATATTGCAAGTCTATAGGACCAAGCTGCCAGCCACGACCTGGGCCTGGCTTACATTTTATTGACTTTAATAGTGTAAACATACACCATACTGGCTATAACAATCAGCATTTACACTCATCTGATATTATGGCATATGCCCTTCTGGCCAATGGCTTAGTGTGTGTGTTTAAATTCACCTTTGTTCTGGATAGTAGGCCTGGACAGTGCCAGTCCTAGGCTTTCAATGTATATTTTCACACAGCTTTTGAAGGATAAATAATGTATAATTCATGGGTAGGTAATTAACACTCACTGTGTCAGGGGAACATGTTATAGGGATTAAACAAGTGGTATCATCTCACTGACAAGAAGCAGCTGAAAGGAATTTCATCCTGAATTAATATATATATATTGGTGAAATAATTAGATTAAGCAATATCGTTCTTTGTTGTATATTATGGGTTTTTGTCATTTCATTTTTTGAAATTGTGTTACCGGTACTTGAATACCATTGAAATACTGGTACATGAATGTGCATAATTATATAATATTAATAAAATTTGAGAAACAGAAGTCTTCTAAAAGAATAAAAGGTTTATCAGCCTTATCAATTTGGTCTACCAGGATAAATTTAGGTATTGAATCTTTTGGTATCTGCTTATACTAACAATTAGACAATAAGGAACATGCAGATTACATTATTACAGTAGGGTACATGTATCTGCTTATACTGACAATTAGGCAATAAGGAACATGCAGACTACATTATTACAGTAGGGTAGGTTATGCAGTCTCGTGAATACAATTGTACTTTGAGTAAAATTATGAGTATGCTACTGTTACTGTAAACATGCATGTTGAAATTTATTATTAAAAGGATAACTGACATAATTAACTTAATTATGTAATATATAATTAATACAATTATTATTTAAATTAATAATTATTAAAATTAATTATTAATTTCAATAATCAATAGTTACACAATTGGTTTCTAACCCTGCCTGCAAGACAATTTAGTGTTGGCAGACTTTCCCACTTGGGTACTGTTCAGTACACTACCCACAAATTGCACCCAAAAAATAAGCAGTTTGAAAATCTGTTCAGTTTGGCAATATTAATTAAGCCTCAAACAGTAAGCGGGCGAGGGTTGTTGCGTACACGTATTTCTAGTATTATTATTAAATCTTTAGATTCTGCTCAATCATTTTTTTTAGCTAAAACTTCAAGAAGCTTTATATATTAAGAAAGTCAAATCAGAATACTCAATATTCAAGTCCAACACGTCAACACAATATTATAGTTTAAATTTCATGTCACTCTTTCTCTAGTATTGTTTTGTTTATAGTCTGTTTACACTTTAGCTTATATTTTATCTCGGCGTTTAGTCCCTTACCACGGGATGCTTGGCAGGTGGGCTAAATAGAATCGAGTTTATTTTTATATATTCAAGATCAACGGCCCGTGCGCGGCATCGGAAAATTTGGCCCTGGTAACTAGATATGGTAAATATCGGCATTTGAATAAATATTTTAAAAATTGAACCGTAAAAGAAAAGTACGTGTTTTGTCGGGTTACACGGTGAATGAAGATTTGTGTTCAAAAAGATCGTCAAAGGCTGTAAAAATGCAAGATATCGTCGTTGGAAGATTTCAAGTTCGTAAATCAAGTTTTATACGTGGCATCAAAACTAAAGGTAAAGCCGTTTTCGGTTTTTAAACCTGTTAATCAGTTACAAAGATAGTTTTGCAAACATGTCCGAGTATGTTATTCAGGCTTTTATTTGATATATAGGATGATTTTCTAGAGTTAGTAGTTCAAAATATATCGTCGTCTGAATATCTAAAATATTTACGCGGAGTCTGTCAATCCAATCCAAACCTCGTCGCTTTTTTCAAGCTGTTAGCTATCAGTTACAAAAATATTTTTGTAGGTATGTCAGACGCTGTTAATCAAGCTTTCATTAGATATGTAGAATGAGTTCTAAGAGTAAGAACTTCAACAGATATCGTGGTCGGAACATTTAACTTTTGGCATGGCGTCATGGCGAATCAGACATCACGAAATCACTCTTTGAAGGGCTTTCGCTCGAAATTGAATAGTCCTCTTACACACGATTTCTTACATGTATTTCTAACACTACCTAGTGCCTACACAGTACGCAGAACAACATTTTTATCGTAATCTTCAATAAAACAACCATATGCATGTTAGTCATGTTAAGTGTTGTACATAATATATACATTTTGAAATACTTAACAGAGAGATTTATGCTATATTATACCATTGGAAAGCTAAGGAAAAATCACAATCGTAGTGCAAGTTTAAAGTTTGTACCTACCATGATACAACTTAAAATTTTGAATTATCCTATACAGTACTGGTTACTGGGATTTGGCCTGGCCTGGCCTACAATTTTGTAGCATAACCAAGCATTACAGTACTGTACTATACTTGTCAGTGTTAATATATACACTGCTCCAGTGAATAAGGGAGAGCTTGGAGTATGAGACAGACGATACATGGATGATTGTTATGCAAGCTCATATTCTCAGAAAAATTATTCTTAGTCCCAGACAGGATTTGAACCTGAATTGAACCTCTAACTATTGAACTACCCAAGACTCAGATGCAGAGTGAAGGTTACAATGATGTACTGATTCAATTGAAATATGTATATACCTCTGTACATTACTGATATTATAGCGACTGCTGCATAGGCAGTATAATTATCAGGGCCAGATTTACCTATGGGCAAGACTGGGCAGTTGCCCAGGGGCCTCCACAACCAGGGGGCTTCCACATTTTACATGGGAAAAAATTGTAAAGAAAAATGTATTTGTGAGTGCCTACATGAATGGTAAAATATACAGTTTATAGATCTACTGTTAGCGTATTCAGATTATTTACACTTGAAACATAGGAACCAGATATTCAGATTATTAGTACTTGAAAAATATACTTTATGGGTGACTGTAAATATGTTTTATCATCATTTTAGTATTCTAACTTTGAGGGGGGCCTCCACTACTGAAGGCTGCCCAGGGCCTCCACATATCTATATCCAGCCCTGATAATTATATATCAATCAAATCAGTACATCATTGTAACCTTCTCTCTTCATCTGACTCTTGATGTCTCAATGGTTAGAGGCAGTCACTAGCAATCAGAAGGTTACTAGAAATACGTGTACGCAACAACACCTCGCCCGCTTACTGTTTGAGGCTTTAATATTGCCAAACAGAACAGATTTTCAAACTGCTTATTTTTTGGGTGCAATTTATGGGTAGTGTACTGCACAGAACCCAAGTGGGAAAGTCTGCCAACACAATTGTCTCGCAGGCAGGGTTGGAAACCAATTGTGTAATTATTGATTATTGAAATTAATAATTAATTTTAATAATTATTAATTTAAATAATAATGTTATTAATTATATATTACATAATTAAAGTTAATTATGTCAGTTATGCTTTTAATAATAAATTTCAACATGCGTGTTTACAGTACCGTAACAGTGGCATACTCATAATTTTACTCAAAGTACAATTGTATTCACGAGACTGCATAACCTTGTACATACATGTACCCTATTGTAATAATGTAATCTGCATGTTCCTTATTGCCTAATTGTCAGTATAAGCAGATACATGTACCCTACTGTAATAATGTAATCTGCATGTTCCTTATTGTCAAATTGTCAGTATAAGCAGATACATGTACCCTACTGTAATAATGCATGTAATCTGCATGTTCCTCATTGTCTAGTTGTTAGTAGCAGTTACCAAAAGATTCCATACCTAAATTTATCCTAGACCAAATTGATAAGTCTGATAAACCTTTTATTCTTTTAGAAGACTTCTGTTTCTTAACTTTTATTAATATTATATAATTATGCACATTCATGTACCAGTATTTCAATGGTATTCAAGTACCGGTAACACAATTTCAAAAAATGATATGACAAAAGCCCATAATATACAACAAAGAACGATATTGCTTAATTTAATTATTTCACCAATATATATATATATATTGATTCAGGATGAAATTCCTTTCAGCTGCTTCTTGTCAGTGAGGTGACCACTTGTTTAATCCCTAACATGTTCCTTGACACAGTGAGTGTTACCCCACCCAATTATACATTATACAGTATTTATCCTTCAAAAGCTGTGTAAAAATATACATTGAAAGCCTAGGACTATGGCACTGTCCAGGCCTACTATCCAGGACAAAGGTGAATTTAAACAGACACACTAAGCCATTGGCCAGAAGGGCATATGCCATAATATCAGATGAGCATAAATGCTGATTGTTATAGCCAGTATGGCGTATGTTTACACTATTAAAGTGAGTAAAATGTAAGCCAGGCCCAAGGTGGCATCCAGCCAGGTTGGTCCTGGTTAGTCATATAGACCTGCAGTATAAATACAGCTATAATCTGTACTTTTTTACATCCTTACCACCAGTACTGGTACTCACTATATTAGCAAATTAACAAGTATTGCAATTATTCCATTGTGGATGGGGTTGCAAAGTGACCGAGTGAAACAATGGCGATGGATAATTTAAATAAAAGTATAAAATCTGCCATTCAAAATTTGTATTAACATTTGTTATTCTGCAATATTATAATAAAGCACATAATGTATTGGTATATGTTACGGTATGTAAGGACTATTCAATTTCGAGAAGCTTTCGAGAAGATTTCAAAAGCTGTGTAAATATATAAATTGCAAGCCTAGGACTGGCATTGTCTAGGCCTAATACAGGACCAAGGTGTTTACACAAACACAGTAAGCCATTGGCCAGATCGACCAGCATGCCATCAGATGAGCGTATAAACACTGATTGTTATAACCAGTGTGGTGCATGTTTAGACTACTATTAAAGTGAGTAAAATGTAAGCCAGGCCCAAGGTGGCATCCAGCCAGGTTGGTCCTGGTTAGTACTATAGACTTGCAGTATAAATACAGCTATAATCTGTACTTTTTTACATCCTTACCACCAGTACTGGTACTCACTATATAGGCTAATTATCAAGTATTGCAATTATTCCATTGTGGATGAGGTTGCAAAGTGACCGAGTGAAACAATGGTGATGGATAATTTAAATAAAAGTATAAAATCTGCCATTCAAAATTTGTATTAACATTTGTTATTCTGCAATTGTCGAAAACGATGTGAATTCTTTTAGGTGTTTCGGAAAAGCCGAGTCACAAACCAAACTACGCGTGTATCCTTTATATTTAACTTTATTTACAAACCGCCATTCACGAGTCCCGAAAAAGTACCAAAAAACCTCAGTACTTTTCCCGGTCAAAGTATCTTTCCTGTTCACGTGCTACATGCGTGACTTCCGCTCACGTGTCTAAATGTTCTATAAATATCAACTGAAAGTCCATTTCCGACACACTCCCCCATATGTTTTCAAAGAAAGCATATGCACAAAGGGAAAGTGCTACATAAAATAACCAAGCAATAAAAATAGTATAATAGTATAGTTCCTGAATGTCACTAAACACATGTTCGTCATACAAATTTGTTTCAACTCATCTAACTTATTGTTCCTGCTCGTTTCTAACAATCTTTTGAATCTTTCCCATCGCTTCCACTGCTGCCTTCCTTTTCAGTCGGAACTCAGGCGCGTCCGTATTCAGTCTCAGATCAGCTGGTTTAGGTGGGGTCACATCACGGGCTAGTTCCAGAGGGTATAAATGTTGGATTGGCCTCTCCAGGTAAGTCTTCCCCGCTCTTAGTCGCACCGCTCGGATGATTCCATCTCGTCCAGGATAAAGCTCTTGAACGATACCCAAAGGCCATTTCCCTCGACTCTTGTCTTCAGACTTGATGATGACGACGTCTCCAATCTTCAAGGATGTAGATTTTCCACTATGTTTCAGGTTGTGTCGTTCCCTGAGCCCCGCCAAGTATTCTGTGGACCATCTTTTCCACAAACTCTCCTTACACTTACGAAGGTGTCTGGCTCTCTTCCTCAACTCTCGATCATCGATGCTGTCGGGATCTCTTTCAGGTAATATGTTGCTCTGCGGAAACATCATGGAGTTTGGGGTCAACAGCGGAGATTGGATGTCTTCCTCCACGTAACTTAGTGGCCTGTCATTTAAACTCACTTCCGCATCCACCAGTACTTCCTCCAATTCTTCCCACGTAAGAAATCCATTTCCAATCGTTTTACGCAATGCATTCTTCACTAGCCCAACCATTCGTTCAAACTGGCCCCCCCACCAGGGGGCCCGGCTGAGGTTGAATTTCCACACGATCTGATTTTGACTGAGAAGATGATGTAGTTTCTCGTTTTCTTTCACGGTTTTCAACCATGTTGCTGTTCCGACGAAGGTAGTGCCGTTGTCAGAATAAAACGTCTTTGGTCTGCCTTTTCTGGCGATGAACTTTTTTAAACTGAGTATGAATTTTTGGGTTTCCAAGGAATTTAGAAGATCTAGGTAGACTGCACGACATAAAGAACAAGCGTAAACAGCCACGTACGCTTTACCTTCAGCTTTACCACGTTTCCGATATTTCATTGGGCCGGCGAAGTCCACACCCACAACTTGAAATGGGTGTGTCCCTTGTGTACGATCCAACGGCAGAACTCCTGGTGGTGGCGTTGCTGCAGCGACTGCCTGAAATCTCTTGCATCCAGGACATTTACTAACCACTTGTTTGGTTAGTCTTCGAAGACGTGGAACCCAGTGATTTTGTCGGACTCGTGCCATGGTCACCTGTACTCCCCCATGCAAAGTTCGTACATGTTCACGTTCCACTAGTTTCCGTGTGTACAAATGATGATCTGGGAGAAAAACGGGGTAAGATCCTTGCAATCTTCCTCTGCATTCAAGAATGCCTTCTTCGTTAGGTTGTAGGTTAAGCTGGAGTCGATCTCCCTCTTTCGTTCCACTTTGTTGAGCAGCTTTGGCCCATGCCTTTTCTTGAACCAACAACTCTTCTGTCGTGAGAGGACCACTAACCCTGTTTCCAGGATTCCGTGTGTTGTGGATGAACCGTGTGACCCACGCTTGAACTCGGACTGTTTTCGATAGACAGTACTTATCCAGAAGTGGGTAGAATAGATCAGATCCAGTGTGTACAGGCATGAACACTTCTTTAAACAGTTTCGCTTCGATTTGGCTTTCTTCTGATGCTTTCGTCACAATGTTTTCGGGCCACTGTTCGTGATGTGGTAACCATCTTGGTCCTTCCCACCACAACTCTCGATTCTCCACCGTCCCTCCTCTGCTGGCGAGGTCAGCTGGGTTCATCTCGGTGGGGACGTGCCTCCATGTAACCTCGGGATGCTCACTTATCTTCCGAACCCTGTTCTCGACGAACTGCTTGTAGCTTCCTCCACCATTTATCCAGTGTAGGGCAACTGTGCTGTCTATCCATCCATGTAGACCAGCAATCGGGAACCCTTCCAATGAGTCGCAAACATTTACGAGTAGATTCATGGCCATGTGCGCCGACACCAACTCTAGTCGTGGGATTGTTAGTCCACGCTTCGGTAACCTGGCCCGTGCCGCTACCAGTCGTTGGGTGACATCTCCATCTTGTACGACCACAGCAAATACAGCTGCACCAACACCTTTCAAACTGGCGTCTCCGAAACCATGCAGTCTGATTTCTTGAATAGGAATTTTCTGTGTTGCTAGCGATCTAGGAACATTGACTTTCGCAGGTAGGTGGTCTTCCCATGTCTTCAATTCGCGCTTTAGGTTGGAGGGCAACTCTTGGTCCCACGCAAGCTTCTCTTCACATATGGATCGGTACAGCAGTTTCCCTTGTAACGTCAAAGGGGAGGCAAACCCAAGTGGGTCGTATATAGTGGCCAATTTTCGAAGTACACCTCTCTTCGTCTTCTCGGCCTTCTCTTCAGGAAAGGATACACTAAGTTCGTCGCGTACCTTGTTCCACCCAAGTCCAAGAATACTTGACTCTTCCCCTTTCGGCTGACCGAGTTGTTTCTTGGCGTATGTTTCTTCTCCTTCTGATGGGATGCACGCAGGATTTTCCAGAACTGTAGCATTGGAATGCCATTTGTGCAGGGTGAAGCTTGCGTCTTCAAAGATTTCTGTTGATTGTTCCTTTAGCTCTTTGGCCTCCTCAACCGTCGCTCCACCGCTTACCAGGTCATCAACATACAAGGACTTCCGGATCTCAGCAACGACCTTTGGCTTTCGGGTTTCCCAGCTGGTGAGATGGCATTCAAGCACTCCTCCCAAGAGAAAAGGTGATGACACAAGACCGAATAACGCTCGGGTAAATCTTAGGGTTTCTACCTGAGTCTCGCCCTTCTTTTTCCAATGAAATCGCAAAGCGTCTCGATCTTGCTTCTTGATGCGTACCTGAAGAAATGCCTTTTTCAAATCTCCATGAACTGCTACGGGATGGGCACGAGCTCTCACTAACACGTTCCACATTTTGTTTTGGATAAGTGGTCCAGTGTTCAAACAGTCATTCAGCGATGCTGTTTCTGGGTTAGCTTTCGCACTGGCGTCGTACACTATCCGGATCTTTGTTGTCTCAGCATCTTCACGTACCACTGGTTTATGTGGAATGTAGTATTCAACACCTTGAGCTTCCCCATCGGCTGCTTCGACCACTCCTTCTTCTTTCTGTTCTTCGATGATCTTTCCATACTCTTCTTCAATTTCCTGGCGCTTTAATTTACGTTGTAGATTTTCAAGCCTTCGCAAACTTCCCTGTTCGTTTGTTGCAATCGGTGGGTGTCCTCCTTTCCATGGCAGGCCTGTTTCATACCACCCAGATGAATCACGATGTAGTCGTTCCTTAAACTCGGAGTAAACTTCACTTTGGTCGTTTTGTGGTTTGTCAGCCAGCCCTAGCACATCCAGTCGGCATAACTGTTCGTAATCCACTTGACTGGTCTGTGTCATCAACATGGTTGCGGTATCCACCACTTCTCCGGGGGAAAGGATTATCCACCCCAACTTCGTTCTTTCTGCCACGGGTTCACCTTGCTTGCCAACTTTGGGTCGCGAGTCAGTTTTGATCTTCGCATACACCCCCGCTCCAAGGATTGCATGAATAGGTAGTTCCGATTTGGTGTCCGTGTCGTCCATCTTCACTCCAGACAAATGCGGGTATGTTCCAATGAGCTGTTCGTATTTAGGATTTTCTACTTCCAAAAGTGTCGCTTTCTCCACTTTGACGAAATCTACTTCCAACTCGTAGCCACTAGATGTTGAGGCGATGGTCGTCCTGTAGGTTTCCATTCTTGATGTTGCAGTAGCAGTAGTAATATATATATATATATATATATACATGTGTTAGAGACTGGCACTAGCTCTAAGCCAATCAGAATCAAGTATTGATTTGAATGGACCAATCAGAGCAGAGCCAGTCCAAAATTTCCAGGGGGGTGTCGTATTTTTAAGGTGTGGTCACCCTGTATAGAACGACCAGTGATCAAATCAGGGGGGATATGAAGCTGGTCGTATACAAGAGGTTTTTTTGTGAATTTTGATATTATTTATCTCATGAAACCTGGTGTTGTTGTACGACCAGTTTTTGGTTTATCCTTGAGTTTGACGACCAGAGAGAGAGGAAGGTCAATCAAGGTGATCGTATTTCATGAGATAGATATTTTAAAATTCAAAAAAAACCTTTATAAACGACCATCATACCTCACCCAATGTGATTTATACTTACCATCAGAAAAATGTCCATATTATTTTTGGAAGAGTTGTACGTTGAAATAAAAATAATCAAATTTGGGTTTATAGAATTAATCATAGAAATTTCCGCCATGGAGCTCTTACCTCGACGCCATCTTATGGCCGAATGACTGATATTCTTTTGTTACGGTATTTTTAAAAAAAAAGATAAAATTTGTAGAGGGAAATATCTCCAAAAATTATTTGGTGTTTTTCAAATAGATATATTTTTAAAAATGTACTTTAACACACAATAACTTTTTTTTGAAAAAACAAATCTTTTTATTGTTTTTATTTAATCTAAATACATTTCTTTATTAATAGAACTAAGTATGGAATCATCAGTTATCATAATTGTTGTTAGATATTTATGCGGACAAAGAATTCCCCCATCTACCACTTCTAAATATAATTTATACCCGGCTAGCCTACCCAGGGAAGAGTATATACAGTGTCGTAAAATATATTTTTGATTTGGAAAATTCTGTCGAAGAGAATTAATATCACAACGGGTATATACTTTTTTTTTAATGTTGTTTCTATTAAATACTTTTTCTTCCTTTACTTCGTCATCATCATTCCCCAAAAATGTTTTCAAACTATCATCACTATCAGAATCACTATTATCCTGAATAGGTTTGACGGGTTTAAAGTCCTCGAAATTAAACACTTTCGACGTATACGTATCCGTATCCCGTACACGTACACCGTACGCGTATCCTTCTCCTTTATCGTTGTAATCCCATATGAGAGGGGAACCAGGCAGGGGTATGGGTTTTCCAGTTTCATTCGTTATTTCTTCTTTCGTAGCCATTTTTTTCTTAAACTAAGTTTGTAGAGGGACAATTACGTTTAAATGAAAAAGAAAAGTTTCAGCTTATTTATATGAAAGTTTTTTTGAGAAATTTTTTTTTTTTCATTTCTACAAAACCTGGGGTATAAAAAACGATATCATAAAAAAAATGGATCAGTTATTTTTTTTGTTGAAGATGGCAGGGTATATACCCAATCGAAAGATTTGGTCATTTCAAATGCGTAGTCCAGAAAATGCTGAAAAAATGATAGAGGCAGCGAAATTAATCAATTACTCAACTACTGCACAGAATTCTCTTAAATTAAATGAAATATCGTTTTTTGAATGTAGTCGTGAAATTGTAAAAGATAAAGAATTGGGATTTCTTCAAGGGGTTGTTTATCTCAAAGAAGCAAGAGATTGTATTTTTGATTGGCTTCCCTATGGGGGGGGGGGAAATCATTCGTTCTTATGCTGATGATTTCTACCATTGTAAAGGTAGAGTATATGATCCGTCCACGTTATATCAATATGGAAAACGTCAGGGTAAAATGGGGAAATTATGGAATAGAGAAAGAATCCGTAAATTAGCTGATTATAAGAACAAACATCGACAAAAAAGAAAAAAACTTTTAGAGGAAAGAAATTCATGTAATAAAAAATAACATTGTTTTTATTAAATAAATTTATACAAGAGAAGGAATTATTAAGTCTTTGTCATTTTTTATAAACTTAACATTTTTATGCAAAAGATGAGGAAGATCATCCTCTGATAATATTTTTAGTGTTTTTCCAGATTCTCCATGATTGATAACTTTCAGGGTTACTTCATACGGATGTTGTTCCACACCATTTTTTTTTATTACAGAACATTGTTTTGTTTCAATTATGGTTACAGGTTTGCAATCCTCTACAAAATATATATAGTCAGGATTTTCTTTAAGAAGAGATTCAGTTGATAAATAGCACTGACAAGTATTTTTGGATGTGTCAAAAAAAGTTATACTTTTCCTACATATACTAACAAACTGTAATACGGACATTGTTTCAGTAATGATAAAATGTTTTTTAGTTTAAACTTATATGTGTCTCAGAAAAAGATATTAAAAAAAAATCAAAAAACAGAACAGTATAAATAGACGTTTTTTCTTTTTTTTATATGGCATTGCTTGTCGTACTTCAGTTAACATAAAAAAATGAAGTGTAGGAGTAGGAGATGTATAAGAAAAGCGAAAATAAAAAAACGAATACGAAAACGACGACGTTCTAAAAAAATTCAAAAAGGAGGATGGAAAAAAGATCATCCGAATTATAATCATAAGTTTTATGAATTTTGGAAATGGTAGAATTTAAAAAAAAAATTTATTAATCCAAATAAGTTTTTTTCCATCTTTGTATTCTATCATCACATTCACATAGTTCAACTATTCTACTATAGATAAGTCGTGAGTAATTCTGTTTACAGGGATAACAATAATGATGGTTTACAAAACATTCTTTACATCTGTAATGCATGAAAAAATGATAGAAAGAATTCACTTCACAACAACAGAAACTGCAATAGACCATCTTGACAATATTTTTTGAACGTTTTGTGAAAATTTTATAGTTTGACAACCTACTTTTATAGATTTTTTGCAAAACTATATAAACAGGGTATCAAATATATTTTTTCAAACATGTGGCTGCGTTCAATGATTGATTTTGGAGAATGTGAATCTCATGCTTATCTTACATTTTATTATCGTGCTCAACCCATACAATTAGTAAATTATGAACCTGTGATTCCCTCGTTGTTAAGATATGGATATTATATATATCTGAAAGATTGGCAAGGACCTCGATATTTCAAATTGATGATAGTAGACGCGTTTGGAGCGCCGGAGGAGAATTTACAGAACCTCTTATTATCATTGAAGGGAAAATATATAAATATTAATAATGGTAATGTAAAATTAGCAAAAACTCAAACACCTATATTAAATATTAAACCCTACAATTTCATTAACCATAGGGGTAGAGGGAAACAAATATATTTATCGTTGTAATGTTTTTTAAATAAAAAACCTTTTAGAAACAGAATATCGAGTTTTTATTTTTGTGTAAAAATTTTATTACAAGAAAAATAAATATGTTTACAAATTAATTTGTTGTGGAATTATTGAGTTACCATTTATTAGTTTAATTGTTTTATACACGAGATGATCACTTTTAGTCTCAAGAATTGTTTTTAGGGTTATTCCCTTCTCTTCTCCCTGTATAATAATTTTCAGAGTTAGTTCGTAGACTTGTGGTGGAGAACAAAATGGGGGATTACATTCTTTACATAGTATAGCAGGTTTACAATCCTCTACCAAATATGTATAGTTAGGAAAATGTTTTTGAAGAAAATGACATGAATAATAACGTGGAGTATAATCATGGTATGCTACACCCCTATAATTGATACAGGTCACGAGATCTTGTACTTGATTCATCTTGTTATCACTATGATTAAATCAAATATGTAATCTTATATATAAATAAAAAACACGAATTTTTTTTAAAAAAAGTTTTTATTGAGTATATGCTACAGCTTTCATGAAATTATTAGAATCTATTATTAGTGTAATTTCTTTTTGTAAAAGATCAGAAGCATCATAGTCAACAATTGTTGTTATGTTTTCACCCAGACATGAACAATTCCATTCATCATTTGCATATTCATGTTTCTTTTTAACTGCCAGAGCTAGGTAATATGTTTGAGGCGTTGAGGGTATATCTTCATAGGGTATATCTTCATTACATTCGCATAATACCGTGGGTTGACATTTCTTTACAACATAGGTAAAGTGGTGTAATTCTTTGGCTAGAAAACGACTTGGATAATAGTTAGTTTCATCGTCAATTTTGTACGGGTTAAAGTCATCAGCAATTATTCTTTGATAACTTCTACCGGTATGTTCATCACAATTACGATAGCGTACATGTGAATTCGACATCATTCACAAATAACGTACCACATGGTGGGTGACGCGTTTATATATAATTTTTTATAAAAAAAAATATAAAAAGAAAAATCAAAATTAAAAAAGACAGATATTCTAAAATAAAAAAGAAATTTTAGTAGGATATAAATAAAAATGTAATACAATGGTTTTTACAAAAATATCATGGAAACCGTGGATGCACGATATAATAGATTATTCTATTCAAAATATCCCTGTGGACAATGTCTTAATGGAAATATGTGTGGGGAAGTGTGTGCGAATTATATACCGCGGAAAGATCCAAAACAAAAACGTTGTTGTAGATTAAAGAGATGGTTGTTAAAGAAGATATGGTGTTAAAAGATTTAAAGAAGAAAACAGAAATTAAAAAAAAGAAACAGTATAAATAAGAGTAAAAAAAAAAATAATTGTTTATATATTTGTTAGACAATGGAACGTAAAGAAACAGCAGATGAACGATTTGAAAGATTATATTATAACAAACATCCTTGTGGAAGATGTATTAACAAACACCCGTGTCCGATTCATCCAGATGAATTAAAACTTTCAAGACTAAACAGTTTTAAACGTTGGGTGTTAAACAAGTTAAATATACGGTGGAAATATACAGTGAATGTTTCTGTGGAAATAGACGAATAGAAGAAAAGAGGTTTTTTTTAAAAAGATTTAAAATGGCTGAGCGTGATTTTGACGAAATTCTTTACCCCGACATTCAATATTTATTACATGCTGATTTGTTTGAGATAGAAAAAACACGCGATTCAACGTTTTATTTTTTGGAATGGAGAGAGCATACCTATCAGTTTAGATGCGCTGATTATGATTATAAATATTTTAACATTTATGTGGAAGATAAAAATGAACAATCTATATTTCGGAAACAATATGGTGGGAAAAGATATTATAGATTTTTAATAACCGGTTTTAGCTGGACTATGTCATTTTATGATCAGTTAGGGGGAAAACATGTAGTATTTATTGATAGAGAACCGAGATTACCCACGTTAATTTCAACCCTTGACTGTTTTGAGATAAATAATATCCCATGTTATTCAAAAACGTTTTTATATGGTAAATGTAAGGATTCAAGATTTAGATTAGTAAATTATCATTTTCGTGAAAATTTTGATGGTGAAGAGCTTTATTTAGTGCTTATTAAAGATGAAAATATATTATCTTTACTTAATGTGATTTATGGTAGCAGTAATGGAAATTATATTGTAACATTAATAAATAAAATACATTTTGATAAATCTATGTTACAACAACATGTATATTTAGATTGTTGTGGGGAATTATGTAATAATTTTAATGAATTAAATATTTGAAATAAAAACAGTTCAAAATAAATCGAGAAAAGCGTTTTTTATTTTAAAAAAAAGAATTTATATACACTTCTTGATCTATGAAATTATGTATACCACAATCTCCTGCCACATGGGTTGTTATATATTGTTTATAATTAAGCTTTTTATTTTTTACATACTCCATAACTTCCAAATTTATATTTAATAGATTCATAGGAAAGCATGGATTTAGGATTTGTTCACATTTACGTACAATAAATATTTGATTTCGACAATTTTCTTTAAGATAGTGAAGATCATACTGTTTGGGTTTTGACATATTGCTTGCATGAGATTCAACTGATGAATGAACCAGAAAACACAATGTTTTTATTTTATTTAGATTAATGTGTTTATTTAGCTTAATGAATTTGAAAAGCTATATAAAGAGTAAGAGATTATTTCAAAATCACAGCATTATGATTGAAACAATTTTAAGAGTTGTTCTTTATTTTCAATATTTTAACCAAGGAGAAATTGGATATTTATTTTGGGTATGTGGATTATTTGATTATTATCGTGGAAAATATGTCACATGTCCCAGGATGCATTGTGAAAACATTCACCCCCCTGAAGAAAGCTATATAGTCAATATGAAAAAAATTCAAGTAACCCATGGAATGGAATCCTATTTTATTCTAAAAGATCGTTTCTCTTATTTGATCCCGAATTTACAAGCAAGTCAAAGAAAATATTCCTTGAAGAGATCATGGCTTGAACAACGTACTATACTAATTGAATCAGACACGTTATGCTGTAGTTTTTTTTCATTTCCCGATTGTTTTAAAGAATTATTTGTTGTATTACCCCTTGAAATCGACGACTCAGATTTATTTCAATGTTTAAGATCCAAAGATAAGTACCATTATACATATTTTCTACAAAATCTAACTTTTGAAAGAAAATACATATCTTATACCCTGGGTTATGGAAAAGAAAGTTTAGTACACAAATTTAAGCACATACATAGTCAGAAAGGTGATTTTGCTCTTTTTTTAAATATTTATTTGTTAATGGTATCACCTAGTATTTTCAATTCTTATACTTATTGTAGTTCAATTAGAAATCTTATCATGTTCACTTCATGTTTTATATTTTATTGTCGTGAACATAACCCTATAGGAAGTTTTTTCAATAGACAAAAAAAAGGTCTTCCTGAAAAAAATATTAGATATATTTTTTGGGATTTTATACATGATATAAAAAAGGGTAAAGTCTCCTTTGATAAATGTCGGTATAAAAATTGTAAGAGTAAAAGTTATTTTTTTGAGTTCGATCCTTTGAAATTAAGTATTTTAAACAAAAGTAATTATGTTTTAAATGAAAATCACCCCCAAGTTAATCATTCTGTGTGTGTTAAGCAAGATTATGGAGGAAGTATAGGAGAATTTAAGTGTAAAGAGAAAATATTTGCATATGTAATAATGTTAGAGGAAGATGTAATAGAATTATTTTATATGATAAAACAATATATAAAAACAACATTGAATTATGATTTAGCTGCATACAATCCTACGTATGAAATGACTGAATCGAATGTGAATTGGGATAATTTTTATAAAAGTATTAGTGAGCAAACGTGTATGTAGAAAAAATGGAATTAAAAGACTGTATAAAATTTAAAGTGTTTGCGTATGATGTTATACGAATGGAAGAAGACGAAGAAAATGAAAAAGAATTTTGGATGAGATGTGGGAGATTTTGTTTTGTCCTTCGAAAATTTTATATGGAAAAAAATGAAAAATGGAAAATAAGTGAATGTTGTAAAACTATTCATGAAATATCTATGTCCCATTTAACGAATGCTGGACATTACAGTCAAAACAAAAGATTTGTTGGATTTCATGAGGGGGTTGATCCCCTAGATATTCAACAATATATGGAACATTTAGATGAATTTTACGTAAAAAACTATCAAAGAAAAAATATAGCAGTTTTGATTTATTATATTTTTGAAACCATTCATCCTTTTTCCGATGGAAATGGAAGAATAGGGAAAGCACTTGTTGCATTTCTAGAAAATAAAATAGAATGTAAAATAAAAACAAAAAAACAACATAGAAAGTTATGTAAAATTTTAGGAGTTATGCAACGCAAACACAATAGTTTATTTGATATAATATGTTGTAATCAATTAAACACGTTATTAGTGTAATAAAATTTTTGTGATGGAAATTTTTTTTAATTGTGCGGAGGGTATAAAATAAACACTATCCCTACAGTGATTCATCATTTACCCTTCACTCGGATTCAAAGATGGTGGAACTTTACGCACGACAACAATATGATCATTTTTATAAAATGCAATCGTATACCGATTTGTCTGCAAAAATAATTGCACAAAAAAAAATCAACGGTAATGCTATTCTCGCCAAAGTATATCCGACAAATAAAAGATGTGACAAGTACACATACAATAGCGCTGTTGAAGTGAAAAATGATCATATTCCCTCATTGTTGAATGTTCTTAATAAGATTAGCATTCAAGAGAAATCGACGCAGATATTTTTTGAAGTGGTAAAATTTGAAAATTGGAAAAAGCAAACATGCCGTTTGGTTGTTCGTACAGATGCGTGGGGTGGTTTGGAAATTTGTTATCAACATCAAGATAACGAATTAGCCGATGCAATGGAATTTGACGATGATCCAACACCGACAACCAGCAACAACAACAACGCAACGTCAAGTGAAATCGTATGGTCTGATGATTGGGGTAGTTTTCATATAAAAAAGAAAGATTCCTTGGATGAATATATTATTGCCCTAAGAAAGTATAATCATGCAACAGGTCATAAATCCCAACCTACCCCCGTCAAAAAACGAGTATTGAAGAAAAAGAAACCCACACTCAATTTTGACGACGACGTCGACGATGACGACGACAACGAAAAGATTAAGAAAATAAAAGTAGAAAGTGATGATGATGATGAGGTTTGTCACCGTTTAAGTCCATCAGTAATGTCAGAAATTTTTTATTATCGTTTTAGATGTTGTAAAAATATACAAGATACATTATGTTTGTACGGTGATACTATAAATAAAGAGTTAGCCTGTAAAAATATAGAAGTTGATTTTATGGGAATATTACGCGACAAAGAACTCGTTGATGAACTTGAAGAATATTATAATAATTTTATTTCTTTATTATAGAAATGAGTAAAAAGAAAAAAACTAAATTTTCTGCTGACTTTATTGAAAAAGCTTCAAGATTATTAAAAGGAGAGACATTAACTGATGAGGATTATTCTAATTATAGATTACATAGTAGTAGTAAAAAAAAATATAGACGTTTGAAATATGCTGTTAATAAAAATAATGAACAATGGGAAATTGATTTAGCTGAAAATAAAGATTTAGCCCGATATAATAATCAATATCGTTATTGGTTGGTGTGTATTGATATTTTTTCAAGATTTTGTTGGGTGAAATTAATAAAAAAGAAAACGTCTAATAATGTTAAAAATAAATTTGAAAGTATTCTTATTGAAGAAGGAATAGCCCCTCTTAAAATTCAAAGTGATGAAGGAACAGAATTTCAAGATATACGTACGAAATTAAGTAAAAAATATAATTTTGAAGTATTTCATACGTATAATAGAGAAATAAAAGCATCCCATGTGGAACGTGTAATTGGAACTTTAAAAACAATGGTTCGTCGTGTTTTAACAATGACTGGAGAATTTGACTATATTCAGTATTTACCCCTTATTGTTAAGCGTTATAATAATTCTCCACATAAAGCATTAGCTGGTGCAACACCTTTTGAAATTTATCGCGAAGAAAAAAAAGGAAAAATACGTAAAGTAAAAAATAAAATGGTACGTGATCATTTAAATTATCCTATTCCCACTCAAGATCTGATACGAGAAGGTACGCGTGTACGTATTGCGAGAGTAAAAAATAATATTTTTGAAAAAAGCAGTCTTCGACGATGGACAAATGAGATATTTTTTATTAAAAAAGTATTTATCACTGATCCCGTTACATATCAATTAGAAGACGAACAACGTGAAGAAATTAAAGGAATTTTTTATCGTGCTGAATTACAAGTTTTAAAAAAAAAATGAATTTACACATTGCTAGTAATTCAATATCAAGAGGACTTCAAAAGAATTTGATTAATGATTTTGAAATGAAAATTGCACAACCCATTGATGCTTTGAACAATGAATGTTTTTTAGAAGTTTTACAAGTTTGTTATCCTCAAACAACTAAAAATATTGTAGGTGATGAATGTTTTTTTTCATTTATCATAACCTATAAGAATTTTATACCCGAAGAAAATAATAATTCGGTATACGCAAACAGTGAGTTCGTTTTTACATCGGATAAATTTATTATACCCGACGGAATTTATGATTTATCTTCATTAATTATATTTTTAAATAATATCTTAGAGGGATTTGAAATTTTTTGTACCATCGGATCAAATGGGAAAGTAATTATTAATGTTAATGTTGAGATTGAGTATTGGGTATATGAAAATGCGAGTAAAGCAGCCGATGGGTTACGGGTAAATGAATTTCGATTATCTAACAAGACTACGGTAGAAAAAAAGGGTATTCAATATGCTTCTTTTAATCAAAAGATTAATATATTATTTTCAAAAAAATTAGCTTTTATGCTAGGTTTAAAAAATGAAAAAGGTCTTGAAATCGTACCTCTCTTGTTTGAAATAAAAAAAGATAATCCTACACCTCGAACCCTTTTTTCTAAACATTTTGATTACTTACCCGACGTATCCGACGGATTAAATAAAATGTTTATATATTGTGATGAAATAGAACTGGGATTAGTTGGCGATAGTTGTTCCGAATTGTTAACAACAGTACCCATTCAATGGCATCGACAAGGTGGTGGGGGGGATGGACAATTAGTTTATTATAGTCCACCAAAATCATTGAGAAAACTAAAAAAAGACATTATAAGAGAAATTCATATTAAAGTTAAAGATACTACAGGAAAATTAGTTCCTTTTGATTCGGGAACGCTTAGTATTGATTGTTTAATACATTCAACATAATGCTTTTGATTGTTCTTGAAGAAAAAAATGGGGAAATGATAATTAAAGAATATAAAATATTTTATCCTTTTTCTCTTTACGTGTTAGTAAATAGTGGGAAAAATTTTTTATGGAATTTAAATTCGATTGAATATAAAAATATCAAAAATTCATTTCGAATTACGTGTGCAAACAAAATGGATTTCAGTGCAATAAAACAATCAAAAAAAATAAATAATGGCACGATTTCAGTTTCTTCATCTACTATTATTTCCAATGCAACACAACGTTTTATATATACTATAAAAGAATTATTTTATATTGACGAAAAAAATCCCTATACATCATTAAATGATGAAAAAAAAAAATTCCCCTATTTTTTATTTATGAGTGATAAAGAGGCTAAACAATCACTACAGTTCTTTATTAACTATGAGAATAACGTGCCGTTAAAAGGTGAAGAAATTAAGATATCTATAAATTTATTTGAAGAAAAAAATAATGACTGAAAAAATAAATGAACTATCCGTAGAAGATTATACTGAATTGTTAAACGGTAGAAATCGTGGAAAAAATTATTCCTCATCATATTTTGTTGTGAAAAGAAAAAATAAAGAAAATCCAACTAAGAAAGAAATTTTATTAAATGAGGGTGTGGGATTACCCTCAAATTTAAATTTAGATACTTATTATACAAGTGATAATAAAAAAAAGAGAAAAAAAATAGATCCAAATGTAATACGTTTTTTACAAAATAGATAGACTGTGTAAAAAAAAAAGTATAAATAAAAAAAAAGTTATATAAAAAAATCATAATGTTGTGTATATTATTATTATTTTTATTGTTGTTGTGGTTATTGTTGTTTTTTAAAAATAAAATAAATGACGCGTAAAAAATATATAAAAAAAAGAAAAAACAAAAGAGGAATAAGAAAACGTAGAAGAAAAATACAAAAAGGAGGGTTTGGTGGAGCATTGGCAATGGGTATGTTACTTCCTCAAGTGTTGGGAACACTTTCAAATATTCTTAAAATTAACGTTTAAAAAAAATAAAATGAGTAAAAAAATTGAAGATGTGGAAAAAAATGATATATTATTTAGTGAGCCTTTGCAATTTTTTACGTCATCACCCTATAATGATACGTTTACGGAATGTCGTGAAACGGAAATTATCGCAACGCCCGTAGATAATCAATCGTCAGTATACACGTTTACAAGACATGGGAACGCCGTGGGATTAATGAAAACAAGCGATGCTAAAATAATGGCTAGAGTATCGATTAGAAATGCTGCTGGACTTATAGCACCTGAAGCATCGGGGTTTGCGATGATTACATTACCCCTTCGCACAATGTGGAAAACAAAAGAATTAAAAATAAATGAAAATTTAATTACACCATCAGATAATTTTGCACATTTTGCATCATGGATAGAATTTATAACGCGTCAAATACCGTCGGGATATAAAGATTCTAAAGAGCTTAATATAGCATATTTAGATACAGCCGAACATATGAGCGATATCGTGGGTTTCACGAATGGAACTAATGTCGTAAATGCAGGAGGGAGACAAAAAACACAGGCATTTCAAAATCAATCGCAGAATTTGATAGATGAGATTGATTGTTCATTATTTAGCGAAGGGGGTACTGAAATATATATTCCTACAGCGTATAAAGTTGAATTACGTTTAACGCGGGCATTAAATACAATTGTAATGATGGGGGCCGATCATGCTGATATGCCCGTTGCTGCTACTATAATTACCCTAGACGATTTTAAAATAAAAATTCCTGTATTTAAACCAAAAAAACAATTATCAAATGCTCTTAATATAGGGATGGTGACCAATAATAAAGAAACATTATATTATACAACCAATTATCGTTGTATTACTGAATCAGTAGCTGCAGGACGAAATTCACATCAAGTAATCGATGTGTTTAATGGTAGCGTTCCTACACGTTTATATATTGTATTTTCTCCATTAGCAAATTGGAACGGATCATATACTCATAATATTTTTGAATTTAACTGGCCTAATTATGATAATGTTGAAGTTTCCGTAAATAACGCTGTTGTCGGGAGAATTGAAAATCATGCTGAAGCTTACTCAAAATTACGCGCGGTATTAAATCGCAACTATTCAGAAATGCCAATAACTTATAATGACTTTATAAACGGGTATTCTATATTAGCATTTGATTTAACAGATAATAGAGACTCTCATCTTGCAGTATTACCCATAAGACCGTCGGGAAATGTTAATGTGGATTTTCATTTTTCTCAAAATACAGTTCAAGGGGCGTTAATATTTGTTGGTGAATTTCGAAATGAAATTAGAGTGGGATTAAATACCCCTGCAAGATTATTACACAGCATTTAATTATCAACATTTGTAAGGGGATGTACAAAAAAAATGAAGAACACAAAACCCATTACAACAAAGAATAGAATAAAAAAACCAAAAATAAAAAAACCAGTTATTAACAAAATACCCCTAAATCGTGAACATATTCTTGTATTTCCACCGTTTTCAGTTTACGCATAAAAAAAAATGAATGAAGAAAAAAATGATGAATTAAATAAAGAAGAGGAAAAAAAAGACGAAAAAAATGATAATTCAAGAGATGATGATGAAGAGGAGGATGATAGTGAAAATGATAGCGATGTTGTTAGCGATGATGTTAGTGATGAAATGGATAGTGAAAGTTCCGTTACTTCTTCTTCATCAAGTTGCGAAGATGATTTAAAATTTTTAGAAACATTAGTTCAATTAAATAAAATAAAGAAAAAAGCTTTTGAAAAAAAAAAAAAGGATTTTTTACCATCGTTAAAAAAATATCTTAAAGCAGATATTGATAAAAAAAATACGTTGTTAGATTCTCAATTAATTAATAAATTACAATACATTGCTAAAAATATTTTAAATAAAAAAATTTCGATCCAACTTTCCAGTGATAATAAATATATTTTGAATAAGTTTTCAAAGAACAAAATAAAAGAAAAAGATTTAAAAATATTATTATCTGAGGATTTTCGTATAATCAACATATATCAAAAAGCATACAAATTACTTAACCAACAAATAAAAAAAAATGACCGAAGTAAATAAAATGCAATTAATTAATCCGAGTAAATTAAATGAAATTTTAGATTTAATCAAAACTGATCATGAAAACGAAAAATTATTGCAGGGAATTAACAACAAAAATAATTTCGAACTTATTGAAAGTAAAAATAAAATGAAAGAAGAAATGACAAAAGTTAATAATGATCAACGTGTCGCAGAGAGTATGGTTAGTTTTTTAAAAAGACAACAAAATATGAAAAGAAAAAGTAATGAACTTGAAAATGAGGTGACCAATGATGAATCACCCGGAGTAAGGAAAACACCGACTGTGACAAGTGGGCAACAAATAAAAGAATTTCTCGAAAGGAAAAAAATTAAAACTGGGGGGACAGATATAATAAAACTAAGCGGTGTTTCCATAAACCATCATGATTTATTATACGATTTAACGCATAATGTCAGCAAACAAAACATGTTCAATCTTACACAACAAAAGCAGACGGTTGCTTTAAAAGAATTGAAAAAATTACATATGCCCGCCTATTATATACGAAATATAAAATTACGACAACGTTATATAAATTTGGGAAAAACCCCTTCGGGTCTTGTGAGTCACGAAGAACCATCTACATCACTCACCACACACATTCCTACACCTTCAACACCCCCCTATTCAACACAAAGAAAATGGCGACGCAAAAATCAATGAATTTACATTGTTTTTTAACCCAATTTTTATTTACGAACGAGATTAATAAAATTTCAAAAATAAATAAGTTTTTAAATAAATATTATTTGGGTACATTTCCTGCAAATATTTTTCCTAAAAAAATTTATTATCCCTCGTGTTGGATTTGGAATACGGATGAAGCAGATCAAAACGGTCAACATTGGATTGCTATATGGGTGGATAAAGAAAAACATATGAATTTTTTTGATAGTTTTGCAAAAGATGTCTCGTTTTATAAACGTGAATATTGGTATGATTATAGTGTAAAAAAAGGACTAACATTTCAATATATTCAAAGTAAACAATTACAATCCAAAAATACAGCCGTGTGTGGAAATTGGAGTTTATTATATTTATACAATCAATGTCGTAATGAATTCGAAAATAATAATAAACAAAAAATATTTAAAAATGAACGTATTAAATTAAAAAACGATATTAAATTAAAAAAAAAAATAGAAACAATTTTAGGTCGTGTACTCGTAGGAATATATAATAAAAAATGTAAAAAAAATTGTAAGAAGAGTAATAACAATCAGTCATGTTGTAGTTTTAATAATGCCAATTTTTAATTAAACAAAAAAATTAATTATTTACACTGTTTATATTTTTTCTAAGGGTAACATTCCATTCATATCTTTTTCTTATAATGTTTTTTAAAAATATATGGTTAAAAATATAGGGGACATGCTTTTAATACCCTTTTATGGTATCTCGTATCGTTTGAATCATACCACCACTACCAAAAAAAAAAACCCCTTTTTGTTTTCTTTTTCTTTTTCTTTTTCGAATACCAATTCCCAATTGATTTCCTACTAACGATCCCAAGGGTCCAAAAATATCTAGAGCACTACCCCCTTTTTGTTTCTTTTTTCTAAGGATAATTCTCCTGCTTCTTCTATATCTTCTTCTTGCCATGATTTTTTAAAAAAAAAATGCATACACAATATACACACCCATACTATATATACTTTTTAAAAAAATTTCAACAACTCATTTTATTTTTTTAACAAACATTTATTTTTTCTTTTTACATTTATTTACAAATCATAGATTAGCGTTGATTCATGTGGAAATACATTGGTTCTAATTCTACAATTTTCATACCCTTTTCTACAATTATCAAATACCAAATAACCATAGGGTTTCTCATTAATTTCACTTAATACTTTATTAAATCTATTTCTATTAATTTTTTTATTATCACATATCGTATACATATTATTATAATCGCTTAAATTTTTAAACATAACATAATATTGACTATTGACACGTAAATTTCGCAATTTACCATTACTCAGGTACTTTAATGTCTGGGTCCAAAAAATAAGTAGACCCAATCCCACGCGCGGCCGCAGATTCAGTAAACGATAAATATGTCGAAGTACCGTACTTTTGCAAACAGATATTGGTGTATATATGAGTGTATAAAACAAATATTTGCTTGTTGTGTGATACTTTCTCTCGTTACTGAGTCACCACGAAGAGGTTCGTAAGTTCAAGTTCAAAACACGAAAGGTAAGATGGATATTTCATATTTGTTTACTGTAATAACTTGTCGGAATTTGCTACGGGTTTATATATCTTTAGTTACTATGTTATCGATGACTATAGCCAAGGTTGATGGTCCCTGTGTCAGACAGATTGTTAGGATTTGCCAGGTTTTATACACGAAATCGTAGTGTCGACTGCGTATAAATATGACACGTTCTGAGTCGGACCTAAATCTTATTTCATATGGTAAAGCCATACTATAATGCCCAGTCGAGACTACCATTTTGTGTATACTATAGACTAATATACTGTAGTATTTTGCTACCCTTTTTCTCATTATTTTCAATACTTTGACTCCCCATATCCAAAGAGTAAGAGAGACGACAACAGTGGGGAACAACCTTTCTACAGTTTGTCCCCACAAAGGTTTTTAGTGTTTTATTTGAGAACTAACAATCATGAATGATGAAACAATATACAATATTTTCTCATTTTGTAATGCTATTATAAAAATAGAATAATAAAAACTAGATTATTTACAAATAGAATGTAAACTGTGCTAGATACTGTTCATTAGACATGTTTATAGTTACACTTCAGTATTTCAAATGTAGTGACAGCTGCCCTAAAAAATCCTATAGGATCCTATAGGAATTCCTATAGGAAAATTGTATTTCCTATAGGAATTGGACCAAAATCCAATAGGATATAAAGAACTGTCATAATAATTATTATATTATTTGTAGATAGAAGAAAAGACCTTGTGTATTCACTATCATACAACAAAAATAATGGTTAAAATGCTGATAATTGTTGAGTAAAGGTAAAATTCATACCTTTTATGCTTTAGATGATTTTGATGAAGTTGACAATTATAAGAGTATTTTGCATCCTTAATGTTTATGCACTGCTTTCACCATTATAATTTTTATAAAAATAGTGATACAGTTGGCAGATTAAGTTTTATAAAAATATAAAACTTAATGCTTATTCTTTATTTTGAATTATTATTCCACACAGTTTGTGTAAACTGGCTGCCAAAAGACACATTATCTTTGCAACCTGCTGCCGAAAGACGATTCATCTTGACAGCACAAGAGTTTTCACTACTATATGCATACATAATGATTAAGTGATGGGTCAATTATTGATTTTGATAAGACCTACAGTATGCTTATTTGATTCTTTATTTTAAATTATACCGGTATTAACACACAGTTTGTGTAAACTGGCTGCCAAAAGACACAATATCTTTGCAACCTGCTGCCGAAAGACGATTCATCTTGACAGCACAAGAGTTTCCACTACTATATGCATACATAATGATTAAGTGATGGGTCAATTATTGATTTTGATAAGACCTACAGTATGCTTATTTGATTCTTTATTTTAAATTATACCGGTATTAACACACAGTTTGTGTAAACTGGCTGCCAAAAGACACAATATCTTTGCAACCTGCTGCCGAAAGACGATTCATCTTGACAGCACAAGAGTTTTCACTACTATGCATACATTATGGATTAGTGATGCATGGCCGGTCAATTATTGATTTAAAGACAATGCTTATTTGATTCTTTATTTTAAATTATACCGGTATTAACACACAGTTTGTGTAAACTGGCTGCCAAAAGACACAATATCTTTGCAACCTGCTGCCGAAAGACGATTCATCTTGACAGCACAAGAGTTTTCACTACTATGCATACATTATGGATTAGTGATGCATGGCCGGTCAATTATTGATTTAAAGACAATGCTTATTTGATTCTTTATTTTGAATTATATTAACACACAGTTTGTGTAAACTGGCTGCCAAAAGACACAATATCTTTGCAACCTGCTGCCGAAAGACGATTCATCTTGACAGCACAAGAGTTTTCACTACTATATGCATACATAATGATTAAGTGATGGGTCAATTATTGATTTTGATAAGACCTACAGTATGCTTATTTGATTCTTTATTTTAAATTATACCGGTATTAACACACAGTTTGTGTAAACTGGCTGCCAAAAGACACAATATCTTTGCAACCTGCTGCCGAAAGACGATTCATCTTGACAGCACAAGAGTTTTCACTACTATGCATACATTATGGATTAGTGATGCATGGCCGGTCAATTATTGATTTAAAGACAATGCTTATTTGATTATTTATTTTGAATTATATTAACACACAGTTTGTGTAAACTGGCTGCCAAAAGACACAATATCTTTGCAACCTGCTGCCGAAAGATGATTCATCTTGACAGAACACAAGAGTTTTTCACTACTATGCAATTATTTATTATACATGTACATTTCATGGATAATTTATGGAAGATTATTGATTTATATAATACCTATAAAAGCTTATTTGAAGTAAATTGTGAATTATTATCAGCCTCGTACCCAGGCGCTTGTTTTGCTTTGCGCGACTTGCGGGGCTGAGCGCGCGGTTTTTTTTGGAGAGGCCCCCCGCACGCTCAGCCCCCTCAAGTCGCGTAAAGCAAAACAAGCGCCTGGGTATGAGCTGAATTATTATGGATAAACAGCCTTGTTCAATTATTTGATATGCTAATTATAAATTATAATAGTACAGCTACAGTGATATTAATACATAAATTTGTTGCATTTTAGAATAGATGCCTAACTATGGATGTTCTCTATGTTCAAAGTTGTAAGAAGTCCCAGCAAAGTTGGCCTTTGCTTTGGATCAGTTTTTGTTGCCTTTGCTCCCAAACCACCCAACAATGAACTATTGACTTCTTTGGCAATAATTTTAAAAACTACCCCAAGCGAATAAACATCACTTGCAGGATTGGGAGGGCAATTACCCTTTAATACCTCTGGTGCAATGTGGCTGTAGACTTCTTTGTATTTTTTAGCTGTAGTGCTTGGAATCTGACATACTTTCCCAAAGTCAATCACATATCCCTTCTTTTGGAAAACCAGAACATTGTTTGTTTTCAGATCGCAATGTAGATAGCCTTTTTTGTGTATGTGGTCTAATGCATCTGTGATATCGTAACAGATGCATAGCCAATCCTTTGTGGACATACTCTTTTTTACTTTTTCAAATTTTGAATCAAACAACATTTTATACACAGTGATTGATTGATCATGCTCACCAACAAATTCCATTATCAATGATAATGGTTTTTTCTCAACCTGAATACCGAACAAGTGTGGTGTACATCTATGGGCAAACAGTTGCATGTAGTTTGCTTCCCTGTACAACATATCAATGCTTCCTTGAAGCAACTGCTTTTCCACAACATTTATGCCGAGACGTGTAAACTTTCTCAGAAAGCAATTACCGAAGGCGCCACTGCCAATAGATTTGGTATGTGTATCCTCTAATTCATCACATGAAATAACATTTATTGCTGGATACTTATGTTTAGTGGGAATAGCACCAGAATGCATCCTTTTCTGAGAAATCTAAGTGTAAGAACAAAGCCATAGTATGTTTGTAAATATAGAGTTAACCAATAGAAAATCAATAAAAATAATAAATAATAATTGAAAATCACTGTTGTGAGTGGGTACCCTGACCAAGTATTGTTATTATAATAGTTGATAATATATTACAAAATTTCATGAATAATGAACACTGTCTCACAAATTGGATTGTTTTGAAGTTAAAAACTTATTTACATTTTGTACATTTTGTCTAAAAATATGTCTGTATAAATTATATATCAATATGATTTAGGTCGAATGCTGTTGCTACACTGAGTTGCCTGAAGATCACATATAGCAAGCATGAAACTCAGAGTAACAACAGCGTTCGACCTAAATTATATGATTCCGCCCTACCTATGTAATGGTATTGAGCGCTTTTAAACCTTACACTTGATTTTACTGTCACATACTATTTTTGGTATATATATATTTATAATATATAGTTCCCGGTTTGGTCTTAAAATGTATATATTTCAACACTCGAAATTTTCCTTCACCATAAAATTTATGGATTAGCCTTAGAATATATATATATATATATATATATATATATATATATGTCCCGGTTTGGTCTTGAAATGTATATATTCCTACACACGAAATTTTCCTTCACCATATAAAATCCTGAGAACATATATACTGTATATATATATATATATTTATTTATTTGAGAAACAATCTCCATTTTCGGTCATACCTTGTTAATAACACTAGCCTGACCAAATGCCTTCTTTAATTGGCTATTGGCATCAATACTTTTTTTCCAAAGCTTGTGGTATTTTGAAGCCTGGCTCTTGTGTTGATCGGCCAGCGCACGAACTTCACGGATGGCATCTCCGATAATTAGCGCGCGCTTCTCTTTCGATTTCTGTTGCCTCTTGATTTTCTTGCGGGAGTTACGCATTTTCCTCTTCTCTTCTTCCGTGTGCCTCATTTTGTTCACAAATTAAGTTGTAAAGCGTTAGTGTAAAGAACAAGTGTAAAGCGATGTCGCAAGCTTGCGACATCGCTTTACACTTGTTCGTCATCGTTCCCGATGACGAACGCGGGAAAGATAAAAAATCCGCGCTTTATTTTGTCTTCCTTATTTGGAGTTTTTATCCATATTAAGAACCATTCGTGCACAGTCCCTCGCGGTTGTTGCCTAGTAACCGGAAAGCGACAATTGTTATTGTCAAATTCTATATTCTACTCGAGTGGCCAAGCTAAAGATTGCAATTTTTTTGGTGGAGAAAAGTTTCATTTAGAAAAGGAAGTTGTAGCTGCGAACTTAATGATCTTGAATATACGAGGTAAGTTTGCTATATCACATGATATGTTAAATAATGAACTGATAATTACTTGATTTAGTTCCAAATTATATTTGCTTGAACTTCTTCAAAATGGCCTTCGCATACTTGATTTGGTCCACCAAAAGCTTCGCCTCAGGACTCGTTTCAATGTCTTCTGGCGTGGCTGTTATACAGTTTTTATTAACAAAGAAATCTTGCTCCCATTGCCCGAGCTTGTCTTGAAATTGACGCAGTGTGAACGAAAGTCGTGTTTCGATGATCGCCAAGTGGGTCATGAATTCCTCCAAATAATATTTGTCTCCGGGCGATTGCTTGTGTCGTTGCCTACTTTTGTCGAACTGTGAAACTTCCTTTGACGGCCCCAAAACAAATTCCACAGCTTGTCCCATTTTAGTTAAGCACACAGAAGTGGAATTTTGGCTTTTGTTGTTGCTGTTGCTAGTACTGCTATTCGACATCTCGTCATCCATGGTTAAATTTATGCCTGTACCTGAAAGTGAAACAATCTTTAAATCACTTTATTAACCATGAAAGGATAAAGGGAAAGGCACAACAGGAAAAACCCAATTACTATGCCCCCAATAAATGTTTATTGCCCCCCAATAAATTTGTGTTGTTCATATTATAGACCTCTTTCATAATGGCGGCCAGTTTAAACATTAGTTAGCCTTTCTTTCTTTGGAATTACAGACACATGAACGAGGTCAGAAAGGCTAATTTAAATAAAGAATATTTAATTTGGGTGCCATTATGAAAGAGGTATATATAACGAGGGTAATTTGGTACTAATTGTACATGTATATACCTTTGACAGAACGATTATTTTGGCCAACAGTGGTACAAGAGTTTGAACTTGCATCAGCTGCTTCAACTACATTGTCATCAAGTTCATGAAGAGGTAAGTCTACCACATTATCAGGGGCCAATTGAAAAGAGACAATGTTCTCTTCAGCAGATTCAACATCTTCATCAGGGAGATTACAATCTGCACCAGTCTGATCATTTTCTGCCTGAACCTCGCCTGTGGAAACAACTCCAGCATTGTTACCGGTAGAAGGAATGATCTCCATATTTCCTTCCTCATCTTCAATGTGTAGTACCTTTGCCGGGAGTGACACACCTAAATTTAAACACTTCTTCCAGCATTCCTGAAGATACTTCTCTTCATCTTTAAAATTGCTGGAACGATAATGATGAAGTGATGGACCTTCAGGATGGAAATGAGGACACTGTTCACCATCATGAAACTCAATGTCTCCATTCTCCAGCTCAATCCACCATGCTCCTTTACTAACTAAAAGATAATCACTTACTTTTTCAAGGTGTGCTTGCCAAGATCTGTGATGTTTTTGTATTATTTTAAGTGGGATTATTGTATTTCCATAGGGTGATAGAGATGATGCAAGCTTTGAAACAGTTGCTTGTTGTTTAGAAACACAATTGCTTTGGAAAGCATCCATCTGTTTCTCAGCTTGCAACCTAATAAAAACATTACCAATAATGTGACTGGGATGATTAGATGATGTGGATTTGGTAATGTTTGTAATGGTGTTAAAAACTCTCTCCTGCTCTTCAACATTGCATGACTTGCCACAAATTAAACGATGCTGCATGGCAGCATGGGAGGTTATGTCATGGAAGTAGTTGCCATAGAGCTTCCGGTTAGTCATTTCCTTTAGCTCAAAGCCAAATACTTCCCTGCATAAGATCCCATGATACCATGTCAAGTTATGAAATCGAAGGACTGACTTGGGTGTTCGGTTTGAGTCAGAACTGTAGGCGATCTTCTGTATTTCCACCAATGATTTCAGGAGTTGCTGTACATCTTTTGATGAAATCTGGGTGGCATGTTTGGCAAGGGTTACTGACATACACCGGTAATCAAATGTCCGCTTTGTTTCTTTTGCACCCACACACAATTTGATCAATTCTTGCACGGTGTTGGCTTCCTTTTCAGGCAAGTGAGCAGGGAGTTCTGTGATGACATTTTCAATGTGTTTTCCAACATCATGTAGAGGTTCAAAAGCGAGCATCTCATAATTTTCACAGTTGATGGATGACAATGTATTAGTTGGCTTTGTGTAAAGTAAGGCAGGTACTCTTTGAACTCCATGCATCTCCTCTGCTAAAAGCTTCTCAAGTTCCTTCTTTAACTTGCCCTTGTATATACCTCTACTGTTGAGTTCCCGAATTAACTCCTCCTTCTTCAAACGCTGGAGTGGCTTGTAAGCTTTCAGCAGAGAATTTTTCCTTCCAAGGGTCCCTTCTAATATCAGCTTTTGTCGATCTGACAGAGACATGAAGGGACAGTGAAGGCAATAGTCCAATTCATATGCCCTTTGTGCATTTGCTCCACAGCCAGAACAGTAGAAATTACCCCCTTTTTGCTGTCCACACTCAAATTGACGAGCTGGACTATCACCGTGAAAGAAGCGCATCACATCAGTGATATCATTTCCTGAAATTGTTTGAAGTTTAACTTCCATATCTTCTAGGCATTCCAATCTTGTGTCAACATAGGTTAGTTGCTCAACATCAGAGCTTCCTGATCTGGCAACAATGTAGACCTCTGGTTTTTCTATCGTTGTTTGTATATCTACAGTGGTGTTGGTCAGCTGGTAATACTCATCAGTTGTAAAATATATGGCAGGGTCATATAAAGATGAAACCATGAAGACCAGATGACCATGGTTGGCAATTGTGGACAGATCATGCCACACTTTGATGTGTCTTGTTGTCTCTAATTTCTGAAGATGGGCTCTCTTCTCATCCACACTTTCTTTTTCTTCATACTCATTAAGACTTTCTAATCTTTCATTGATCTTTTCAACTGCCATATCTCTGTACACTTCATCTGATGTATGTCGCATGTATTTTTCTTGTGTTCGTAACATTCTTTCTCTTATTTCAATTAGAGGTTGTTTCCGCCCATCCACATAAAATTCGCTCTTAATTATTTCACCATTCTTGTTCAATACCAACTTTTCATACTAAATTAATATTTAAACAAAGAACTAGTTGTAATTAAATTGCAATTAAAAACTTTCTGTTTTTATTATTAAATCTGACAATAATTCCAGCATTTGCACTAGACTAAATTAACCATGTCTGGTCCCAACATAATAGACATTTTATATACAGTACATTGTACTGTATATATATAATTTATTTAAGCTGTACAAATTTAAATATTTTAACAAGATAATTAACAGAGCACAAGGGAGGACCAGGGTAAAATGCTAACCATAAAGGCATCATCCCACTAATCATGATTATTATCCAATTTGATTACTATACCTTTCGAGGTGCAATCAGCTGTCCAACCGAGTATTCTCCTGACAAAACCTTCTTTTTCAGCTCTTCCTTTATTATATCATTGGTTGGTGGAGTTGCCACAGTTATCTCTCCTCCAGCACCTTTCAATTTTTTCCTTCTGACTCTGGTATTGGTTGCAGTATTCAACCTTTTAAATCTGTTGATATCTACGCCAACAGATTTCAACCATTTTTGAACAATCTGTCCACCATTCTTTGCAACTTCATCACTTTTGTTTTGGACATTGTACCGCCTTGCCAAATCGGACCAGTTAACCAAATTACCATCAGGATAACTGGCAACTTCTGCTTTCATAGCCTCTTTGTCCCATGTCATGTTGGTCAAATCTCCCACAGGATTTCTTTTTTTTTTGCCACCTGTGATGATCCTGTTTTGAGCACTTTCTTTATTTTCAAAAGCCATGGAAAGTCTTGAACGTCGGGCAGCCTCCAGGGATTGACGATTACCATAACACCTAGGATTTATAATTATAAATAATTACATTAAATCAGTAAAGAGTTAATTTTATTAAATATATATATGTATATATGTATATCAAGTATATAAATATATATACATATTAAATATATATTTATTAAATATGTATATATATATATATATGAGTGCTGCATAGACAGTGTTTTGAATATATAGCAAAGTGAAAAGGTGGTGAACTGCCAAGAATTTAGTGACGAGATACTGACGTTCTATCGTCATTAGAGACTCGGGCATTACAGTATACCAACTTTTAGAGTACTGTATTGTATATGCTGTCTATGCAGCACAACACGTTTATATCACAGTAATTAACTTATAGGTGTAGTTAAATACACGTACCTCATCACAGAAGTGTTCTTCCATTGTTCCTCTAGACTTGCTTTTGCTTTCCTCAAGTTGACCCTTCTTTCCTTTTTTTTTTCAAGCTTAGACTTCTTGGTTTCAAGATTCAACTCCTTTACCTTTGTCAATGCTTTGGCCAGGGACATGCTGCATCTACTTTCAAATACAGTATTGATTTCCTTATATATTGCTCGAGCTGTATCTGCTGCTACTCGTTGTGTGCATTTCAATGGAGCTGGTGGTACAGGTATTTTCGAAGCAATGTCATGCGCTACGACCACATGACTATTATTTAAGGAACTGGGGAATTGCTTGGATGCCACGGGAAAGAAAGAATGTTCCAAATACCTGCTATGGCAACCTTTGCAATCAATCAAGCTGTGTTCAGCTTTGCGTTGAGGAGACATTTGATGCCAGTTATCCATAGAGAAGACTTCCAAATATTGCTGGCGTTCTTGTATTTTCCGCGAATTCCACGTACTGAACTTTTTGCGTAGATCTGGCAGCTTTCTCTGAAAGGATTTTAACTCAATTGCGAAGTTGCTTGCAGTGAATGTGAGTGTGAACCGCTTGTATATCTCCTCTATCGTGCGCGCTCGGTGTTCCTTTGGCGTCTCATTCTCATCGCGTTTTATTTCGTCAACGACCGCTCTTGTTACTTGCCAGGCTGCTACCTTGGCAAATCCACATGTATGTGGGTGAATGAGACTGAAAACCATGATAAATTACCAAACTTTCGTAGCTGAAATGACTATTTTTAATGAACGCACTTTTCAAGACAACTTCCTTTATCGGAGCAAATTTTGAATCTGCCGCCAAAAATCGCATTATCATAATTTGCGCGCCGACAGTCGCTATGGCAATGGTGCAACCGCTGAGACAAGTACCTCGGCTCAAACGTCAAAAATGGCGCATTCGAAAAATATGTTTAGGTTGTAAATGTTGAACTTCAACGGCTTTGCCGGGAAGGTTTTCGAAGTCTAACGTACACCACTATATACTGTATTTCTAGAAAATGTACTCAACTTCATCACTGCAACTTGAATTGTTGCATTTACATTTCGTAAATAGCCTTAAATTGAACAATTCCGAAGAAAGACAGCTATATGTACGATTTATGCCATTTATCATGGTGATTAAGGGAGAAATACCAGCGGTTCAAGTTAGGATGTTGAAGAACGACCTTATAACTTGCTGTCTGTATGGAAAGATAATTGCAGGAGAGTGATTTTCCTACCCGGCAGAGTACGTCTTTTAATGCGCTATTTTCGTCTATGAATTTTGCTTGTAACTGATCACGTGACTTGCTGTTACAAAAAGTACATGCACCAAAATAATCTTAAGATCCATACAAAGAACATTAACTTCAAAAACAATCACATTTTAGCAAACATTAATTTATAATAATTTTTTTCTTATTTTCTCTGATTTAACACCGCGAAGGGGACTGGACCCAGACATTAAAGTACCTGAGTACCATATGTTAAATTTTGACATGTAAAAATAACACTAACATTACGATGATGGACATCTTGTGTTGCAATATTATCTATTCTTTCAAGATTTTCCTTTGATGATGTTGCAACTAACATGAGATCATCTAATATTATTAACGTATTTTCACGGGTATTCGTTTGTATATCGGTAATGCGGGGAATACCCTTTTGACAATCGATAAATTCAACACTAATATCTGTTTTTTCCGCAAGAACTTTTTCCATTTCAGCGTACAGAGGTTGATAAATTGAATATAAATAAACAATTTTAACAATTGCTGGTGTAATCATAATGTTAATATTTTTCAATAATTGTAATATCCAATATGTTTTCCCACTTTGACTAGGTCCACATAACGTTAACATAAAAGGGTGTTAAAATGGTAATGAAACATTGTTCATTTCAGTTATCTAAAAATCCAAACGGAATCGTATTAAAATTATTTTTAACAACACGTTTATTAAATGTAAATGAAAATTTTTTTATTTCATCCTCAATAAAAATATGATTCAGTTTATCTTTACATATTTTATTGTGATATTTAATTTCGATGATCTGATCTTGATTTTTAACACATTGTGTCAAGGATAAAAAATTCAATTTTTCTTTTATTGTTTCATTTTTTAAAGTAAAACCTTTCACATGAATACATTCCTGATTTAAATTAGTTATATACGCGTAACATTTTGGACCCGTTGAACAAAAATTTGTTATCCATTCATTTTCATTTAATTCATTCGTTAAATCTCCTAAATATTTTCCCGTTTTAACATCAGTATAATTATTTTCATCAGATATATAAATAACAGAATCTGTATCAAAATATAAAACGCGATCGTCTAATTTAACGAGTAACTCGTATAATTTCAAACGTGCATATGCAGTAACAAAACACGCAATGATTACATTTCCCGTTTTTAGAGGGGTTGTTGCATCATCAATTTTTTCATACGTACAACGTAATAATGTTTCGTTTATAAATTCCATCGATGTTAATTTTTTACTTTTATCATTGGCAATATTTAATAATTCTTCATAATCGTTTAAAAAACACACTTGTGTATTATTTTCGTTTTGAGCAAATTTTCCCCATAACGAATTTAAAAATGTTTTTGCAATAGTTCTTAATCCGGGATTTTTCTCTATTTTGTCTTTATCTAAAAAAACATTTTCATTTTTTAAATAATCATTACAATACTGTTTAATTTTATCATCATTTTTACTTCCATCTGCGTTCAAACAATCCGTAGGAATTCCTGATGATTCTTGTTTGATTTTTAAAAATTGATTTACGTATTGTGAAAAGATTTTTTCTTTGCGTTCAAAATGATATATTTCGTAAAGAGCAATTATTTTATATCCCTTATCTATAGCAACATGAATCTCAACACTAGTCCAAGTACCCGTCAAGTATCGATCGTTTTCATTATGTTCACATTTATTACATTTATCCACAGCACATTTATAACATAATGGAAATAATAATTTCCCATCTATTCTAACGGATAAAACAGGAAAGTAAATATTTCGAGGAGGTGAAATACAACATTTTACTAAACCAAATATGTCCTTGATTTTTATTTTATTACAATCTTTCCCCAGTAAAATAGTAGGATGACCCACAGGAAAATCATAATTTTTTTGTACATCAGGGTATAGCGATGTAAAATCTACGTAACTTATTCGTTCGTTGGGTTTTGTTTCTTTAAATAAACATACGGGGGAAGTTCGCCCCCCATATAATGCGTCACGTGGTGTTAAAGGAGTAAACGGATAAAATTTTCTTTTCTTTTCAATTAATTGTTTCTGTGTATATTTTTTTTCTTCTAAATAATCACATTCCCACATCTCGATTAATTTGTAACCGGCATTTTTTATTGTCCAAGAAAAACGTTGCGTATTTGCATATAAATTACTAAATTTTTCGTTTGTAAGAACGTTTAATGCATAGGGGTCGAAACATTTGGGACATCCGTGATAAAAACAACCATGAAATTGATATATCGTATCAATATAAAAACCATCGACAAAACGTCCTAGAATTTTTTTCTCCCCATTTTGTGAACAGATATATTCTAAATTTCCTCCTATTTCTCGATTAATTTCATCTAACCAATCAATAGCAATTAAACTCTGTTTTACACCACCCCTATACCCCGAAGCAGGAATAATTCCTACACAATTTTTTTTTAAAAAATTAAGTCTATACACTTTCAAAGCTAAACTAGCAATCGTAATACAATTTTTTGCATAAAAGGGAGTGATATGACCTATGGTCCCGATCATTGTAGAAAATTTAACACATCCCTTTCTTAAAATATCTACATCACTACAACAATAATAATAAATCTCTTTACGAAATATATATTTCTCTTTCTTTTTTTCTAAATACCATTTTTCAAATTCATTAAGTGTTGCTGTATTCATATGTTTCGTATCAAAAAATTTCCGATCTACAATGTCACCCTCATAAGTTAAATCGTAAAATTCATAGGGATGAAATCCCTTACATTCCCCTTGAAGATCCATTGCTTTTGGAATATCCGCTAATTTCATACTAAAAAACAAATAACTATCGAGGATTCTAATATTTTGTTCTTTAATTATTAAACTCATTATTTTAGTACCGTTCATTATAGTATTCGGCATTATCTGTTTTATTTCTAAAAGATATTTTAAAATAAAAATAGTATCAAATCTACCCCCGTTATGAGCTATCCAAACGGAATTTGTTTGTTCAAACATAAATTCACATAAAGTTTCAATAACATTGTTATCAAAAATAAATTGTCTATTCCCACAACAACTAACTTTTTCAATAGTATTATCGATAATTTCTTGATCCTTTTTTTCAAATATTTTTGTTTTTTTAAATTCAATATGTTGACATTTTTTACATACCTTTTGGACGATACAATAAAACGGCACGAGCAATTTAGTTTCGGTTACTTTTGTTTCAAAATCAAAAAAAAATAAAGTGGGTTCACTTTCTTTCCTCTTGTTATATTCAAGTGAAAGGGGTTTCACGTAACAAAAATGAGGTTGTTTCATGTATTTATCACAATGAAAACAAAATCGTTTGCTACAATCATGTTTAACTGTTTTATTAGAAAAAATGAAAAAGAATCGAGGACAAATTTTGTTACAGGTTTTACAATAAAAAAAATATTGACACGGTGTTAAACGATCATAATTACTTTGAGAAGGTTTAAAAATTTTATTTGTTAAATGATTTGTAAAACAATTTTCATCATAAAAAATTATATCACAACTGCTACAAATAAGTTTATTATTTTTATCTTTACACTTATTCGGATATTTATAACATCGTAAACAAGTTAAGTTATTTGTAGTACATAGGTGATTATCGACATATTCATGACGTGTAAAATAACTCATACATTTAACACAAAAAGAACTGGTACTGAGTTTAGAAAATTCCTTTATGCTTAAGACTACATCGTAATGATTATTATTTAACCATAAACATACAATTTCATTAGTCAATTTAATAAGATTACCCGCACTATCAGTTCGTGAATCATAAATTATATTATCGGAATGAGTGTCAGCATACACTAACAAATCAACACCCTGTTTTTTTAAATAATTATTATATACAAAATGAAACTGTGTAGCATCAACATTACCCTCGGGTATCCCACATTCCCGATATACATTTCGAATTTCTTCACACGTAAATAAATCATCCACGGGTTTATTGGGTTTTCTTTTCATTATAAAATATTTATAGTCTTGTTTTAAAAATGATAAACCCACTAATATTGCTAAAGCAAAACAACAATCTTTCACTGTACGAAATAATACATGGCTAAGAATATAAAATACCCCCGTGCGAAATTTACGGCCATATTTTTTCACACCACCTTTATCTGTAGCATTTCCCTTATTCAAACTATTGTAAATACTTTTTTTCCTTAGTACACTATTTTTTTTTTTATTTGTACTTATTCCTGCGGGAAAAGTTTGAACAATTACTTTACTATTCCAACCATTAGCTATTATTTCTTTATTACTCTGCATAAATTTTTCCATAATATTTAAGAAATATTTAACGTCAAAGTCTTTCACGGGTAAAACGGCAGTAGAGAAAAAACTTTTTGGCGCATTACTAAAGATAAATCTAACATAATCATCATCACTTTTTACATTTGCCCGTGCAATGTTAATTAAATAAGAAAAAACCAACGATAACGATTGAATAAAACTAATAAAATTAACCGTTTTTTCCCGTGAAACATCCAAAGAAAAATGTTGTTCAGTGACTTTAAATTTTTCTCTACTAATAGTTTCTATATGATTAACAGAAAAATAATCGTCTATTTTTTCATTTTTCTTACTTTCTTTTTTCTTATTAAATAAACTTACAATTTTATCTATATCTTTTTGACTATATTTTAATTTTTTCTGATCATCATTCATCTTCTTTTTTTTTTCTAAAACAAGAAAAACATGCCGTTTTATTTTTATTTATGTTTTCGTCTTCACCATCAACACGATCAATAGTAACATCGTATGAATCCTGTATATTAATACATGTCAACGTAAGTATAGGAGGGATTTTTTTTGAGAATAAAGAACCCATTTAAAAAAAAACTAAAACAAAAAAAAAGAGTAAAAAAAAAATATGAGTGAAATTGTGCATATTGAAATTTATTTACAAACGTCTAATTTACCTTATATCGGGTATGAAATTCAAGATAATGATCCTTCAATATTATTTACGCCGTATCTTTTAAGGGAATGTTTACTAAATTTTACAGAAGATAAAGAAAAGATAATACCTATTTCATCAAAGATTTTAAAACAAAGAATAACAAAATTAAAAAAAGAAATATACAACTGCCCCGAAGATATTATCTATAAAGTTGAATGTATGGTAAAATTTATTCAGACCCATGAAAAAAATAATGATTATTTAGGAATAAAAAACTATATTTTAAAAAAAAATGGTAAGAGTTAAGTTACCCCGAAAAAAAAGACGCAATGATAAATCTCAAAGTATACGTCACGTTCTTCAATGTAGAAGTAAAACCTTAAAAAAAATAAGATGTCGTAAACGAACAGCAAAAACAAAAAAATGTTGGATTCATTTAGCAAAACAAAATAACTTACGTATCAAGAAATCAACGATCCCCAATGCGGGTGAAGGATTATTTGCTTGGAAAAAACCTTTTAAACCCGATCGTAATATTTCTTATTACACGGGTCAAAAAACAACACAATCCAAATTGGATCGTAAATATGGTAAAAACACAAATGCTGTATATAGTATTTGTAACGATGCAAACACGTGTATCGATGCTTATTTGACAACTCACGCTGCAGCACGGTATGCGAATAATGGGAAAACAGGTTCTATATATAAAAATAATTCCGATTTTGTTTACAATCCCAATAATAAAAAAATGTATTTAGAAAGTATAAAACATATAAAAGCCCATGAAGAAATTTTTGCAGACTATGGTGATAACTATTGGGAGAGAAAACAACCTTCATAACAATGGTAGGAAGAATAAGAGAATTACGGGGTGGTGATTTTAAGGGGAAAAAAAGGCAACGTGGGGGTATTTTTAAAGGGAAAAAAAGGCAACGTGGAGGAAATAAAACAGTCAATAAATACGGCAAACTTTTTATAAACGATTTTAAAAAAGAGCTTAAAAAAAAAGCTAAAGTAGTAAAAATTATTGCAAAACTAGGAACGAAAAAAATCAAAAGACATTTTCAAAAAGGAGGAATTGTATATCATAAACCCAGAAACCATGTTGAAAAGTTTTTAATGTATTAATTTTCAAATAAAAAAAAATACATTCAGTGTATTATTTCGTTACATAAGATGTTATTGTCCATTGAATATTTTTCTACATTACAACCTCTTATTTCATTAAAATTTACACTGATGAAATTAGGGTAATCCACATTACATTCGCATTCCCCTTTACATTTTTTACAAGTGTATTTTATAGTTTTATTATAAACCCTAAAATCATAATATAATGCTATAATACTCCTAAAACACTCATAACTAAAACAATGTTTTCTATCATAATCTAGTATCTTTAAATATTCTCCAATTCTTTTGTCGTTGATACGTGGGGATAGGTCATCATTCCATGCTTCACATATTTTACGAAGAAATTCATAACATTCTTCTGGAATATCGTGTTCCTCATGATGCATAACATACATATTGGGATTTTTTGAACATTCTACTTCCAGTATAAATTTATACCGTACATATGTTTCATAATCAGCAATAGATATTAGTAGATGATATCTTGATTTTTCAATTTCCACACTTCCTACTAATTGCCAAAAAAAAACGGATTCCACATAACTATATTGTGTTAATTCATGATAAATCTTATATCCCTCTTGATTTTGTACTCGCTGAAAAATAGCCATGACACTTACACACGACCCTCTTGAAAAAAAACGATCTTTATATAGGGGTATATCTACGTATATCCATCGGAATAAACAATAGAAATTTCGTATTCGTTATAGGGTTTATCTGCCTGACCAATTTTAAAACCATATTTCCAAACAAAATTTTCATCTATAAATTTAATGTTTTGAATCAATATAAAATCTTCGTCAGCAGGTAAATTATAAGCTAAATCTACAAAACGTTTATCACCGTTAAAGAAATTTTGCTCGGGATCAATAAACAATTGATTAGAGCTAAAATAGGGTTTATTAGGTTTTGCAATATATGACCCAAGATCACCCTGTTCGAATATCTCTTTTTTAACTTGAACAATACTCCATCCTAATGCCCCGCTATATGCTTCACGAATATTATTTTTAAGTTTTACATCAATACTATGAATTATTTTTCGTTTATGCCAATCTTTTTTTCTTGCTTCTAATTCTCCTGTAAGATAAACCCGTTTATCTGTTTGAAATTTTCTATTGTTACTAAATGTCAATGAAAAATCAGTATTTGGACCTGGAGCACGAATATTTGTTTTAAATTTAAAACCGTTAAGAAAACTCGAGGGTATTACACCCCGTATCCAAGGCACTTCTGGAAACTCATATAAATTGTCTGCTGATTTTAAAGAAATTGTCCCGAATTTTCTTACATTCGAAAGATAAAAACGTTCATTATAATGGATGATTTTTTTCTGACTCATTTTAATTCCAATAAGAGAACAAAAATTATGAAACGTTTTATTTATACTATACGTACAATGATATCATTTTTTATATATTTAAATGTACAAAGAGTTGCTAAGATCATCTTATTTTTTTTAAAACTTCTCTCTCCTTCTATTTTAACAAAAATAGTATTTTTGATAACATGTACATCTTTAACAAAATAATACCGTTCTAATGTACGTTTTATTTTTAAAATATAAACATTTCTTAAATGTGCTTTTGAAAATTTTTTAAACAATCTTTGTGTTTCTAAAAATAAAAGGAAAATACATTCAATATTTTTTTTAAAATCAAAAAGTGTATTTTTTTTATTTAGGAAAAAATGTTCAGGAGAGAATAAATTTTAAAAATTAAATTCCTTATCATACATAGCTAGTACCGCTCGTTCATTATCCCCATCTTCTAATTTACGAAACAAACATGCGGCAAATAAAAGACATTCAAACAAACTACAATGATACAATAAACATGTGGGTTCACTAGTATGATACCAACAATTTCTTGGTTTAAGATTATAAAACGAAAGTAAATAATCGTACTTCTCAATTCCAAAATATTCAATATTCACACAATGTACAATAGTTTTTTCTTGAAGTGATTTAACTAACGACGATTCTTTATCACCACCTTTATACCCGATAATAGCATTCGGGGGAAAAACATTACGAAATAAATAACTTAATCTATTTATAAGTTCACTTTGACTAAAATAATCTCTTGATTTTTTTTCAGATAAATAGTCTAGTCCATGACATCGATATTGATAGTAGACAGTAGACCGTTCCCTTCGAGTTAGTTCTTTGTAGGGTTTTAACTTGCTATCATAACAATGATAAATAAAATACTTGTTCGTTTGAAGTTCGAGAAGAGTTACTTCACGATAACTGGCTCTCTCTCCCTTAAACTGGTAACATTCACAATCCATTATATGTGTGATACGCGATAAAAATAATTTCTGTCGTTCTGGGGATATTTCTTCTTTACATTTGTTTAATGCACAATTATATTTACCCGCATACAACTCTTCGATAGTCTCTTCATTCTTCTCAGTTGTCTCTAACGGGATGAAATCTTCTTTAATTTCGCTGTTCACGTTCTCAAATATTTTTGCCATCTCTCACTCTCCTACACTCAGACTGATATTAATTATTTTCAACGCTACATCGGCTTTTATAATTGTATCCCGCGTTACTATGTGTAACTGGGAGTAGATTAGTTTGACCAATCAGAGTTCGTTGATTAAAGCTTTCATGTCATCCCGATGATTTGTGATACTCGTATACAATGAATGTGTGTTTGGGGAATTAGAGACGCGAATCCATAATTAGCGATTTTCTTCTAAACAAATACACGGGGATTAGTTGCACCAAAATGCTGTGTTGTAGATTAATACGAATTCCTAATGTTGTTCTAAAACACACACACGTCTAATCAGTTGATATATTATACATTGTAGTTACAATAATACTTTTTTCAAATTTTTATCGTGTTAAAATCTGTATGTAGAAATATATATTTAAAGATTGAGAAAATAGTATATATACAAGGCGATTTCTTAAAAAACGTTATCGCTTTTGAGAATGTCATTAAACATTGGGAGTAAAAGAACCTATGTGCAAGCTCAAGAAATCAATATTAAGACGATATTGAAAATTGTGTATTATATACAACATTTTCGTAACCGATACATTGGATTATTATTTGCCGTCTGTGACTTATGTGACTATTACTATGGGGAAATTATCGAATGTATGGAATTTGAATCGAGACAACTTGGTTGTGGATATAAAGACTACGCCTATATTGAAAAAATGAAACCTGAAATGCATCAAGATGAATGCATGGATTGGCGAATCTTAACAGATAAACAACACTATATAATACCCGTTGTTCATACACAACGAAAATATTATATTTATGGTGAAAAAACTCTGTGAGCGTTATCACAAATTACTATTAATACCCGCTCAAACATTAATGAAATCTATTTTTCATTTGAATGATAATCATTCTGATAATTTTTTTATTGAAATTCAAAACAGTTATTACCCAAGAAATGATATTTACCACTTTATTTCTATTACTATTAATGATGAACAAACTACAATTCCTAAACCCATAGGGTATGGAGGGTCTTATCTTTGTAATACATTACATAGACTTAATCGTTGTTTTAGTCATGAATTTACATATTGCTGTATTTATTTATATTTTATAGATCCGTTTTATTTAAAGGCTACTTTTAATTATCTACATAATTTAGATTATTTTGAGAAAATAGTGTATCAACTTGTATGTTGCTTTATTTTTTTTTGCGAAAATCATAACCCTATATCAAAACTTAAAACTAGTAACGATAGGGTTTATACTTTTAATCTCGATAAGCTTGTTAAGCTGATGCATATGAAAACCCCTCCCTGTACCTGTTGTTATAAAAATTGTCAGAAATACTCTTATTGGTTTAAATTATTCTATAAGACAAGTACCCCCTATAAGTTTAAAGTCAGTTTATTTTCAGATCAAGTTAAAAATAATAGAATTATACAAAATAATAGTCCGCTTAGTTTACAATATTACCCCCCGCATATGGATATAATATATAATTTTTCTATAAGGGTAAGGATTACATCTAATACCTGTACATCAACTACTTTTATTATTAAGAGTATTATAGAATCATATAATATTAATTTTGAAGATCCTGACATTATAATACAGAGTATTGAAAAATTGTATTTAGACTAATTTAAAAAATTCAAAGAATATATTCCACAACCCAAACCACGACGTGTGTTTTTTATCATGAGGGAATAAAATGAATTTAAGATGTGAATTTCTAAAATCTAAAATTGTTTGACGTATACACAATTTTATATTTTCCTCATTATCAATGTGATTATATCTAAAAAAACACAGGATTAAAGCAAAAAATGCTATTATTTGTCCAATTTCATGACGCTCCATGCAATTATAGGCATCTAAAAGTTCACGTGGACATTTTAAATGTGCAATAATATTTTTAAATAAATTCTCATGTTCGTCAAGACATTTCCACACACTTTGTTCCATATTTTTATTGATTTTTATTTCAAAACGTGCCAGTTCTTTTACCATGACATTCCACACCTCCATGTTTTCACATTACTGATATTTTTATTTAGAACAATATCATTTTATACATTTCGGTTTCCTTTTTTTCAAATCAGTCTTTCGTTTCAAATCCTTATTATTATCCATTATATATCGTTTTTCCATAAGGTCACTCGTAAATTTTCTAGAACGCCATTGCAAATATTGTTTATTTATATATAGTTTCTCAATATAGAGACCCTCTAACTCACGATATTTATCGCGTTGTGTACAAATAATATCTTGATCATAATTCGAATAGATTGTCATTCGTTTTTCTTCATGATGTTCATCACCTTTTTTTTCACGTTTCATATATATTAACGAACGTTTATAACATCTTTTCTTCAATGGCGGATCGTTCAATACTTCTCGGTCGTCTTCCTCTTCTTCTTCTTCCTCTTCTTCACATACTGGAAATAATGGCTGGGGTGAATTAGGTGGGGGTGGTAGTTGTGGTGGTGGTGGTGAAAGAGGAATAGGAGATAATGTGGGGGAAAGAGCATTTGCTAATTCATCCACAATTTGTAATAATTGTTTTCCTTGTTGAACGGGTACCATTTCATCACACATTCGTATTAAATTCGCAGGAGAAGGAATAGGGATTTGACCGAAGAAATCAATGGGCATATCGTATATATAATTATCTAATTCATCTTCGGGTTGTGGCGGTGAGATCGTTTGCGGTGGAATAGGAGATGCATTATACTTTGCTTACGGTGTTTGAAGCGGTATATTATACTGTTCTTGCGATAGTAGCGGTGGTAGGGGGTTTACTTGCGATAGTAGAGCCGGTACCTTTGCTTGCCACGACGGCACGTTATACTTCGCTTGCTGTAGTAGAGGAGAATTTACTTGGGGGACTAGAGACGGTACTTGCCGTGGTGACGTGTTATACTTCGCTTGCAGGAGTAGAGGGTTTATGTAACCCTCCTGTTCTTGAGACGATGAATTTACTTGCAGGGGGGGTAGCTTTGCTTGCCGTGGTGACGACTTCGCTTGCCGAGGGGACACGTGACTGGACGGTGTTATCGGTAGAGCAAAATTTAATGGCGACTGTGCAATGTCTTTAGTTATTTTGATGTTCTTTTTTCTTGTGATTTCTTGGCTGTATGCTTGTTCATCATCTGAAATATTCCGTCCCATTTGACGATATTCTTGTTGCTGATGACGGCGTTGTTTCAACATTTTGGGAATATCTTTCCCCCTACTTTCAATCCGTGCAATGGTTTTTCCACTTTCCAAATTTCTATGTGTCTGTTTCACACGGGCCATGCTGAGATTGTGCCTAAAAATTTTGGAAACAAACGTTTATAAAAAAACACGTTAAAAAAAAATAGCGTAACCTGATTGGTTGAACTTAATTCCCCAATAAAATATCGGGGTATTCTCATTGGTCGAATGATAAAATCAATATTATAAGATTACTAATACATGTAAATCTTTTTTAATCTTTTTGTTGACTTAATGCAGTACATATTTCCCCAAAATATATATCGGTAAAAACGTTGCTAGGAAAGATATAAAAACATACATTAGAAGTCATATTTTATTAAAACACTTTCAAAATGATGGCAGGGACAAAAGAAAAACCTCTGTTGGTAATAATTACCGATTTAGCAAAGTATTTTTCACACAATGAATATAAAGTGGTTGAATGTCATAAAATGGAAATGTTCCCGTTACCCAACAATGCACGTGATAGAATAATATATAAGTTGCTATTGTTAGGTGATGAATATATATATACCTACTCATCAGAGGATTTTACACCATTGATCGGGCAATTTGTACATGTAACATGCGAGGATCCTCCACCATATCAGCCATGAATCAAGCAAAAATTATATCTATGAGGAGCTTGAGAGATCTATCTCGTGAACGAAATCTACAGTTAATGGGTTCAAGACCCAAACCTGCAGCACCGCAACAGATGTATGAACTTTTCTTTAAAGATGAAGATAACAATTATTTTAAAATCGAATTCGATTCATCCGAACACGATAAGATTGGTAAAAACGTGTATCTTACCAATCAATATATTTTTATCGTAAAAGACTAATCCCTTTGTATATATAGACATCTCCAAAAACATTAATTATTAGATACGATGGCAACAAGCATAGATATAAACGAAATTAAACTTGATAACGTGAAGTTATACAGCTCTGAGTTTTTATATGCCGTGTGCACAGACTCTGATTTTTACGTGGTCGACTTCATGTCCCAAAATAACAATTGGTTAAATGACCGAGATAAAACTTGGCTCGATGAACGTCGCGGGATAATACTCAAAGATTTTAATCTTACCTCTGTTCTTAATACCCGATTGGGAGTCGAAGCTGGAATTATTATTGCTGTGATTCATCGCCAGGAAAATCAAGAAGTTCTCGTTGGGAAGCATATCTTCTTTGTAAACTCGCAGACAATGTGTTGTAACAATCCAGAAGTATTACGTTAAACAATAAAAACCATTATCATCTATTTTGACATGTGTGAATTAATTAACACGCTCCTCGATATCGAGCTAACGGGTATCTTAAAATATATACTAAAATGTGTGAAAAGTGTAAAATAAAGTATCAAAAAGCATAAAAATATGCTTAAATAAGTATAAAAATGCTTAAATATCTAGAAATAGACGTATTTAAACACGGGAAATATATATTTCACAGGGTCTAATCCCCCCAAAATGGCCGCTAATCCCTACAAGTAAATAAGGTTAAAACTCATTAAAAAATGGTACTACCAAAGTACACAAACAAAATGGCCGCTAATCCCCACAAGTAAATTCATTGTCCTTAACCATATTATATATCAAACTGTTTTGACATAAGGGGAGGAATCAGAACAAAACGCTTCGCGTCCTTAAGCTTCATTGTTCCGACCCTATTATTAATCATACTGTTTTGACATAAAGGGCGGTCATAGAACACGACGCTAATTATATATACGCATTCTTAAGCGTTTAACAACACGTATTGTTCCCCACCTATAATACTTCACTTGTTTTGACATGAAGGGTTTAATGAACGAGCTCTGATTGGATAGATACGGGGGAGGTTTGATTATAGAAACTCTGATTGGTTAAAACCGCAATCCATTGTAATACCCCGTAGAGCGTCATTATAAAATAAGCACGAAGACACATGTCAAACCAAAACGCTTTCACCTTTACACGAAGACAAACGAGAAAAAGAAATGGATAGTAAAGATACGAAACCGCAAGAAACGCAAGAAGTCAATGTAAGATAGCGCTAAAATGTTTTTTACTGTCTGTATACAAGCGATATGTATTTATTATGTTTTTTATATTTCTCTCTCTTAGAAAGAAACCACTCCACCTCCAACAGAAGTTATCCCTCCACCGCCAACCGAAGTTATCAATGTGGAAGAGGAGATCCCCGGTGTACTTCTCGTCTCCGATGGTGACACTGAATGGGCCTTCCGTGTCCAACAGGATACGGAGTTCGATTTCGACGACTATGAGCCGCGGGTACCCGAAGAAGAAGACGATGACCCTCGCGTGTGGGGGTACGTTGACACGCGAGGTGAACAATTTATGTACTTTGAGAGTACAGACAAGATGATAAAAATGACATAAATATTTATATTTTTAATTTTGTAGGTATACAACACTTGGAAAAAATATAAAACAATCCAAAAACTGATTTATATTTTTTAATTTGTAGGGGTAACCTATCGAGGGATTTTATACCCACGCAGAAAACCATTCACGGATATTACAAATTTATTCGTATGAAATAGTTTTTTATTGTTTTCGTGTGTTTTAATATATATATTCATCCAACTTTTCCCTCGTGTGTGTGTTTTTACTATAGCTAACTCTTTCATCATATGCTAACGAACAAACCCTTGCGTAAAATAAGCAATTCATTGAACAAGGGATGACCAGAATGTCGCTATGGACCTGAGTCAATCTCATTCGAATCGCAAATTCGACTACGGGTTGATCGCGCACCAATGCAATTTAATAAAAAACAGAACATTGGAAGATGTCAGAGTCTTGTACCGAAGCACAACTTACAAGCGAGCAAAACACAACACAACTGATAAAATATGAAATAACATCTGCTTATATACTAAACAAATCTCTTAAAAATTATTTGAGGTTTTTCTCCAAAATTAATAAAACACTTTTACATCTCTAATATTTTTATTTGGGATATTTCATCTAAAATTATTTTGAGGTTTCTCCAAACTCTATCTCTCTCTAAAACTTTTTTGGGGAATAATTTTTATGAGATATATCCTCTTATAATATTTTGAGATCCTTTTTAAAAATACCGTTACTAAGGAATATCAGTCATTCGGCCATAAGATGGCGTCGAGGTAAGAGCTCCATGGCAGAAATTTCTATGATTAATTCAAAATGCTTATTTTTATTTCAATAAACTCCAAAATAAAAATAAGGACAGTTCAAAAACTGTTTATTTTTATTTTCAAACATCATTACAAGTCTTCAAATAAAAATATGGCGTTTTTTTGGATGGTAAGTATAACATCACATCAGGTGAGGTATGATGGTTATGTATAATAGAATTTTATGTATTTTAATTTTTCAAAAACGTGTGTGTGTCAGTATATATATCACTGTGTGAATGATGATTTGTCTAAGTGCTGGCACGGATGCTACATGTGGTGGTGAAAGCTGTGATGGACCAGGAACAGGAAGTTTAGTCGTAGCATTTCGTGTTCCGATTAATTGATGATCAGTAGGGATAAGTTTACCGAGAAACCAAACATCCCCAAGGTGACAAGAAAAGTCAAACATTGTACAAGTTTTCACGCAGAGTCTAACACCGTTTTACGAATTTCATGTTAGACTCTGCGTGAAAACTTGTACAATGTTTGACTTTCTTGTCACCTTGGGTATGTATGGTTTCTCGGTGAACTATTCCCACTGATCTTCAGTTGGTCAGAACACTAAATGCTACGACTTAAACATCCTGTTCCTGTTCATCACCGCTTTCACCACGGCATATAGCAAATGACGTCAGTACTTGCTTAACACTATTCACCTTGAATGACCTTCAATCTCTCTGGTCGTTCAACTCAGGGAACTCAAAAACTGGTCGTACAACAACACGACCAAAGTGATATATATACTCTTGACCGCAACCACTTTTTGACTAATTTTAATACAAAAAACCTCTTGTATACGACCAGCTTCATATCCCCCCTGATTTGATCACTGGTCGTTCTATACAGGGTGACCACACCTTAAAAATACGACACCCCCCTGGAAATTTTGGACTGGCTCTGCTCTGATTGGTCCATTCAAATCAATACTTGATTCTGATTGGCTTAGAGCTAGTGCCAGTCTCTAACACATGTATATATATATATATATATATTACTACTGTAGCCATTAGCATTTCCACTTTCTTGTACTTGACTTCATGTGGTTTCATCTTCAGTTTATCCACTAGTTGTGCTGATGCGTAACAACTTGAGGCGCCAGTGTCTACCAGTGCTCGACACTTCACTCCGTTTACTTCAATGACCACAACAGGATGAATAACACTTTCTCCACCTCTGGATGACATTAACCTTTCTCTCTTCGATTCCTTCTCGTCGCAGATGGATGTATGGTGGCGTTTCGAGCATACTTGGCATGACGATTTACTTAGGCAATTTGAGGCCCGATGTTTCCCGCCCACGCAGTTGAAACAAAGTTTCTTCTCCGATAAGATCTTCTTCCGCTCGTTGGGCGTAGTAACCTTCTCACATTCACTCGCCTTGTGTGTCATTTGGTCGCAATAAACGCAGGATCGTGGTTTGGCATCTCGCAGCCCTGTTTGGAAACTCTGTGTCGAGAATCTATTCTGGGGTCTTTCTTCCGGTCGGTTGATTTTCCCGGGGGGTTTCTCCGGGTCCACGAACGAAGTGCATCACAGAGTTGTATAAAAGTCCAGTCTGGCCAGTTGTCGTCATTTCGCACTAAATCTCCTCGGATCCCAGAAAGCTTGTCGATAGTTAAAGCCACATTTCCGTTCACCTGGCTCAGCTTCCCCATGCTCTCTAGTGACTGCACATCATACAGCAAACGCTCACAAAACTTGTTGATTTCCACCGAGTTCGCACCGTCTATGTTTGGCAAGTTGACTATGTCACTAACGTATGCCTTTATGACCTCACTCTCCCTCCCATAACGATCTTGGAGAATGGTTTTAGCTTTGGTATAACCTTCTGGTGTAAAAGGCAACCCATCAATGCCTTTTCGTACGTGTGGCTCAACGAATTCCTTCAAGTAAGAGAATTTCGTAATTTCGGCCATACCTGATTTGTTGATTTCCACATTGAATTGCTCCCAAAAGCGTCTCCAGTCCAGATGACTGCCATTAAATTTTGTTATAGTGAGCTTAGGTAGCTTGGCGACGTTACTCTTTTGTGAATTCAATGTTTGTTTCTCCTCTAGTTCCTTGTAAAGTAGCTTTTGCTCGAGCAACTCCTTCTGGAATTGTGATATATTGCCCTTTTCTAGATGTTTCGATTTCATCTTGCTCGGCCTTGGACAGCCATGATGAAAGGTCGTTGATATCCTCGTCTACTTCCGCTATTTTGTCTTCTTTCTCGACGGACCAGTTTGCAACTTCGTCTAGGTTATCACTAGTGGCTATACTTTTCTCTTCTTCTGTACGTTTCGCTTCTGCAGCCGCTATACTCAGCTTGTATAATGTTTCTCTATGTCGTTCAATCCGACTTTTGATCCCACTAGCGATGATATCTTTGGTTCTCTCTCTCGATATTTGCAGTTGAATCAGTTTGGTTTCGAGCTCACTTTTCGCCTTGGTCGAAGGCGTCGAAGTATCGGTCATCTTGCCGACGTTAGCTAAATATTTACTTGCAGGTCTTTTCCTCTTGTTCGAGCTTTTTCACTGTTAGTATCCTGCCTGGGTCGCCACTGTGTCGAAAACGATGTGAATTCTTTTAGGTGTTTCGGAAAAGCCGAGTCACAAACCAAACTACGCGTGTATCCTTTATATTTAACTTTATTTACAAACCGCCATTCACGAGTCCCGAAAAAGTACCAAAAAACCTCAGTACTTCTCCCGGTCAAAGTATCTTTCCTGTTCACGTGCTACATGCGTGACTTCCGCTCACGTGTCTAAATGTTCTATAAATATCAACTGAAAGTCCATTTCCGACACAATATTATAATAAAGCACATAATTTATTGGTATATCTTATGTAAGGACTATTCAATTTTGAGCGAAAGCCCTGCAAAGAGTGATTTTGTGATGTCTGATTGGCGCTTTCTCGATAATATCAACAAACCGAAATTCAAATAATCGCTAACCCTAATCCTAACCCTAATCCTAACCCTACCCAAATCCTAACCCTAATCCTAACCCTAAAACTGACTTGGGTTGGTGTTATAATAATTTTAAATTTCGGTTGCCATGACGACATGCCAAAAGTGAAATGTTCCGACCACAATATATTTTGAAGTACTAACTCTAAGAACTCATTCTACATATCTAATGAAGCTTGATTAACAGCCTCTGACATACCTACAAAAATATTTTTGTAACTGATACCTAACAGCTTGAAAAAAGCGACGACGCTTGGATTGGATTGACAAACTCCGTATAAATATTTTAGATATTCAGACGACGATATCTTTTGAATTACTAACGCAAGAAAATCATGCTATACATCAAATAAAAGCCTGAATAACATACTCGGACATGTTTGCAAAACTATCTTTGTAACTGACTAACAGGTTTAAAAAACCGAAAACGGGTTTACCTTTAGTTTTGACGCCACGTATAAAACTTGATTTACGAACTTGATTTACGAACTTGACATCTTCGGACGACGATATATTGCATTTTCACTGCCTTTTCACGATCTTTTTTAACTCAAATCTTCGTTCACCGTATAACCCAACAAAACACGAATTCAATTTTTTTTCTGAGTATATGAGCTTGATCATAGTTATTAGTATCAACCAACTAGTGGTCTATTACAAATTCGGCATTCTGATTGGCTGAGCTACTCACTGTCTATTGGTGATAGACGGTGAGTAGCGTTACCCAATCACAAACCTTCTTATGCTGGAATATTCCTATCCTGACCAATCAGAAGCCACGACATATTGAAGCTGCGCGGCCAAACCTGGAATCTAGTCCAAACATGGCGTCCGCTAAAATTTATATACGAGTGATGAAATCATGAAAACATTGGCCCGAAAGTAATGGAAAATTGTTCAGTTTGACATTTTCGAATAAGAAAATGAATTCGCTTATGCCTATGGAGTATATCTATACCAAATGTGAAGCAAAGTAATTACAATCTCGTTTTTTGTGAGCGATTGTTTATCATGTGTCATCGAGCAACTCTACATTTTGAATGGGAGACTTCTACAAACAAAAAGGTAAAACTATCTGAAAATTTGGAACAATGTTAGAAAGTTGTTTATAGTTGATACTAAAACAATTAGACAACTCGCCCTCGTTGTCTATGAGCAGATAGTCAACTCGGGCTTCGCCCTCGTTGACTATCTGCTCATAGACAACTCGTTCTCGTTGTCTAATTGTAAAATAGCTTAATTGACGTCCATGTATTGTATACTGGTATGTATTCCAGAAATAATCTTTGTTTACGCCATCCATTACGGAACATGTTTGGATAGTAGATGGCCTGAGCTGCCCCACAACTTATTGTGTTTGTTAATAAGCTTGGACAACGCTGGTCCTTAAGGCTTGTAATGTAAAATACAACTTATATAGGATTATGTTGACATGGGTATGTTGACACTAGATATGTCAGCAGAAATTGTTAAAGCGATTAAACAAGAGCTGTGTCAGCTAGATCATTGTTAACAAGTATCAAATTTACATGTCATCCTGAATATATATAGGTTGTTGTATCTGTGCATGCATGGTGATATATAATTTAGATACTACAAGTACAATGCCATGTGCTTTGTTACATGCAGGCTTTTGTAGTAATAACCATCAAAATATGGTATCTGCAATCTGCATTAGCTAGGCATTATTGTTATTATTATTATTATTATAACTAGAAGTTACTATCGCAAGGGGAAGTGCTGCCTAGATATGTATACACATTTCTATCAATTATTTTAATTATTATAAATACAGTAGAATTAAATCACAAATGACTATCACTTATCTGAATATAATTGGCAAGGCTTTTGACTGGATAGACAGTATACATTATGACTACAGTACTGTATGTAGTTGGTGATTGATAAACAAATTTCTGATAAATCATTGCCACTATAAATCATGCTTCTTTCTGTGGGAAACGTAAGTGTATCATATGTTATGACAAAGCAAGCGCTAAACAAATAGGCAACGCACTGACTAAATAAATACCAGAAATGGTATGTAACAGATGTTTACGATATTGTTGCACCATTATTTATATCGTCTAAATTTTATTGTCGAGAATGCTATACTTTCAAGATCTTTCATGTATTAGTTCATTGCACATGTCCACGACTCCACACAATTATACTATAATTGTTGTTCGGGAATACACCACAGTCAACTGCAACCACTGTATTTTATTTTCCCAAAGAACTTGTAATATTGTATTTACTGTATAACAAATATTATGGTTATCCATGGCACACAAATAATTTCCATTGCGCACTGAATTTTCACAAAGTTGAGGTAAACCATTTCTTGAAGACAGTTCCATGTACAGTTTATTACATATACAGTTGGGCAGATTAATATTGTTTTGTGCCTCGACCGGCTCCACCACAAATGGTAGATGATCAATATATTTTTGTGCCTCAACGGGCGATATATTTGTGTCGATCACTGATCGACAGGACAAGTTGTCTTCTATAAACCAACAGCAACAAACAACGATTGGTAAGTTGTTCAACGACAGAAATCCCTGACGAGGAATGAGATCATGGTTAAAAGCATTCAAGTACATGTTGTCTCCTTGTACTAAGTCTAAGACATTGTCGATGGTTGTCGAGTTCTAGTAGTATACAGAGTAGGGGTTCTACGGCCGGTGGTGCCGATGGTGCTCTTCGCACCACCGATCGTCATCGTCCTCAGGCTCCTTTGGGACCCTTTAACCCTAATCTCATTATTTATTCGTGTCTTCCTGAACCCCCTAACCCCAGCTGTTACTCAACCCCCTGGTTTCAACTTACGTCATACTGAGTAATTATTTATACATACGTCACCAGGCTCTTCGACTTCCTCCTTAACCCTAATTATGTATTCATTTTATAACGCCTTATTAGTTATGCGTTTGGTGAAGACTGGAGCTGAGTGACGTTAGTGTTCTCCCACCGCCCTCAATTCCGAGTCCTTCCGAACTTGATTTCCGAAGGAATTACGTAATTATCAAAAGGTAGCTCTTACTTCTTTTAATAATATAATAAACGCTTCTGTATTTATACACCTCGCCTCCCTACGGCAATGTAAATGTGGGACAGTAGCAGCCCGAGAGCAGCGCATGCGCCATGAATATGATATGGATGAACTAAAGAGAGTAACGAAGAAGCATCTTATACCTTCAAAATAACTGGTGTCACGATGAACAGATATTTATACGATGGCCTTTACGATCAATTTAGATCTTCGACAGTTCTACGAAGATATTCGCCTATTTGAGAATAACATTTGAGGAAAGTTTCTAGCGGTGAATTCAACAAAGAGATAAACCATAATAATTTTAGCCGTATTATAGCTTATCTCGCTTTGTGCACAAAATTCCTATGATGAAGAAAGCCTTCGGGAAACAGTGCGAAGAACTGTTCAAGATCTCAAACATACTGATTTGGAAAACAGCATTACGTTTACAGCGTTGATATGCCAAATGCTTATACATTTTATGATAAACATTTTGACCGAATTATCGCTTATTTAACACTAGCATCGAAAGTCAGCGATTCTTGTCTCCGAAGCAGTTCGAGAAGCTGTGGCAAGAACTGTTGACATTTTTAGACGCGTGGACTTGGCGAAATATAAACTGGTGAAGAAACTGTCGCGGTTTAAACAGCTTACTTGGCTGGTAATAACGACGCTGTGCTACGGCCTGATTTGAATATTGGTTGGTTTTGAACGACAGGAAGACATTAAAAAGTCATTTGTCTGCTGTGCTTCAACAACTTTGCGCCTGATTTGAATATTAGTTAATTAGGTTTGAATGAGAAAAAGTCATTAAAAGGTCATTAGGTAAAGACGAATGCGTGGGTTCGAATTCGCTTCATCTAACGATTATAAGGCTGCGTTTTTGGTTATCACCAGCAATCGGAGAGATTTTTTGCAACTCCAATGAACTTTGTGCACGAGAGACCGATACTGCTGAAGCTTCAAATGAAGTTTACGTCTATTTGAATGAGCTTTTTCAAGATATGCGTGTATATATGAAAGTGTTCACAGATAGTAATGGTGTCAAATTGTTAATGCCAGGTAGAGGGATTACCTTAAACGAACCAGTGCTTGAGAAAATGTTGGAACTTACAATTCCAATGCTTGTGAAGATTGTTTATGAGGATAATTGGGAGAAGAAATGGGCCTGGTTTGACTGATCTTTATGCCAGGGATGTTGACGTAAAACGCGTTAATATCAGCGTTGTCTTATCTTTATCTTTATCCTTATCCTTATATTTATCCTTATCTTTATCCTTATCTTTATCCTTATCTTTATCCTTATCCTTATCTTTATCCTTATCTTTATCTTTATCCTTATCTTTATCCTTATCTTCATCCTTATCCCTCAGAGATCAACCCTGATCAAAGATCCTCCCTCAGAGATCATCCCTGATCAATGATCATCCCTGATCAGAGATCATCTCTGATCAATGATCATCGCTGAGAATTTTTTTTGAAACGGGACTAATTATCAAATAAAAGTCCCTCCTGGACACATTCGTCCTTGAGAATCTAACGTAATTTAAGTTGTTACTAACACTCTAAACGTTTAGTGTATACCATGCCTCGGAAACGCAATGACCATTCTATTTGCCAAAATAAAAGCTGAGTAAACTTTTTTTTGTTGACTGTATAGAATACATGATAAAACGGAGAAACACCCCAACCCCATCCCGCGAGAATACACCCCAAACGCATCCCCCCCGAAAACACCCCTCGAAAACACCCCAAAGGCCCCCCCCCCCCGAAAAAAATCCAGACGCCCCCAAATACACCCTAAACGTGGCCTTGTGGCCCGTTTGAGAAATACACCTACTATCCCCGCTTGCACCATACTCTCCCTCCCAAATCACCCATCCACACCTCAAATCGCGCATGGGGGATAGCGACAGGTTCTACTAGTACACAAGCTAGGGTTAGGTTTCCTGAAGGTTTATAGGCGTAATATGAACAAATAATTAGGGCTAAGGCTTCTGCAAGGAAGACGAGAAGTCATGACGTAATCTTAAAATTAGAAATAATGTAATGAATATTTAATGAGGCGGCACCCTTTGGCAGCCATATGGGGGTTTATCACAAAGGGATGCCGCCTAATTAAATATTCATTACATCATTTCTAATTTTAAGAATACGTCATGAGTTCTCGTCTTCCTTGGAGAAGCCTTAGCCCTAATTATTTGTTCATATTACGCCAATAAACCTTCAGGAAACCTAACCCTAGCTTGTGTACCAGTAGAACCTGTCGTTATACCCATGTGCGATTTGAGGTGTGGATGGGTGATTTGGGAGGGAGAGTATGGTGCAAGCGGGGATAGTAGGTGTATTTCTCAAACGGGCCACAAGGCCACGAAAAAGGCCCGCGGGGCCATTTTGGGGTGTTTTCGGGGTAGGGGTCGTTTAGGGTGTATTTGGGGGCGTCTGGATTTTTTTCGGGGGGGGCGGCGTTTGGGGTGTTTTCGGGGGGGGCGTTTGGGGTGTTTTCGAGGGGTGTTTTCGGGGGGGATGCGTTTGGAGTGTATTTGGGGGCGTCTGGGGTGTTTTCTCGCGGGATGGGGTTGGGGTGTTTCTCCGTTTTATCATGTATTCTATACAGTCAACAAAAAAAAGTTTACTCAGCTTTTATTTTGGCAAATAGAATGGTCATTGCGTTTCCGAGGCATGGTATACACTAAACGTTTATAGTGTTAGTAACAACTTAAATTACGTTATATTCTCAAGGACGAATGTGTCCCGGAGGGACTTTTATTTGATAATTAGTCCCGTTTCAAAAAAAATTCTCAGCGATGATCATTGATCAGAGATGATCTCTGTTCAGGGATGATCATTGATCAGGGATGATCTCTGAGGGAGGATCTTTGATCAGGGTTGATCTCTGAGGGATAAGGATGAAGATAAGGATAAAGATAAGGATAAAGATAAAGATAAGGATAAAGATAAGGATAAGGATAAAGATAAGGATAAAGATAAGGATAAAGATAAGGATAAATATAAGGATAAGGATAAAGATAAAGATAAGACAACGCTGATATTTACGCGTTTTACGTCAACATCCCTGGAATAAAGATCAGGTAAACCAGGCCCATTTCTTCTCCCAATTATCCTCATAAACAATCTTCACAAGCATTGGAATTATAAGTTCCAACATTTTCTCAAGCACTGGTTCGTTTAAGGTAATCCCTCTACCTGGCATTAACAATTTGGCACCATTACTATCTGTAAACACTTTCATATATACACGCATATCTTGAAAAAGCTCATTCAAATAGACGTAAACTTCATTTGAAGCTTCAGCAGTATCGGTCTCTCGTGCACAAAGTTCATTGGAGTTGCAAAAAATCTCTCCGATTGCTGGTGATAACCAAAAACGCAGCCTTATAATCGTTAGATGAAGCGAATTCGAACCCACGCATTCGTCTTTACCTAATGACCTTTTAATGACTTTTTCTCATTCAAACCTAATTAACTAATATTCAAATCAGGCGCAAAGTTGTTGAAGCACAGCAGACAAATGACTTTTTAATGTCTTCCTGTCGTTCAAAACCAACCAATATTCAAATCAGGCCGTAGCACAGCGTCATTATTACCAGCCAAGTAAGCTGTTTAAACCGCGACAGTTTCTTCACCAGTTTATATTTCGCCAAGTCCACGCGTCTAAAAATGTCAACAGTTCTTGCCACAGCTTCTCGAACTGCTTCGGAGACAAAAATCGCTGACTTTCGATGCTAGTGTTAAATAAGCGATAATTCGGTCAAAATGTTTATCATAAAATGTATAAGCATTTGGCACATCAACGCTGTAAACGTAATTCTGTTTTCCAAATCAGTATGTTTGAGATCTTGAACAGTTCTTCGCACTGTTTCCCGAAGGCTTTCTTCATCATAGGAATTTTGTGCACAAAGCGAGATAAGCTATAATACGGCTAAAATTATTATGGTTTATCTCTTTGTTGAATTCACCGCTAGAAACTTTCCTCAAATGTTATTCTCAAATAGGCGAATATCGCAAATAGCCGAAATGGTTTGGGTTCATATCTTCATAGAACTGTCGAAGATCTAAATTGATCGTAAAGGCCATCGTATAAATATCTGTTGATCGTGACACCAGTTATTTTGAAGGTATAAGATGCTTCTTCGTTACTCTCTTTAGTTCATCCATATCATATTCATGGCGCATGCGCTGCTCTCGGGCTGCTACTGTCCCACATTTACATTGCCGTAGGGAGGCGAGGTGTATAAATACAGAAGCGTTTATTATATTATTAAAATAAATAAGAGCTACCTTTTGATAATTACGTAATTCCTTCGGAAATCAAGTTCGGAAGGACTCGGAATTGAGGGCGGTGGGAGAACACTAACGTCACTCAGCTCCAGTCTTCACTAAACGCATAACTAATAAGGCGTTATAAAATGAATACATAATTAGGGTTAAGGAAGAAGACGAAGAGCCTGGTGACGTATGTATAAATAATTACTCAGTATGACGTAAGTTGAAACCAGGGGGTTGAGTAACAGCTTGGGTTAGGGGGTTCAGGAAGACACGAATAAATAATGAGATTAGGGTTAAATGGTCCCAAAGGAGCCTGAGAACGATGACGATCGGTGGTGCGAAGAGCACCACCGGCACCACCGGCCGTAGAACCCCCACTCTGTATACTACTAGTTCCACTTCGTAACTGGAAGCCCAATAGCTTGTGCTGTTAACAGCGCTGATAAACTCATGAAAGAGCACTGCTTTTCTCGAGACTGGCCACTGAAACCTTGATCATGGCCTTGATGAATACTTCCACGAGAAAGTAAAGACAGAATAAAAAAATAAACAACGTGAATTTCCTGTGAAGGAATTGTCGAGAACTTCGAGAAGCGTGGTAGCGGAACATGCGCTCATGAAAGAGCACTGCTTTTCTCGAGACTGGCCAATGAAACCTTGATCATGGCCTTGATGAATACTTCCACGAGAAAGTAAAGACAGAATAAAAACATAAACAACGTGAATTTCCTTGGTAGCGGAACATGCGCAGTTGAGTCACTTTCGAGCACATATGGATGATGGATGACGTATGCCGACACACAAACAAACAAACGCAAAATTTAACAAATCGAGATCTGGTCAGCCATACATAGTTCGGTAAAAGGACTGGGCACGAGTAAACGCAAGAGGCATGTCACGAATAGTGTTCTGCCTCCCTGAGGGGAGGGAGCAATAATTATTATTAACAATAATAATATATATACAGGATAGCCGCTTCAGCTAACACTGGTATCAAGATATGGTGGTCTTAATTGTTTCCTAACAAACTAAAGTTATTACAAATATAAACACATATATTCATATATGTATACAGTACAATATGTTACAAAAACTCAAAAGTGATATATCCTGCACATGTTGTCAATTAAGGCAATTCGATCATGTATGATGAACAGACTCATTGAGATATGGAAAATAGTTCTTTAGATATGATGTTAAAATGCCTTCACATAATTTCTTAACTAGCATTACACAATGTATCTTTCTTCCAATTACAAGGTACCAATCCTAGGATTTCTATTAACTGATCAGTTTCTGAGTTAGGAATGATCAGTTTCCCTGCCCTGCATTGAGACCTCTCAAGAGCATGAAATATTAAGTTATATCCACATCCGTGCGAGCTCGATATCACAGTAGTCCAAATTGTGGATCCAATTTGAATGGACCCTATAGATTTGCACTATATGTACCACATATTTGATTTTTTATCATACAAGGGCACAGCCATTGTGTGATAAAGATGCACATTCTTCCTTCAAGTTTCAGCAGCCTTTGATGTCTGTTTCATGAATCATCAACAGTGTGAAAAAAGTAATTTCTTTCTTAGTTATTGATGGTAGAAACAGCAGTAGACTTCCCCACTATTCTGCTGCTGCACCCAAAAATTAAAAAAGATTTGGCTTCATGTATTTAGTTTGATGTTCTATGAAACAATTAAATTCAGACAATACAAAGATTTCAGCAATATTGTCCACTGGAAATTAATTATTCAGTCTGACAAGTGAATGGGCTATTATCTAATTCAAGTAAAAGAAGTACCCTGTAAGCAACTATACGATTCAAACAGCATTTTCACTACTGTATGTTCTGGTGTGGTACACCCGATATGGTACACCAATAATAACAATAATGCCTAGCTAATGCAGATTGCAGATACCATATTTTGATGGTTATTACAAAATGCTGTTTGAACTAACTATTCAAACGGCAAGCGGGCAAGGGGTTGTTGCGTATACGTATTTATAGTATATACTTGTAAATTAGTTAACCGTTTATCTGTATTGAAGATGGAATAAGTTTTGCCGAAACATGTATACAATAAAATTATATAAAAACAATATATATAATTAATAATTCATAAGCAAAACACAAAGGAAAATCACTATCCGTGTCGGGTCTATATATTTGATATAGATTCGCTCGAAATTTCTCCCTCGTTTTTAACGGCGGAGATAACGTTAATTTTCAAAATTACTACGCCAATGAACATATGAAATGCGTTACGTCTATATCAGCTCTATTGCAGAACGGTCTATACTCTCAAGACTACAACAACCTGGACGATCAACTTCGCACATATAATGATACTCCTATAGGTTCAAACCATTTACTTTAACTCTATCTAGACTGGGGGCGGGGGCGGAATCCCGCGCTGAATTTAATACTGATATCTCAATAACAGACATAGCTATGAATCTAAAAAATTTGCCCTACATAAACTTCGGCCAAAGCAATGGCCACGTTAATGGATGGGATGCAGAAGATTCCAGCAAGATCACCTGACCTGAACCTCGTTAGAAAACGTCTTGAAGCACAAGTAAGAGAGAAGAACGTCACCCACCAAACATGGGAGCAGTTTAAACAGGCGGTTCAATACAATATATGGTCGAAATCAAAAGAGGTGTGTAATGATCGCTTAACGATCTTTACGATAGTAGGTTTATTTTTGCTTGTCGTTATATAATTATGTTATTAATAGTTAGCTTGACATTTCCATGTTATATGATATCTAACCGCATGCATCAGTTACACCTCATTACCTGAGCGAACAGTTTATTGTTGACATTGAAAGAGTGCTGCTGTAGTCAAAGAATCAAAGGACCAAATTAGTATATCAGTGACTTTGTATTTGTAACCGCCTTGTAAAGGCAAGCGCAGGACTGATATGTAAGTACTGTAGATTTAATTATTTTCCTCATGTTATTGTCTCGTAGTTAAGCTAATGTATGAGCGCGCCTTAAGCCGTCATACGTGTAGTATCGAAATATTTGTAGAAGACAAATTGTCTTATTTATCGCTTTAAGATAACTTAGAATAACGCGCGGTTGTCTTAATCTATTCTAGTTTACGGCTACAACGATTGATGTGAACGAATAAAGGAACTCTATTCCACTTTGAGTCGATTGTGCTAAAGTCAGTAAAATAGTCCTTTTGCACTACTAGAGGCGATTCGACACCTCTTGACCTCCTCGATAGTTTTGATCTTGAGAGGCGTATCTCCGCCGTTACAGTAAAATATCAACTCTCCGCCTTTGAATGAGCAAATGAAACATTGACAATTTAAGAAAGTCAAAAATATGAGTAGGATTGGTTCGCATGAAGATAATATTGTCGGCAACGAGAACACGGCGACCAAAGAAAATGATGCGCTACAAACACGCAAAGCATGTCAGAAAGCTAAAGAAATGCGCGATAGGAAAATGACCGAAAAGGAAAGAAATATCAGGAGAGAAAAGAATGCGGTAACAAGCTTCGAAATCAGGTTCAAAAAGTTAGTAATTTGATTTCCTACACGCGAGAAGAAGTGTCAGAATTTGAAAGAGACAATATTGATAAATTAAAGGATGCCTTTAATTACGCTCATCATGACTTTCATGCAACGATTGACGCGGAGGAAGCCAGAGAAGCCTCATATCAGTATTTCGATTTGAGAGACAGATAATTCATTGAATGTAGGCTTAAATTAGTTGAAAGAATTCAAGCGGCAGAAAGATCAATCAGCCGAGCCAAATGTGTCAGATCGGGTCATTCTAGAAGTTCAAGGGCAACACGCACCTCCAATGGTAGTCGATCTTCTGCTCGTTCTCGAAGAATTGAAGCCGCAACAAAGTCTGCTAAATTGAAAGTCGAAATGAATTTCTTAAATCAAGATTTCGAATTAAGAAAGATACAATTAACGAAAGACATTTCCATAGCAAACGCAGAAGAAGACGCGATCAGAAGAGTACTTCAAAAAGACAATATTGAAAGTCGAATTACCGTAGTGAAACGGGAAAATAAGCAAGCACAGGCAAGTGCTGTAGCTCAGATAGGAATATCTCATTTAAACCCGAAAATACCTCCGTTTGTTCCTCTGCCGACCTTTGGACTAACCCACTCGAGTATTCAAGACCATCCGCCAGTCGAAACCGTAAGAAGAGTCGACAACGAAAACTCCCACCTACAGTAATCGAAGGCACTTTGAAAACGCTTATAGGTCTACAAGAAAAACAAACAGAACTCAGCGCCATGATTGCGAATCAGCAAAAGATTAGTTCCTTGCCCGTACAAGAACCACCAAAGTTTAGTGGTAATTTCCTCGATTACCCACCCTTCATACAAGCTTTCGAAACCATTATCGAGAACAAGGTCGATTCGGATAAGGACAGATTGTTCTTTCTCGACAAGTACACCACAGGAACAGCAAATGACGTTGTCAAGGGATTTATGACGATCAACAGTGACGACGGATATAAAGTAGCTAAACATCTCTTAGCTCAAAGGTTTGGTAACCCGTACCATGTTGCTGAATCGTTCAAGTCAAATCTTCGAAAATGGCCCAAAATCAACGAAGGAGACGCCACAGGTATTCAAGACTTTTCAGACTTTCTCGTTCGCTGTAGAGGGCATGAAATCCGTAACATGTATGGAAGAGCTAAATTCAACGGAAATGCTCATCCAAGTCAGTGCCAAACTTCCAAGCTATTCTGGCGTAAAGTGGTGTCGGCATGCGCACGAAACGCGAAGGAAATCCACGAGTACCGTCTCTTTAAGCGATCTCGTGGAGTTTGTCTGAGTTGGCAACCGATCCTGTCTTCTCGCCAGAAGTACTTAAGAGAGAGCGAAATTAAGATTCGAACAGGGAGAGAACTGGTTACAAGAAGTTCCCCAAGCGTTCCTACGGAGCTACTGTAATACGATGTTTAGTGCAACAGAAAGAGGCGAATCCGATAATAAAAATCGTGTCGGAGCCACAACGAGCGATTACCATTTGTGTCACGAAAAACACAGTCTTGAAGAATGCGTGCAGTATATGAATCGAACTGTCCAAGATCGTGTGGCCTCAAAGCCAAGGGATTGTGTTTTGGTTGTCTACAAGTGGGACATCTGTCTAAATCGTGCAAGACAAGGCTCAAGTGCAAGAAATGCAAAAGACAACATCCACATTCATATAAAAATCCACATTCATATAAAACGCATTAAAATTACTTCGAAGTTTTTTAAATCTAAGCGAAACCACCCCACCATTCTAAAACGAATCCAACAGTGCACACCTGCTGCAGTACACCAAATTAATATTAAATCGAAGCGGAAACGATGCAAAACCCTAGTTTCCAAATGTTTCAACGGGGCTTTAGCATAATAAACGTAATTAATATTTGAATCAAATTAGGGTGTTTGTTTGGTAAATTTTGATGTAAAGTTTTCATCCAATATGGCAGCCAATGAGTCACGTGAACTTGTTGTCACGGAAACAAAATTACAAATTGGTTCCTATTGTATGATGAATATGTTTGGTAAGTTTGACTTAGTTTGGACAACATTTCTGGAAAACCAGTAATTCCAGTCTTCAAGTCAAGCTGTGAGCGGAATTCCGTGTAGAGATAATGCTAATAATAATGGGATGTATGGGAGGTGCAATGAACAAATTGCAACAACGAATCGAAAATTTTATGCGATTGATTGATATATTGATTGATATATTTTCTATGGTGTTGATCATGTAATCTTAGTAAATTTTGATAATACGAGCTACTACGTAAACTAAGTAGGAGCTGTTGGCCGCCGCGAATATGATATTAATAATATTAATAATAATAATGATAATAATGATAATAACTTTTAAAAGTCATTTACAAGTTTGCATGTTTACCTTGTCACACGCAGTTAAAATATATTTTATAGCGAAATGAACACTTTTTTGCAGAAAAATTTATTTTTCGCAAAATTACTCTACTCGTATAGAAATTTAGCTCTGTTTATTCATATACAAAAGATACAGCGATTCTTAATTTTTATTTCACAAAACCACTCCACTCTTAAACTAAACTCAATGTATTACATGAAAATAAATCTGAAAAAAGTATGTGTTCACCGATTTTGTTTTCGCACTATATCTCTAAGAAACCCTGCATATATTACAAGACGATGTCGAATGAATATATTACCATTTCCTATTGGATGTGCTGCTGACTAACGGGGTTTAATCCAAAAATCGGCTGTGGTTTTTGGATTGAAACGCGTTTGTCAACACCACCTCCACAAGTCTATTTTTATTGTCCATATAATAAATACATGTGGATAATTAATGATAGTTTAGGATATATATGGATTTTATGTACTCGTGGCAAGTACAATATCTCGCACGCCCTACTGTATAATTTCCCTTAGAAAAAGAAAATTGTCATAGAAAATTGTCTTCGAGAATGATGTGCTCATGCTTTGCATACTTGTCAGTTAACTGCTTCAGAAAGGCGTAAGTAGTCCGGAATCATCGCGGCATTTAGCATCACATGCATGTGCAATCTTGAATATTCAATGGTTAGCCATCGTTATACCAATGGCGTAGCCAAGAGGGGCAGACTCATTTTGCGTTACGAATCGCCCAAAACAAGAGAAAGAAAATAATATTAATAGTTTATTTAAAAGACTGATTTTTGTAACCAAAAGGTCAAATTACGTCAGTGACATACAATAAGTAGACATGAAATTACATACTATACTATAAATACGTATATTCAACAACCCCTCGCCCGCTTACTGTTTGAAAGTTTTTTTGCTACAGTACTTCTTTTAGTTCTTACTTTTAGTTGTACTTGAATTAAATAATTGCACATTCATTTGCCAAACTGAATAGACTTTCGGTGGACAATATCTCTGAGAGCTTTTTGTGTTGTCCGCATTTAATTGTTTCATAGAACATCAAAATAAATAACTAAATACATGAATGGTAATAGTTAGTATAGACGACAGACACCATTGGCTGTTGAAGGAAGAAAGTGCATCTTTATCATAGGGGTGCATATATAGTACAAATGTATAGGGCCCATTCAAATTGGGTTTACTAAGACACATATTAGGGATTCTACACCGATTGTTCGTGTGAATAGATTATACCTGATATAGTAATTTTATAATTCTACCCACATTGGACTACTGCAATGTGGAGCTGGCAGGGATGTGGATAACTTAATATTGATTTCTCTCGAGAGGTATCAACGCAGAGCAGGGAAACTGATCTTTCCTAACTCAGGACTTGAAACTGATTGGTTAATAGAAACATCTTGTAATTATAACTAATATCTATTAACATATCTAAAGAACTAATTTCATCTCAATGAATCTGTTCATACATACATGTTTTCGCACCTTATCATTTGCCTTAATTGACATCTTCATCATATATACAACTTTTGAGTTAAAATTAGTTTTTGTAACATTGTACTGTACATATATAATAATTATGTGTTTATATTTGCAATAACTTTAATTTGTTAAGAAATAAGACTGCCATGCATTAATACCAGTGTTAGAATTGAAGGGGCTATCCTGTATAAATATGTATTATTATTATTATTATTAATAATAATGCCTAATGCAGATATCATATTTTCATGGTTATTAATACCAAAGCCATGTATGTGCAACAAAGCATGGCATAAAAAACTATATATTCAGGACGACATGCCTATATAACCTGCTTGTTGACAATGATCTAGCTGACACAGTATTTGTTCAATCCCTAACAATTTCTGCTAACATAGTGAGTGTCAGCATACCCAATGTCAACATAATTCTATACCGGTATAAGCTGTACATGTATTTTACATTCCTAGTCTGGGACAAGCATTGTCCAAGCCTATTATCAGACAAAATAAGTTATGACCCACTAGGCCAGCTAGTCTGTAGGCCTAATATATTTTATAATGGATGGAGTAAACACAGATTGTTTATGGAATACAGACCAGTATACAATACATGGATGATCGTCAATTTCATATCCTCAGAAAAAGTATTCCCTTCTGATTTCTGGTTACTCTAACCATTTGAGCCATCGAGACTCGGATGGAGAGATGATCTACTGGTTCAAATTATATAAGTGCCTATGCGGCTGTTACTATACATCAGTAATGTTTGGATGTGTTAACTGCTATGGTAAATGCAACCCGCATAGGACATATATCAATAGAATCAGTATATACATCATTGTATCTCAGAATAATTTTTCTGAGGATATGAGCTTGACACTCATCCATGTATTGTCTGTCTACTCCGAGCTCTCCCTTACTCACTACAGCAGCGCACATATATTACCACTGACTAGTATACAGTAATGCTTGTTTATACTAGTACAGGCCCAGGTTGTAAACACAGCTATAGTCTCCATGTTTTTGCACCCAAAACTATCAGCACTTTACAGTAAATAGGCTAATCATATAGAGGGTAAAATTACTCGAATATAATTGACTAATGAGAGCGTTTTTCCTAAATTCAGGGCAAAATAATTTGTACCTGATTTGTTGAGATGCCAGTGGGAAACACTTAAGTTTATTTACTTATTATGTTGTTTTACTTGTAAATCCAAACTCCCGGGCCTGCATGTTCTCTTAGTCGATACTCAACAAAGGTGGTTGTAATGTACCGTTTACTTTCAGTGGATTGTATAGTTTTTCACGCTTGGTTTTGACATTTAGCTGGCTTTCTCATAATAATAATAATAATAATAAAAGACGTATTAGGAGCATTATACAATAGTCTCAATGCTATTTCAACAATATAGTCTTAATTTTACTTATAAAACTAATTACACTGTACAGTTTCATTATAAGATAAAGCCTACTTGGCTACTACATATATTACCACTATGAACAAAAAAACTATTAATTTAAAAAAATAAAAGTCTTAAGTGCTGACTTAAAATTACTTAACATACCAAAGCTTCTAATTTCATGTGGTAATGAATTCCACAGTTCTGGTGCCGCAACCGATAACGCTCTGTCTGCATGAGTCACCGTTTTGGATTTTGGCTCAAGTAGCAGATTTCGGTCAGATGATCTCAAAGCACGAGTAGGTTTATATTTAGTTGGTAAATCAGTAATATAAACAGGTGCCTGGCCATGCAAAGCCTTGAAAGTAATTATTAGTATCTTAAATACAATCCTTGATCTCAGGGCAACCAGTGAAGATTACGAAGCACAGGGGAGATATGCTCCGATTTTTTAACCCCTGTAACTAGTCTAGCAGCTGTATTTTGAATTCGCTGTAACTTGCTCAATTCAGCTTCTGGTAAGCCATATAAGATTCTATTACAGCTGTCAAGTTTTGATGTTATGAATGCATGCACCAACATCTCAGAGTTCTTTTTACTCAAATATTTCCTGATCCTGCCGATATTTCTGATAGCCAAAGTGGCTGATTTACAAATGTTATTTACATGAGTATTTTAATTTTAGATGTCAATAGATGGGCAATTTCGGTTTTATCACCACTCATGTTGTTGATGTGCGTATAGCTAATTTATTTATGAATACATTTTTCCCTCCATATGATTAACAGGTTAATCACATGGTTCCTCGTAAAATTAAGGTTTAAATGCACTTGTGTTTTCAAAGTTTCAACAAATTGCCCTCGTCGCTATTTATTTGTTGTTAAACGACTAAACATTCAAAATATATATTACACAAATTTATTGGTTGAAACAACAAAACTAAGGTATATTTAACCAAAATATTTGGTTATTTTAACCATTCAAATTGGTTAAATTCAAATTGGGTCTGAGACAACCTATCAAATTGGTTGTTTCAACCAATCTGTTTTTACAGTGTACTGTTTATACATCAAATGAAAGCCTGGATAACATACTCGGACATATTTGCAAAATATCTTTGTAACTGATTACTAACAGCATAAAAAAATGGAAAACGGGTTTACCTTTTGACGCCATTTAAAATTTAGGAACTTGTCATCTGTTTATACATCAAATGAAAGCCTGGATAACATACTCGGACATATTTGCAAAATATCTTTGTAACTGATTACTAACAGCATAAAAAAAGGGAAAACGGGTTTACCTTTTGACGCCATTTAAAATTTAGGAACTTGTCATCTTCCGCAGACGACTGTATCTTTTGAACACTGTATTTTATGAATTTTCTGAAAACAAATCTTCATTCACCGTATAACCCGACAAAACACGTACTTTTCGTGTTTAAATATAGAGTTTTATTTGAGTTTTAGGACATTTAGCACCGCGAAGGCCCTGGGGACGAGGTGGGGACGAGGTTGTCGGTTGATCCCCTTAATCCCCTCGCCCTGACGGCGCGAAGCGCCGTCCAGCGGCGAAGGCGCTGGGGCGAGGGTGATAATCTTGACGGGGTGGTAGAATGTCCGGTCGTGTACAATGTCCGGTCGTATATGGGAAGTTAGTTCTGTAAAAAGTTTGTGCGGCGTATAAATATCGGTATCCATCAACCGGACATCGGTTGTCTTGGTTACGATGACGTTCACGGGGAAGAAAGTAGGTAAACAAGGATATTTATGGATCTAAAAGGATATTTATCTAAGGTCGAGCGAGAACATAATTTTGTGTTGTTTTACTCGAAAAAACGTGAAATGTACGTGAAATGAGTAATTTAAATAACGATTGGCAGAGCAGAAGAGAACGAGAGGGGACAGTCGTTATTAAAAACAAAACCTCAATACTTATGTAACAAAACCAACACAGCAAGAAGGATTGCGACAGAAACAAGTCAAAGCGACTCGAAGACGATATCCAGTGTAGCAGTAAGTGTTTGTTCATATTTTGAAATATACAGTATGTTTATTCTGTGCTTAATAATGACCCTATATAGTAGACTATAGCTGTGTTTCAGTGTTTATACGACCTGGGACTGGCCTACAATTTATAGTATATAAACAAGCATAATTACTGTATGACTGGTCAGTGTTAATATATACACTGCTGTATAGTGAATAAGGGAGAGATTGGAGTAGAATCCTCTGAATGATTCTGAGTCCTGGACAGGAATCGAACCTGTAACTTGATTGCTTCTAACCATTGAGCTACCGAGACTCAGATGGAGAGTGAAGCTGGTTAGGTATACAGTACTGCCTATGTAGCTTGCATTCACTACAGCAGTGTATATATATTTACACAAATTACTGATATAATATAGTGACAACCCGCGATTTCCGGTCGAGTTCGATAAACATTATTTTTAATACATTAATATGCCTTTTCAGCACAGTTTTTTGGTTAGGGTTGGTAATTTGGTTAGGTAGTTATATTAGGATTAGCATTTCGTTGAATTATAAAAGACTCTTGACTTGAGTGACGAAGGGCTTTCGCTCGAAACGTTGAATGTCTGAGACCTGTTACACACTATTTTGGCAGTGCAACAATGTACAGTACGTTGAACAATATTTTATCTTCAATAAAACAACCATGTCATGTTATTGTTTGTTAGTTGTAACTTGTATAGTCTGCATTGTGATTGTTCAGAAATCTTTAGACACATTTTGAAATACTTAACCGAGAGAGTTGTACTATATACATTCTGGGATTGGGAAAAGTTTAGGCATTATTAATAATACTTATAAAAATACAGGATAGCCTGTTCAATGCTAACACTGGTATTGACAGGGTCCTGTTTCCTGACAAATTACAATTATTATTTATTACAAATATAAATTTATTACAGATACTGTATTCATATATATGTACAATATGTTACAAAAACTAATTATAACTTGAAAGTTGTATAAATCCTACAAATGTAGTATTGTCAATTAAGGCAATAGATATTAGATAATGCTCTTACATGTATGCAATGAACAAAATCATTGAGATTAAAATAGTTCTTTAGAAATGGTGGTAAAATGCCTTCAAGACATTTCTTAACTAACATGGTACCAATCCTAGGGTTTCTATTAACGGATCAGTTTCATGTCCAGACTTAGGAAAGGTCAGTTTCTCTGCCCTGCATTGAGACCTCAAGAGCATCTATCCTCACCAACAATCGGGATAGAATCCCTAATACTGTATTAAAACCAAATTTGCACTATATGCACCCCTAGACATTTGAATGATAAAGAGAATGCACTTTCTTCCTTCATTCTTTAACAGTCTTTGGTGTCTTTTTATAGTTGATTATTTCATGAATCACAAGGTCGGTGAGAGGGGCCCGGTCGCGTCGCCACATCAATCACTTGTGACTACCAATGAATTGTTGCAACCATTTTGCACCTAACACAAAGTACCAGTTCATCTCAACACTGTTCCCCAATTCCGTCGAATACTGTGAATTGAACGGAGGTGTCCAAAACAAAAATTATTGAACGCTGATGACGTCACTAGGACAAAGCGCATAACTACAGTACTGTATAACAGTAGTAAATTAGCAACTACGCTATAAAAGTTTCAAACATGAAGCGGGCGAGGGGTGTTGCGTATAACGTATTTCTAGTAAACAAATAAACTAAATGTGAGACTGGAAGCTCTAGGATTCCCGTGATGAGGGACTAATCGCCGGTCGATATTAGCACCCTCGCCCTCAGGCCTTCGGCGAGGGGATAAAAATGTGTAAAAATGTTCAATTGAAATATTCAGTAATTAAGTTATCGTTAAAATACGTTGATTATAAATATAAAAGTCCGAAATGTCCTGAATGGAAAAATTGACTGATTACAATATTCTGTACTTATTAGAAGTGTCTATGATTCTAAGAATTGTCCGAGTTGTTTATCAATGAATTTCAATATATCATGACGTGTATTGTGCCATGTTCTGATTTAGTAATCACAAAATTTTGCGATTTATGACTTTCAGGTTACGTTTAAAAAATCGCATTAGAATGCGGAACTAAAAAATTTTACGGGGAGCATGTGCCCGGACACTTAGAATACGCGCGCTTAGACAAGACCACGTGGAAGCCATGACCAAAGCCATGACCCTTTCTATGCCACTGCGTTACACCATCGATTCCTGTCTGATCATCATCAGCTTTATATTGTTTGATGAACGCATTTGAAATATATTATATACTTAAAATTGAAATGTATTATATACTTACGAAATATATTATATAGTTTAAATTATATATGTATTATATACTTACCACCAAGGAAGTATCCATCCACGTCCCAAAACGCCATAAGAATACCGAGGACGAAGAACGAAACTATATTTTCTTATCAACGAAAGCGAAAATTCGTTGCCTGCAAGTAACTCATTTGAGTCCACATCATCAACAGCGAACGTGTCAGGGCCCGTTACGGAAGTTCCATCTGCAATGCCCACAAGAAATTTAATCAGCCAATTAACACTGTAGATCTTACGTTCCAAAACAGTGAGATAGCTTGAAACTGAATTCAGTTTTGTTGTCAAAGATTTCTCTGTCTTTCCGACCAAGCTGATGAAGTTCGTCCAAACAGGTTCCCATTGTTCATCGTCATAGTAAAATGGTTTCAATAATTCTTTCTCCGTCACGAAAATGTGCTCTTTATCTTCGCTTGCTCCAAGGATAAATATCTGAACTCTGGCTTCTCTTGTATTTCGATCCGACACTACCTCGAAGGAAACACTGGCTCTTCCTTTAGGTGGTAGGATCCCACCTGGTCCCATGGAACTGACTGGAGAAAAAAGGATATTAGAACTGTATTCACTTCTAAGATCCCCGCTTGCAAGACGAGCATTTAAGTTTTCAATTGAAAACAACATCATTGTTATAGGTGCATTTGTATCTCCCTTGTTGTAAACATGCACAGTTACAAAACCATCTTCTCCTGGTCTGAGAGCCTCTGATGTTTCCACTTTAACGGAAAGCTTTCCCGGAACACCTGCAAATATTCGAACGGCTCCGTTACTGGGACGGTAGTTTGCCTGATTTGAATCTAAATTCAAGTCCTGTAGCGATAAATCGAACATTGTTCCTGTCTCTAAGCCATCTAGTTTAAAGGTTGCGTAAATTTCGGTTGATGAAAACCTGTACACTTTGATAGCTTTCAAAACATTACTCGTGTTTTGCCTGTTTGATAGAAAGACATTGACATATTCCGGAAAGAGTGTCCCGATGACTCGAAATGTTGTCTCATCAAGAGGAGCTGCTCTGGTGGGAAACACTGAACTCACTTGAAATTTGGCGTATTCAGCAATCAGTTGTATGTTTGAAGTGCTATCGACATTATGTAACAGGGTACCATCATTTTGAACTAATAAATAGTAATCCAAGGACTTTGTCGTTGGTATAACAACATGTTTATCAGCGGAAAGCTCGCTACCTGAAACTGCAGCAAACTCGAATGTCGATGGCGGCTTTCTCTCTTGCAAATACAAACTGTTAAAGTCCGTGTTTGTTTCACTTTTCAAATAAACGACAAGTGTTTCTTCAGATATAACATCCGGAAGTCGGAAAAGCTTTTTTTCCAAGGACTTCAATGTAGTTTGCAAAGCTACTCCATCGACTGAAAGTGCTGTGATGTTAATAAATGTATCGTTGTCTGACACTCCGATATTATTCTCTGGATTGATGTCCCTCGTATTTGAACGTGTTTTAACGATTGTTTTAAATGTACCCTGCTCAATTAACGGAACTTTGACGTTCTTTGATTCAGTGATATCTTTAGCTGCATTGTCACCAGAAGGGATAATTGAAAACCAACTGCACTTCGGTTCACCCAGTTCGTAGTCATCGAAGTCAATTGCACCATCTTTGGAAAAATATATCACATCACATCGATACCCTGACACTGATAAGCTACCATTGTTTCCTACCTGCCATTTTAGGCTTATTTCAGAACTCAAAGTCGCCTTAGACGGGACCTCAACGAGTCGAATGAAAATGTCAGTACTAGGAGACTCTTGTATTCTAATAAGCTGGGTTGCTTGGTTGTTTCCATTGCTGGATTCGGGAACGACATTCGTGATATCGGTGTTAAAAATCAAGTAATAATCTTTCGATGGTAAGTCAAAAGGAAGGAATACATCAATAGCTTGAGAATAGGATCCATTAGGTTGGAGATCTATAGTACGTTGCGCAGTTCCCAAGAGCCAGTCGAAAGGATCCAAAGTTGCATCTTCACTCATATATACAGCATCATACCACACATACCAAGGCCCACGTGTCCGGGACATTCCACGATTCGTAACGTTGAAGCGTATCACGATGGGTGACCCACCTTGCAAAGTTTTGTTATCGCTTTCCACAGGACTAATTATTAAATCAGGCAGTGGTCCTATACGTACCACAAGACTATGATTCGACCAACTTATTTTCCCATCCAGACCGGAAAGTGCATTATTTAGATCGACTATGACATGAACATGGTATTTCTTTTGCAAAATTGGAGGTATAGTTACATCAATATTGATGTAATATTCTTCGCCAATGTCTAGAACGCCGTTATGGTGTATAGTGGCAAGACGTTTTCCACGTGTAATTATATTAGCCACCGTGTCTGAGTTATATTCGTGCAAGAATAATGCATCGGTCCACGACGAGATCAATGTGGCATACTCACCAACATTTTGCACTTTGAAAATTACTCGTATAGATGAAAAATATGTCACTTGTTTAGGTAAATAGTTCAATAACTGGTGTTCTAGTTTAGCACGCCTTGCAACACCTATGTTTATCGTCGTCAGTCCCAGTTTAACATTATTGCCTTCTCCAGCTCCTATTTCCCAAATAGAATTACCAATATCACAGATAACTTGGATGCGAATCTCGCCTTTCAAAAAAAGAGGAATTGGTATGATTTTATTCAAGCTGTACTCCTGATTGGATCTCAGAGTTGCAGCTATAGTAAAAGTCCCCAGTTCGTACTCCTCTCTCCACATTTTGCCATTGATATCCTCTTCTAATATCACAACTTGGTCTTTCCAAGTAGCTTCGTTTTGCATGCTGTTACCGATATTCTTTCCGGACCAAAAGACCGTAAGAAACCTTTCAATATTTCCGATTTTATAAACATCATACGTGATTGAGGTTAACACCAGGTCTGCTACCGGTGGATATTGTATTACAAAATTGGCTTGAATGATATTGTTATCGGTTTGACCGGCTTCGTAAATGCTGGAAGGGTAATTGATGTGAACTTTAACAAAATATTCCCCAGGATAAACATCTTCCGGTATCTTGACCTCAGCGGAAACATTGTATGACTCATCTGGCCATAATACCACTTGGTGTTCTACCTTATCTAACCATACTACTTCTGTAGACTCGAACTTATCATTGTTGTTTAAAATATAGATCGAATCTGCCCATTTTTCAGTAACCTTTCTTCTCCCAATGTTTTTAACCCTCCACTGAAGACTTATGTATGATTTAGGATTGATTTCTCCGTTGTTAGCAATCTTCAACGATGTTGCCCATAGATCAGGGACTAAAATCGGGATATCAACACCAAGAGAAAAAGCATTGTTGTTATCATTCTCCTCATACAATTGTCCAAACACGTCAGCCACGAGGATCAAATCCACCAAGCCAAAAATACGGTATGGAAGGGAGAAGGTCTGGTTTGTAACAGTGTAATTCTCTTGAGGATCTATAGAAGAATGGACAGCACGTTCTTCGAGGATAACATAAGAACTAACGTCGACTGTCTGTAAATATAAACTGTAAGTCCACTGAAAATCTGATGTGCTCGCTGTACCAATGTTTGAGATAGTCCAGTTTACAAAAAGCCACAATTGAGCGCTCTCTTCCTGTATCAAATAGGTTAGATAACTGACAACAAGATCAGGTAATTTCCGTGAAATGATAACATTCGTGGAGCGAGCATTATTATTTTCGGCCTCGTATTCAAAAACATTTCCTCTGTAGTCCGTGCGAACCAATATTGTGTATGTGTCATCTTCAAATGAGGAAGGAACGGTGAATGTTGCGGTTCTTGAATACGAACCCTGTGGTTTAAGCCGTATAGACACCACGAATGACCCCACCGCAAATTCTTGGCTTGTCTTCGCTGATATTATTACCTATTAAGTTAAAACAACTACGTTAGTTTAAGTTGCATTACACAATGGTACCTGCACTAATGTAATATATAATCCCCTCGTGAGGTCGATCGCGAAGCGAGGGTGATAATTTTGAGGAAGGTAGGGAAATTTCCGTTGCTCGGTGGTCGGGGCGCTGCGCTGGCGTCGCGGGTTCAATTCCAGCCGGAAGGCCATGGGGTTGCGTTTTTGCAACTTGTCCCGGTTTGGTCTTAAAATGCATGTGTTCTTATACAGTCGAAGTTTTCCTTCACCATAAGTCCTTAAGGTCGCTATCGTTGCAATCCACGGACATCGTAAGGTGTATAAACCACATACAATGTTACTATATATTATGAAATATAAATACAGCTTAATTTGTGTTCATTGGAAGCACCGAATTGCTTTTGAGCAAAAACGGCAACAGTACAACCAAATCCCCTCAGCGAAGCTTAAGCAATACGTTGAGATGTTTGCCCACACCGAGCTCTGTGTTTAGTGTACAAAATTATCGTATGTCTACGCCAAGCTTAACGATTGATCGACACAACATTGATATACTTACGACTTCATCGTACCAATATGGTTCAAAAGGTGCTGTGGATCCCTTGTTTTTGACAGTGTATGTTAGCTTGATTATATCAAATGTGAAAAAATAAGGTTTGCTTAACAATTTGATGTCGTCGACGACCAAATCTGGGGGAGGTGTCAAGGTTACCTTTATGGAAGGCTGAAAATAAGATTATATAACGAATATATTAGTATGTTGCAAAAATCTTGAAGAATTTACTTGTTAACAATAAAATCATTGGCTCGAAATTTCTATTTAACAATTAGTCACTGAAGTCGAGGTGATTAGTATCGGTGATTATTATATGACTATTTTCGCGAGCGGTCCGGAACGTGAAATCCGGCAATTTGATTGGTTCCTGAGCGGTCCGGAATCTGCCGTTCCGCTGACAGTGAAAATTTTATAAACAAAATGAATGTCATGTCATTATACGCAACAAGATGGATAATAATTTCAGAACTACTCATTGTTGAAATATATCGTGCAGGTATGTTGTTGGAAATTTTATAAGCTTTCATTTGATGTATAGCTCAGGTTTCCGCGTTATGTGAAACTTTTTAAAATGTACAAAACGTTCGTAACATTGTTCGTGATAATATAACATTTACTTCTCGCAGGTAATGTAGAATTTCAGGTGGGTTTTTCTATTATACTTAACGCACAACCTTGAACAATATGTCAAACAAAAGCAAATGAAAAATGCTATTCGAGGTAGAAATTTTAGGAATCTAGCGAAACGGAGAGTACTTTAAAAATTGGAAAACATCTGCCATTTTGATTTAGGGTTCGCAAAAAAGATGGTGGCGAGGTTTCAAAGAACGTTCACAACATTTGTGGTCATATAATAAACTACTTATTGACCTCGCTTGTTCGGTCTGTACTAGTGAAATATCGGACCTCCGTTTTCTGTACTAAAAACGTCGGTCCGATATTTCACTAGTACAGACTCACGCTCGGTCAATAAGTAGTAAATATTTACCGAGGTAAATATAACGATAATCACAGAGACTGAGGTGACTAATTGTTTTAGTAAAAATTCACAGGTGACTATCAGAGAGAATCAACTGAATGAAAGCAAGGGAAAATGTTTTAATTATTTTATTTTTGTTTCAGGGAGTCGTGCATCCTGGATCACATGATTTACGTCATCAACATTCAACCGAATATTAAAACGAACAACATATGAACATGCTCTTGCAAGTGGAGGCCAAGATGTTCTTAACAAAAAGCGATTTTTCTGTAAGATCAAGCAGAATATAAAGAGTTGAAGACTGAGTTAAAGACTGGGTTAACATAAAGAGTAACTGTTGAAAGGTCCAGACAAAACTGTCTTTTGCTTGTTAATGTTTTAATAGTACAAAGCCGGCTTCACTTTTATCCGGCTCAAAGTACCCTTGAAAATCTGCAGTTTTTACCAGGTAAAGCAATGACTTCTTCAGCAGACTTTATTTTAATTCTCTTCCCCGATTTCCAAAGTAGATGGAGATACAGAACTGTGTCAGGCGATTGTTTGAATATGATCATCTATTTTGGAATCAACAAATCCTCCAACGATTACAAATACAAGTAAGTTATTTCAAAAGTTATTGTCTCCAAAATGATGTCTTGTAAAATTATCTCAGATTCTAGTTTTCAAGTAGTTGTCCTTTTTTTTTCATTTTCAATTTGTCTTCTGACAATGAGAGGTATTCCATACTAAGTATCTCCGTTGAAACAACAAATCCTTATGTTACAGTTGTCTTTTTCTCAATTATATACCCTTGTTCTAGAGCATCTTGTGCTAAAGGGAGCACTTCTCGTTCTCGGAGTCACAAATCGTTTGTTAATCTTACTTCTGCACTGTAAAAACTGATTGGTTAAATTAACCAAAAAAAAAAAGTCATTCTGAATGAGTCTGAGAGAACCAGTTAAAAATTGGTCATTTCAACCAATTGATATTATGGTCGAAATGACCAAAAATTAAAAGGTTAAAACAACCAATAGGTAATTGTTGTTCTGACCAATTAAATGGTGGTTGTTTTAACCACGTTACCTTGGTTACAGTAACCAATATGAATTGGTTAGTACCAATATATAATGGTTGTTTAAACCAATAAAACATTGGTCACTGTAACTATTAAATATTGGTCACTGTAACTATTAAATATTGGTCACTAACTATTAAATATTGGTTAATTTAACCAATATTCTTGCTATAGTAACCAATATCAATTTTAAGTTGGTAAACATTTAAATCATGGTAGTTTCAACCAATTTGGATATTGGTCAAATTGGATTAATCAACCTCAATGTACTGTTAACTACGAGCTATCATGCAAATAGACTACAAAGTACTTTATGACAAAAACAATGTATTGCAGTATTGAATAATCTAGGTTTCCTTCAACAAAATTCTAAACACATGTATACTAGCAGACTAGCTTAATACTTAAAAAGGTAAATAACAATTTTGAAAGACTTAAATTTGATGTCAAGTATTCCTTCAGTGATGAGGGATAAGAAATGTATCTCCTTCAATGTCCCAGTTGACAACAATTTAGGGGAAGAACATTGCTACACTTTCAAACCAATATCTTCTTCGTTATCATCCTAAAATTAAAAAAATATGATTTAGTATGCAAGGAAGATTGATTCTACACAGTGAACAGTTTATAGGGTAACCATGCAGGTAATTGATAAGAGATGGTGCATAATGCAACTCTGGTTTAGAGTGAACGTTTTCTATTGCACACTGGGGTTACCACCACTCTTTTACATACTGTATCTCTTAAAGTGCCTATACAGCCCTTTTGTGTTTTAGTTGTCTGTATAGAGAATGAAAAAGTAGCTGATAAATTAATTTACAGTTTTTTATTTGGACTTTCCGTTTGGAAGATATCACTCTTTATACATTGCTATTTATATAAAAAAGCCGCAAATTAGAAAGGCCTGGAACGAGCCACACTGTGACGTCATTTAAGAGACGAATGTGTGTTTTGCCTTGGGGAACTTGTAAACACTGTATTAAACACACTGCAAGATCTCTATGTGATATTCATATTTACTGTCTGCGTATCGTTCAAGTAAGGAATCGTGCAAGTAAAGTATCGTTCAAGTAAATAATACGATGGACAGATATTTTTCTTTAAAATTCGCGTCATTAGAACATCCATACACTGCGTATCTGTCTGGCATGATTGAATAGTTCAACATAAACGATAAATTTTATAGTATAATCTGGGAATCGAGCTCGTTTGTCTACAAAGCTGGGAAGATCCTGGACTCATCTCTTAAATGACGTCACAATCTAGTTTCCAGACTCCAGAATTGGCAGAAATACGTTTTCGGTTTTTAATCGGAATTTGCTTACATTTCTTAATTTGGATGCAAAATATCTTCTAAACGAAAAGTCCAAATCAAAAACTGTAAAATAACTTATCAGCTATTTTTTGATCCTCCATACAGATAACTAAAAACGAAAGGGTTGTATAGGCACTTTAAGAAGAAGATGAACTCTAATGGGGTCAACACATAGAGTGGGTGTCTCCCCACTTAAAAGTGTAAACAAATGGGGTTGCCACTAATTTATTGTGGGTATCTCTCCAAGAATAAAATAAAGTTAAGAGAGAAGTTACACATATTAGTTAAATTCAGAGAAGTAGTGCTGTAAATTCATAATTAGCATTTTTAGCATATTTTATGACTCAGAAATTTGACTTGGACTTAACTCGGACTCAGAATTGACTCGGTCAACCGACAAACTCCGTAGCCATGACATGCAAGCGTACACACATGACATGATAATGTCCCATGAAATTTGTGAATCAACCATGTGAATTGTTTATTGCTTGAATATTATTAATAACTGGTGTGATTGGTATATGAACACAAATGAAATGTAATATTTCTGCACAATGGTGACACATTGCCTAACTTGCATGGTATCATTCAAATATACATACATGAAGTTGCTGGCAATAAAGTTCTGGAGTTAAGCAGTTCACAGGATCAAATGGAAAGATTGTACTGTCACTACTTCCCTCATCCTCCATCAGTGAGGTTGTTGTTGAAGGTGGTATGGAAGATAATTATGCAGGTACGGTGGTAGGCGAAGATGGAATAAGTGACGGTGCCACTGATTTGGGTGTAGAATTCATCTCATCTGTGAGAAAGGTGTTTCCTTGACAGTCTGTGAAACAAAAATTATACATTAGTATCTAGAGCTCAGTGTGGTTATGTAAATGGTTACAATACCAATACACCACCCAACTTTATTAGAAAGCACTTTGCTGCAACTCATGTGAGTTACAGCAAAGTGCTTTCTAATAAAGTTGGGTGGTGTATTGATATTTTTGTAGGTTATTCATGTTATGTAGCTGATACCAGTACGGTGGTATTAGTTTCGATGCTATACCGATATTTAAGAAATAGAAAACGTTTTCAATAGAAAACATGTTTACATACAGTTACAGGCGCGGATTTAGAAGTTAGTCGCATAAATTAGACACTTCATGAACAACCCTATTGGTTATGCTTTTCTTAAGAATAATTCAGAACAAAAACCTATCCAATAGGATTGTTATTCACAGGTATTTTGAATTGCAAATTCTAAATCTAATTTATGCGACTAACTTCTAAATCCGCGCCTGTACAGTTATATAAACACGAGTGGAAGTTTGGGAGAACGAGAAATCATAGTGGGAACACGAGCCCGTAGGGCGAGTGTTTCCACGAGATTTTGAGTTCTCCCAAACTTCTACGATTGTTTATATAACGTATGGGAACACGGATAAAAATGTTTTCTATTTCTTTTATAAAATAACCCGTAGAAAGCAAATAAAATGTACAAATATCTTTTTTATCAACATGTAAATTCTCCTTACTGCGTATGATGGCGCCGTGATGTCTAATTGATGGCGTACGATGGCTAATTGATGGCGTATGATGGCTAATTGATGGCGTAGGATGGCTAATTGATGGCGTATGATGGCTAATTGATGGCGTATCACGATGGCGTAATCCATCCATGTTATATAGCCTGATATAAACACGGTAACTGACCAATCACAGCGTGCGTAAGACACAACTTATTTTATAAAGCATTGTTGCACTAGTATGCTGGTAAGATAAACTAGTATTTATCTTACGATTATGATTTCCATCCCGGAAAGTCTCTTGCTATGATATTAAGGGTGTCATTGAATTATAAAAGTAAAACATTTAAAACAGTCCTGTTTCATTTTACCTGGGAAGGTTCTTTAAAAGCAGCCATTCCGGCCTCTCCGTAAGTGGATTATTTTAACCCTTTATCCCATAGCTTAACTCATCTCTTGTCATCTCCAACAGTTCAAAATCTATAAACTGAAAAAAACACAGAAAAATACTTATTAATGGCATATACCTGTCATTCAACTATAAGGACATCCTGAGTGTCAACATGAATAGTAAAAAGACCAAAGTCCTTTTACAATCAATGATGTCAAGGACGAAAGCTCAGCTAATAAAATGGGTGAAGTTTCATATAAATCCCAAAATGATGTCACACACATGTAGACTATGGGTAGTATAATTCAAAACTAAAATCAGCTGTTATTTCTAAAATAAAGCATTATGGTAAGAGTTAGGGTTAGTATTCGATGTAGGGTTAAGATTTGGGTTAAGTTTGGGGTTAGGACTATGTTGATGGTGTATCTGCAAACTTTCTTTAATATTAGAAAACTGTTATTTAACAAATATCTGAAAAATGCAGTTATTTATCAAAATACAAACTGTATAAATATATTTTGAAACATCCACCCTGCTACTTGAGTAGTCAGTAGTATTATACAGTATATCCATCAACCTCCGTCTAGTGGTCCACATTTTGGACCACATGGTAAAAGAACTTGCAGCTAAATACAGGAATCATACATCCACTTATCAGTATTAGAGCTATTAGGGTTATTTTTGAGGTTTCCTGTACTTAAACAGGCTTTCGAAACGAAACAACAATTTGCCTAACGAGGTGGATAATAATAACCGACCCCAAAACAACAAAGATCCTAACCAACCCCAACCCCAACCCCTGCATTTAGGTTAGGGTTAGAAAACTCGTTAGGCGAGGTTAGGATATTTGTTGTTTTGGGGTCGGTTATTATTATCCACCTCGTAGTAATAGGCAAATAGTTGTTTCGTTTCGCAAACCTGTTTAAGTACAGGAAACCTCAAAAATAACCCTAATATTGATAATACTAATATACTAACTGTAATTACTATAACCTATAAATCACTACCACATATATTGAGGACTTGGTGTAATCTACTATAAAGTGGTGTGCGATTCCTGTATTTAGCCGCAGTGTGTAAAAGAAGATGTGACGAGAGACAGGAATGGCTCCATATTGGTCAATAAAAAGGCTTTTTTGCTCGAAATGTGGAGAGAGAACTGTAACCAACCCCAAAACAACAAAGGTCCTAACCCTAACCCCCACCTAACAAGTTTTCTAACCCTAACCCGCCTAACGAAGTTTCTAACACTAACCCCCGGCTGTATTGTATTGACGAATAAGGAGTCGGAGCCATTCCTGCCTCTAGCCGAAATTTGTAAAAGAAGCAGCCGCCATCTTGAAAATTGGCTAGTCAATACGCAAATTATGGAAATAAAGCACAATTATAAACATATTTTGTTGATTTAATCAAACAAATTACGAGGGGTAATCTTACCAGATTCTTTGGGTACAAACGAAAGTGATATTTAAATACTTTCTAGCTTTTAAATTGGCAAGGACAAAAAATAAACGACACATCGTCTTACCTCTTCTTCCTCTAGACACTTAGCGTTTATTCACGAACGCCTCTTAGACAAAGCCTCGAACAACTCAGAACCAAATACCTAAACAGTAAATAAAAGCTAACGTTATTAATACAAGTAAATGTATTTAAGATAAGGTAGATTGTAAGTTACGATAATAGATCTCTATTGAACTACTTCGCAACATAAATAATTTTCTTCTTCAAAAACGTCTGCGTAGAATTAATTTTCCACGATATAAAGTTCAATAACATCAATTACTATTGCATGCATTACTGTAAGTAAGATAATTACCGTAGATACATCCATTCCTTGAAACAAACTTGCCAAACGTCGAACACGAACCCTTCTTTATAAAACGAACAATGATGCGACTGTCCAGTGAAAATGAATTCAAATCAAATCACGCGCTCTTGTCGACTATCACGTGTCTGACGTCACAAAAGACAAAATTCGACCAAAGCGACTCATGACCCCACTTGGCATGACAAAAATTTATATTTATACATAGCAAGCGACAAAATAATTAAGGAAAATAAGTGCTGGACGAGCAATAAATCTCATGATACCAATAAATAATCATCATTGTTTTTAAAATCAGAAAAAGTATTTCAGACGTATAACAACACTACCCTGCCCTACCCCTACTAAGTAAGAATTTTCGTTGAAACGCGGAAATAAACATAGTCCCAAATACCGGATTATTTGTAATTTTGTGGCCTCCTTTGCCACAATGCTTTTAAACAATGCTTTTGGACAATTGGACCAGAAAAGTACTGTATTTTGTCGATCCAGCATGACTGTTTACCGGTGCAACGTATCTGTTGGATTTCTGGCTATTTTCTGTCTATCATCTCGGTCGCAATCATAGGAATTAAATGGGAATAATGACCCAAATTTTCATCTTTGTGGATATATTATAAATGGTACACGTTGTCAACAAACACGCTGATCTCTTCAATATTAACGAACATGCCGTTCCAGATACAGACGGACAATGATATAGAAGAGGGCTTGGATTTGGCACGCAATGCAGCGAGATGGTAATGCACTAATGCCTGCATCTGTGGTGATCACCAATACTTTGCTGTATTTAAAACAAGAAATGGCCAGATCAAGACTCAAGTGCAACCTGTATTCTCAAATTCAAAGAGGACACAAACTGTTGTTAATTCATTTGTGAACAACACTATACATATTTTGCAGAATAGCATGATTAGACTTTGACACTGAATTCCAGGACTCGGCGAATTATTCGAAGTATTGTAGATGAATCATTCCACAATCTTGAAAAAGAACGCCAGCAACACAACTATTACGTATAGAGAACTGTCCTAGTGGTGAGTATTTTGTTGAAGTTTTTCATGAATTTACAGTAAGGAGTTGAAGATATAGATATTGTAGTTTGACTGTATCAAATATATAGATATTTAATTTATATGTAGATAATTTAAATAGTTTACAATATAAACTTGATATATAATCATGTTTTTTGAAAATAATGGGTTGTATACAAGTCCAGCATATGCAGCTATACCTATATTTACAACTTCATAATTTAGATATCACTTTGGTAACTGTAAATACCATGATGATTGGAAGAACTAATATTCTTATGGGCAACCCAAAGGGTAGCCCCCCCCCCCCCCCCCCCCCCCCCCCCCCCCCCCCCCCCCTCACACACACACACACACACACAGTCATTTTTAGGGGGAGGCTAAACCTGTCCTTTAGCTTCCCCCTAAAAACAAGTGCGGGAAGGCTAAAAATAACACAATGTCGTTTGGCCTCATTGAACCATGTGAACTTGCATTGAACGTGGTCAAGTCGAAGGTATGTCAAAGGTGCTGCAGGCTGCCACTATATATACAACCATGTCTGACCACAGAGCACAGTTGAGATCTAAGTGTTGATTTTACTGTCAGCGAGGAAAACCAGAGACCCAAGAGGAAAACCCTCAAAACACAGGAGAGATAAATTAACTCTACTCACACGACTTCCAAGCTTACGAATCAACACAAGGTTATTTCCCAGATAGTCACCCATGCAGATACTAACCCCATCCGACCAGCTTGACTTAGCGGTGAATGACAGTGCCCTAACAAGACACACAACCCGTGCCTTTTTGCATTTGCCTAGTACAGTGTTACCCAGGACGTCATCTGAGCTTTCAAACATTTGCGAGCTGAGTTGATATCGGAAGCAACACAGAATGAAAGCACAGCATTAATTTTGTGTGCACCTATAGTAGTTGCATGGTTATCTGAAAATGCTTTTAATTGTTTTAAATTCTCTTTCATGTGTAGGTTATGAATCCTCATGCCGTGGCAATGACCTGTTGTAGAATGTGTCAAGTACTGTACATACCTGTACAGTATAACCTGTGCTTGAGCAAGTTCAAATAAATAAATACGGTAATAATTGTGTTTCTTGTTTTCAAGCCTTAGTATTCAGCCAATGAACCTAATTATAAGTTGTTATGGAAATATGTCTTGCCACATTTTTATAGAATTAAATTAACTACATAAAATTAAGTAGGAAAGTGTATTTAATACTGGTTAAAATAATTTGCTTGGCTGGTGAAAAGGACAAAATATGTATATTACGAAGTGATTTAATTTGGTGCTTTGAAGTTACTTTATTGAAAACATTCAAGTTTATATAAACACTTGTAAATGCATTGAATCTTTATATTCTTGGACCATACATGTATATATATTTGCTTGCCAATTGGGTCAATGTAGGTTACTTGACCTGTTCAGTACAGGACTTCTTCCCCGGACAAGCAAAATCATCTCGCATTTGCTAGAGTACAATTCTAAAAGGTTCCTACAGTAGTGAAAGGGTTAATTAAGAAGAAAATAGTGATGCTACCTGTCAAATGTTTTCCATTTACCTTTAAAATTAGGCTACAATATGTTGCATGTTTGACAACCATGAACATTTCTCATTTTTTCTTAACTATTTATGGTGCTTTCTATTATACTTTGGGCAATGTAAGACCAAAAATGAGATCTCCAGTAAATGTTATACAACTGCTTGCATTGGCTACTAGTGATCACATCAAACAGTATGGTGTTGAACCATGGTCCTGGAAAGGTTTCTACAGGATCTTTCAGAATTGGAACAATTCAGTTGTATTATATGCCCTGAAACTAATCTTTCTAAAATGAAAACATTATATCCAAATTATAAGTGTATTACAGTAGTACTAATTTCAAGTTCCCTATACAATATTAATTATGTCTTGTCATATGGAGTGTGAAACCAACTACACAGCATGGCGAGCTTGGCAGTTTAACTGGAAATTGGAAATTGAGTCTATTTTTTGGTCACAATTCCCTGATTAATGAAATCTGATTTTCTCCTTTGATTTATATGGCAATGTTGCAATTGTTTCACAGTTGAATTTGACTTTTAACACACATCCAATTCATGTGAAACCAGATCAAAATTATTTACGAAAAGTGACAAAAGTAATTTAAAAACAATTTTTAAATGGTTATAGCCAAATCCATTTGGTTACAACCAAATATAAATGGTTACGTGAATAACCAAATTTAAATGTTTTATTTGGTTACAACCAAATTTAAAAAGTTACAACCAAATTTAAATGGTTACTTGACTAACCATTTCAAACTGGTTACAACTAAATTAAATTGGTTACTTTAAATGTGACTTCATTGCAACCATTTGACAATTGGTGAACTGACCAATTTTTATTGGTCATAACCAATTCTGTTTGGTTGTAAGAGTTACAACTTCAGTGTGGACTAAAAATTATTGGTTAGTATAACCAATTTATTCTGGTTACAACCAATTTATTTGGTTGGTTAACCTCTTGGAATTGGTTGCAACCAATTAAAAAGGTTATTTTAACCAATCAGTTTTTACAGTGTGTGTTTGACTATACGTTCAGATTTTGAACCATGCTTGTGATTTGACAGGTTTTACAATTTTTACTAAATGACCAGTAATAAGTGAGACATACACTGTAAAGTCTGAACCTAATAAAAAATAAGTGAGATTCTCAATCAATTTGACCAGAGCCTCTTCCCTCCCTCTTCCCTTTAAATACAAAAGACTCTGACTTACCTTTGCTGGCGCAACGTTATTATCTTCGTCTGTGTGTTCATAAATATTGTTTAAGCTGTCAGTCTGCACAAGGATGAAGTAGTTTCCATAGATGGCATGTGGGACAAAAATGCTGGTGGTGACATTGTATTGCGCTCGTGGCAGCAAACCATTAGTTCTCTTTACCGTTGCAAGTTTTACATTGCAATCGCCTAAAAGTAAAATAACAATAATTTATACATTTACTTCTCAATACTTGTTACAATTTAAATTACTTCCATGGAATTTTATAATCATGCAGTGTTTTTATGACTGCTTTTTCTGAAACAGTTATTGTTTTCTGACTTGTTGACTTTTTGTTGTGACAGCTACTATTTCGAAAACCTTCAATTATTCCTATCCATCATTCCATTTATTCCTTGTACACCGTATTTCATTCACTGAACTACTCTATCGCAACTATTCAATAACTCACTTCGTTCTAGAGATATTAAGATATGTAAATTATCATATATTTGACACCACACAGACTTATTCAATTGGACTGTATCTCTTTGGGATTATGCAACGAAATCATTTGCAACCTTGCTATCAACTGCGCATGTACGTGTGTGACCGCACGACGCTGAACGTGTGAAGTCTCAAGTGATTCATTTTGATAATCCCGAAGATATACAGTGACGTAATAGACATGATAATTTTCATATCAAGCCAATTTTAATATCTCAAGAACGTGAAGATATGGATAAGTGAGAAGTTTTTATAATTTCATGAGTTCTTTCTAGAGTTTATTTCCATCCATATGCACTTCAAAGCACACACTTCAAACTTCCTTGATATTATCTATTACGCCCGGCTAAAATAAGCTTCCCTCCCTTAAGTCCCAGAAAAAAGTGCAACAGGCTGTACGTTATATTTTATAAGTTTGATATTCGTGTATGGTTCCCTTTACATGACAACATACTGAGAGGTAAACATATAATTAAGAACCTACTTAGAGATGTATTTGTGCACCAGAAAGCCGTGTCATACCAAGAATCTCCTCTAGTTGCCCCAACGCCGACATTTTTTACAGTCCACTGTATTGAAATAGTAACACCTATATTTAACAATATAGATTATACAAAGTAAAACCAGTAGTATTCAAACCACGAATGTATAGGGTTGGGCGTTGCTCGCTTTTATCTCGGTAGTTCATGTCGACACTAGAAGATACCGTTAACCTTTTTCTAATAATGGGCTAAAGTTGAATCCGTTAACACCACTATTGTATGTACCAAATTATGATCTGGTATATGATTATACCAAAAAAATTGATTGTATTTCGTGTCCTATACATGCATGCTCAAGATAGCTTACTAGGAGATTTTCGCAGTGTTATAATCTTTTGGGAAAACCCGACCCTAATTTCAATTCTAGAATAGCGTAGCATCTGGCTGCTATTAATAGCTCAAATTGCGGACAAACAAACCAAATTTGGCTCACAAATCATTACAAATGAGCTATTTTCTTTTGTTATGGTCGACGCACGAATTATGCGTAAAAGCGAACAAAGATGGATACTGACGTCATCTCGACGGAGTGCTATTGCTAACGTACTAATGCATAATTATATACATTTTAGAAAAAAGAAGATGCCTATATCTAATTGATCTGGCGAATTATTTTTTCCCTCGAAGTATCAAAAAGTTCCTTTTGTATTGTCGGCCGAAATCCGGAACACTGTAATGGCCATGGACCACATGCATTTTGACGGTAGCATATACAATGCCCGAGCGAGAATGATATATTCACCATACCTGAAAATGTTGATTCTGGAGTGACTATTTCCAAGATTTGAAGGTCTGGTGGTGGTGTTAATTTAATAGACAATGGACCAATACTTGCACCAATGTTATTCATACGGTTAATGTCGGTAACATAGTGGTAAATGTCTGTTTCTACGAAAACATAGCGGTTACCCAAATCATTCTCTTTCAACAAGAGAGTTGTTTTTGACGAGTACCAATCGTCAGGATCAAGAAAGGAACGCTGTAGCTTTGTTTCGGATAAAGTCGCACGAGAACGACTTGGAAACCTCGAAATGTATACAGCGTCGTACCAAATTTTGCCTCCCGTCGAAATGTTACCACTGTTCTTTACCCTCCAGGAAACATCAAATGCGTTTCCAGAAAACGCATACGCTGGAACGAGAACAGCAATGACTGCAAGATCAGGAAATGATATTGTTTTGAAACCCCAAATAGGACTTGGAATTAGTTGGCCTGTTCCAAGATCGTATTCAATCTGCCATAGGATACGGCTTCCTGATTTGTATGGTTTTCCAGGAGAGTATTTCCTGTAGTTCTCAATAGAGGTTGGAGTCACTGGTTTTGATCTTCCGTAATACCATATATAAACCCGGTATGAAAGTGCACCGGGATATTGTGGCCACCGGAGGACTTTATTCAGACCCACATTTAGCTCTTTATTTTGCGGAGTCTCTGGATCCTGAAATGGCAATATCTCAATAGTTTGTATTGCCGTGGCTATTCCGCCACATTCGTCAAGTACCGTCCATGTTCGCGTAAACGTGAAGCCGCAATGGTCAACAACATTGGAGTCCTGGAACGTTACTTTGAATGTCCTATTGCAAGGATGTGATACCTTTATTATCTGGCGGAAATCCTGGACATCGCCACTGATCTCCTTAGTACTTCCACAAGGTACCACGGTGTTTGGTTGATAAGTTATTTCAGGAGGTCGTGTTGAGATGAAGGTTATAAACTGGATCATTACAGCATTGTTACCGGCCTCATCAACGAGGGTCCACTTTCGTTTTACTGAGCAACCAGAACTACTTTCGTCTTTATAAGCTAAATTCGGTGAAGGATCGTGATTATCAGAAATTGTTGGGTAGCCTGTTACGGATGGGTCATAAATGCTCCCACACGAGAGGGATCGGTTTCCAAGTTGTCCGATGACAGGCGGTGTTCGATCTATATCAAGTGATAAAAATTGTAACAACGAATGTTAACAAATATTGATCAATTGTAACATGGTACCCACTATTTCATCTTCACCCCTGAAGAGATGATAAGTACGTAGTATTTGTATATACAAAACGGCGAGAAGAGCAAATATAAAAGGTTGGTGTACTGCCAAAATAATGTGTATAGGAAGACTAACTTTCCAGCGAAGGCCCTTCGTCAGGCCTCCTACACTCTTTCTAGTATCTAGTGTATAGAAATAGAGATATTCTATTTCTATACACTAGCTATGTTGCACAACACTTTTACAGTATATCACTCCTGAAGAGCTAGTACGTCTGTTCATGAATGATCACAATGAGAAGAAGTAAATTCGTATATACCGATGACATTCAGTGAATACTAGGCACGCGGAGCAGATGTACACCAAAACGGGTCATAGATAATTTAGCTACAGTGGTGTTAAGATTAGGAGTCCTAGTCTTATTAGTTTTAAGAAACTTGTAGTGGTGTCTTCATTTTAAATTTTATTCTATAAATTGTAAATTATTTTGTAAATTATTTCGATTATATATGGTATTTAAACTAGTATTAGAGGACCACCCAACGAACATAATGTTATCTTGGCGATACCTACTGTATCCATAGTTACTGTATTGTTATTATTTTCATTATTATTATTATTATTATTGCTGCCTCCCCTCAGGGAGGCAGCACACTATTCTTGACACTTCTTCGGTTTCTGTGCGTAACTCGTGCTCAGTCTCTTTGCCGAGCAATGTATAGCCGACGAATATTTCGATTTGTTCGAGTTTGTCTGGACGCACTTTCCGGGGGGCACGGGGGGACTTACTAGGGAAACCAGGGGAAACTGCGCATGTTCCAGAATAACGAGGAATAACCAGTTATTATATATTATTTCGTAATTATTTACTGGGAATCGAATAGTTGACACTAAAATCGACTCCGCTGTTTTGTCTGTTTTCGCTTGCTTATATGAACTGCCAAAATTCGAGAGTATTTGAGAGCCTGTGGACAAGAATACCGATTACACGATATTTCGATAACATACGCAATCGCTGTAGGTGCATTCGACGCATGTGGACCAGCAAATGGTGAATGAAGATTGGTTTGCAAACATAAAATTATGCTGTAACGAATTATGAAAATACAGCGTCTAAATTGAAGGTTAACATCAATGTTTTTGACAACGGTGATCCCGCATTTCCCGTTCGTTAGTTCGATTTGAAATATGACCACTCGTCCGCTAGATGAGTCAGCCGCAAATATTACAAACGTGAAGTTCGATTTGGCAAACGTGTCGCTTGAATGGAAAATTTATAGTCGCGAGGCTTGCTCGTTTCAAGTAAATGTTTTTCGAATTAGATAGTATGGCGTTCAAATGGTCACATTGAATTTTGACATTATATAAAACGCGCCATTATTTTAATATTACAAAGGCTAAGCTATATGATCGCCTTTATACGTGGTTTATATTTTACATTCTATTTATTTGATCCTCCACGCTGAAAATTTCTAGCATCATTCTGCTGGCCTAATCCTGAACACTTCTACAGGCAACCTCCTACCCACTGACCCTGTGTCAGTCGCGAGGCAGCATTTCACTTCTGATAAGAACTCCTAGTTATTATTATTATTATTATTATTATATGTAATAGATAAAATACGAGCGGCATATATATATATCTGTAAAGGCATTTACAATTGTAAATCCCATACAGATCTGACGCGAGTATTTGTACTTGTATCGTACTTGTGAAATCATGAAACAATGAACGATGCTATAGGTTTAATTAGTATTCATAACTTTGTTTAAAGATCGTCCTAACCAGTATTCAATCTTTATTGAGCTTTGCAAAGCTATACATGTAACCAAAATACCACGCTGTGATTGTGGCTTAGCGTCATTAATTATTCATGAATTTCACAATTATTATTATTATTATTTATTGTGAAAAAGCTTATGCTGGTACAACCTGCCATCTACAATACTTTTCGTAGTATTGTAGGTATCTATCTATCTATTTATTTAGGGGTTCAATATCGAAATGTTTAGCAACACGTTATACGCAATTACACCCCTCGCCCGCTTACTGTCTGAAACTTTTATAGCGCAGTTGCTAATTTACTGCTGTAATACAATACTGCTGTTCTTTTGCTTGAATCAGGTAATAACTCATTTATCTGGGAAACTGAATAGATTTGCAGTGGACAATATCTTTGAGTGCTTTGTGTTGTTTGAATTGAATTATTCCATAGGACATCAAACTAAATATCGAAACCTTTTTAAATTTTTGGGTGCAGTACCTGCACTGAACAGAATAGTGGGGAAGTTCATGGTTTCTACCATCAATCACTAAAAAATAAATTATAGTACTTGTCTCACACTATTAATGATTCATGAAATAATCAACTCAGCAGTTAGTGTAAAAAGACACCAAAGGCTGTTAAAGAATGAAGGAAGAAAGTGCATGCCTGCCTTGAGATTTGAACGATAAAGATGATATAGTGCAAATGTATAGGAGTCAATTTTGTTTTTAATAAGACATATTAGGGATTCTACCATGCATGTATTATAGCTATCCTGTATTAATTTTATTGTATTATTCTTATTATTTTTATTTTTATTATTATTAATAATGCCTAAATTTCCCCAATCCCAGAGTATTATCAGACTATGTTCCAATACCGGTTCCAATAAATCCGATGAACATCTTATTCTCGTGGAAAACTTCTATTGCTTTCATAATATTAAATGTACATATAACCTATATTCAGCATGACATGTCTCCTCAGTCTTTTTTAATGTAGTGTTTTTTGGTTTATTCCCCTCCCCCATTTCAATATTGATTTCTACACAGAAAGTTGAACCAAAGCGGTTTCTTGCAATTAGGAACAGCATTACACAGGTGGCGGGGGATTTTTCCTGCTAAAGTGGTAAACATATCTAATTCAAGTGTGGAGTAAACACAGCTTGGTTTATATACATACAATATATATATATATATATATATATATATATATATATATATATATATATATATATATATATATATATATATTATATATATATATATATATATATATATATATATATTATATATATATATATATATATATATATATATATATATATATATTATATATATATATATATATATATATACTGTTATTTTCAAGGAGTTAAAGTAACTCCCCTGTTACCCCATTTAGGTGGAGTTAAAAAATAACTCAACTATTGGGAGTTCAAATAACTCCCAATAGTGCAGCAATTTGTAATTTTAACTCCTTGAAAATAACACTTAAAAATATACTCCCTTTTGGGATATCGTTGTCTGAGAAGATTTGTTAAAAATAGTCCCAGACGAGTCAAAATGCTATAGTTTCTTACTTTATATCAACTCGGACATACGATGCAGCGACAGGGAAAAACTAGTACTAAACACGGAAATATATTCAGGTTATCTGTAGATTACTGTAACTGCTGAGTTGGATTTGAAGTGTCCTTCGGTTCGAAGACGGCTTTGTCGGCGATCAGGGACAAGGACTATATGCTTCAAATTTTGCTTCAAAATTGTCTTCAGTGTTTTACTACCAATGAGATTCTAGAGAATCATAAGGAGGTTTGTATGGTGGTAAATGGTAAGCAAGCGATCAAGATGCCAGTCGAAGAAGACAGTACTCTTGAGTACGTAAATTACCACAAACAATTAGAGGTACCATTCGTAATATACGCAGACTTCGAGGCTATCACAGAGAAGGTCGACAACGTGACACCACTCACAGGATCGTACACTAGCGAGTACCAAAGACACACGGACTGTGGGTATGGATACAAAGTAGTGTGCTGTTACGATGATAAATATAGTAAACCAGTAGAGATGTTTCGAGGTCAGAAAGCGGTTAAGAAGTTCATGAAAAAGATGTTAGAGGAGGTTAAATACTGCAAGAAAGTTAGAAAGGAACATTTTAATAAGGACATGGTGATGACCATAGCTGATAAGGTTAACTTCAAGGAAGCGACTAAATGTCATATTTGCGATGGAAAATATAAACGTAGAGACGTGAGAGTTAGAGATCATTGTCATGTCACTGGTAAATATAGAGGTTCAGCACATCAGTTATGTAATAGGAACTATAGACTGACTGATAAGATACCTGTCATATTTCACAATCTAAGAGGATACGATAGTCACTTCATAATGCAAGAGATAGGTAAGATAGGTCAGAAAATCAACGTCATACCAAATAACATGGAGAAATATATGGCATTCATGTTAGGTAAACATCTAGTGTTTCTAGATAGTTTCCAATTCATGAGCTCTAGTCTAGCCAACCTAGTGAACAACCTACCAAAGGACTGTCTCAAGTACACGTCTGAACTATTTCAAGGTAAGGAGTTAGAGTTGGTGTCGCGAAAAGGTGTGTACCCATATGACTATATGGATAGTTTCGATAAGTTTAACGAACTTGAGTTGCCATCAAAGGAGAGTTTCTACAGCATCCTAAACGATGAGCATGTGTCAGACACAGACTATGAGCACGCTCAAGAAGTGTGGAAGACAATGGGTGTGGAGAATATGGGTGGATACCACGATTTGTACCTAAAGTCTGACGTATTACTACTGGCTGACGTGTTCGAGAACTTTAGAAGAACGTGTAAACAGTACTACCAATTAGATCCTTGTCATTACTTCACGTCACCTGGACTATCGTGGGACGCTGCTCTAAAGATGACAGGAGTGGAACTAACGTTGATGACTAACATTGATATGTTTCAGTTTATTGAGAAAGGAATGCGAGGTGGTGTCTCTTGTATAACACATAGATATAGTAAGGCTAATAACAAATATATGAAGGACTACGATAGTAGCAAGCCATCGAAATACATATTATATCTAGATGCTAATAACCTTTATGGTTGGGCTATGAGTCAGTATCTACCGACTGGTGGATTTGAGTGGGTTGAGGGTTTTGATATCAACAATTTATACAAGTATGGTAACGACTCAGACAAGGGGTTGATACTTGAGGTTGATTTAGAGTATCCAGAGGATTTGCATGATATGCATAACGACTATCCTTTAGCCCCTGAGAGGATGAAAGTGAGTAGTGACATGTTGTCAAACTATTGTAAGACAATCCAAGATAAGTTTAAGATATCTGTAGGAGAGGTTGCAAAACTTGTACCTAACCTAAACGACAAGACTAAGTACGTAGTTCATTATAGAAACCTACAATTATACAGGAGTTTGGGAATGAGTGTTAAGAAGGTACATAGAGTACTTCAATTCGATCAGTCACCATGGCTCAAGCAATATATCGACTTTAACACGGACAAGAGAACCCAAGCAAAGAATGACTTTGAGAAAGACTTTTTCAAACTTATGAATAATAGTGTGTTTGGAAAGACTATGGAGAATCTACGAAAGCGTGTGAATGTGGAGTTAGTGACAGACAAGGAAAAACTGAAGAAACTAACGTCAAAACCAACCTTTGTGAGCAGTAAAATATTTGACAATAACTTGGTAGCAGTTCACAAGATCAAAGAGACACTAACTCTAAATAGACCAGCATATGTGGGTATGTGTATTCTAGACCTGTCGAAGACATTGGTGTATGACTTCCACTACAATAACATCAAAAAGAAGTATGGCAACAGATCCAAACTACTATTCACAGACACGGATAGCCTAATGTATGAGATTGAGACGGATGATGTGTACAAATACATGTACGCTAACAAAGAAGTGTTCGACTTTAGTGGATATGACAAGTCATCTCCCTACTTCGACTCAACTAACAAGAAGGTCATTGGTAAAATGAAGGATGAGACATTTGGAGTCCCTGTCGTTGAGTATGTTGGTTTAAGGTCAAAAATGTATAGCTACGTGAAAGAGGATGGAAAAGGCGGGATGACTGCTAAAGGTATCAAGAAGAGTACCATTAGAAATAACATAAGACATGACAACTATAAAAGTGTCCTGACAAATGGTGAGCAAATGTCTCACATAATTAAAACTATTCGGAGCAAGAGCCACCGACTAGGAAGCTATGAAATAAATAAGATATCATTGAGCTGCTTTGACGACAAGCGATTTATACTACCAGACGGTGTGTCTAGCTATGCGTATGGGCGTTACGAAGTAGTTCAGAACTACTGTTTAAACTTCTCAAGTGTTTTCTAGTATTGATGTGCTTATATTTAGAGGTCACATGGTATGACCGATCGCACGTCTCACACACCCACTTATGAGTTCTCATCCACTCTTTGGTTTGCGCTTTGGCTGCTATTAAAGCTTCTTCTTTGGTTTGGTAAATTCTAGGTCTTGCCATTATATATTACTATATGTTTTATTTATCCACTCGTTGTAGTATAGGTCTCCTCTCCCATCCCAACCTAGATCCTTGTATACTACACTATACAGGTTGTGCTCGAATCGCGTCTTGACCTTACCAGGTTTGAGGTCGTTAAGACTACCTCTCAACTCCACACCTTTTCTAGAGCATATTCTTATGACATAGAAAATATATTTCGATATGTTCTTGACAATCAGTTTGTTTCTTTTAAGAGACCATATTATCTCTATAAAATCACTGACCACTATTGGTATGTCACTATCGTTAACTAGTCTTTTACTAGTCAACATTCTCTCTAACCACTTACTATAACTATGAGCCGATTTCTTGTACATCCAAATATTAGGTACGAAGTTCCTCACACGTCCATAGGTAGTCTCTCCACACTTGTTACAACTAAATACACCATCTTCGATTGGGGTTCTGTGGTTACTACACTCGTAACAGTATGTGGTGTCATACCACTTTTTTGGTGTCGCGTTCCTACTTCCGTTCTTGATCTCGTCTAATGTGTACCCTAACGTAGTACCACTCCACTTTTTTGATGTCTCAATCTCATCCAACGTGTACCCAGCGTGGAACATTCTCATTGTACGTTCGTCAACCATCTAAGTTAATATACTATATATGTATTCGGTGAAAGTATTTTTGGTGATTAGACAGTGTGGTTTCACTCTTAAATCTTCTATTACAGTACTCACACAGAACTCTAGAGTCTCTCATATATGTCTCTATGAAATGTATTATCTCATGTTGGTCTGAGGATAGTAACGTGTTGTACCCTTGTGATCTTAGTCTCCTTAATACCCTCATCTGGTTATTCCTAATAACCCCATTACCTTTCGGTGTTTTGAACTCTATAGCAAAACCATTGTATCTCTTATGTAGTTGCGGAACTATCAAATCTGGTTGTCCACCACTGTAACCCTTCTTCCATCCTTCTATTCTTTTAGTAGATGTGTCTTGGTACTCTCCAAACCCTGGGATGACTATTGTTGGGTGGTACTCTCTAATATATTTCACGATGTCGTAGGGTAAATCTGTCTCATTCATTATCGATAACTGGTTGCATTGTGTGTAAACACCTGTTTTTCTTATAGACGGTAGGACTTCTGTGAATACCCATTTTTGAAACTTTCTTGCTAATTCGAGTTTCGACGAGAAGACTAGAGCATAAACTCCTGGCTCCGATATAAGTATCGTGTTTGGTTGCATGTTTAAAGGGGGGTCTGATTCCGACCCCCCTTTAAACACCTCTTGTTTTACCTTATATTCGTCGTCGACATAGGCCCTAATAGCCCATTTAGTATTTTCGTACCCTAATGCCTTAGCGACTTCTTTTCCACAAAACCAGATATTGTCTCCATCCTTGATAGTCGTGACTGACTTATTCCCAAAACTGAAGTTTTTGACAAGGCTCGTCATATATAATATACTGTGTGTAATATTATAAGTGACTCTGACCAACATCCTGTTTTATTTCTATGCCTACACAACTCGTCGAAACAGGACCACCAGGTCCCGAATCGGGACCTCATATGTAAACGACCCTTCTATCGATCACAAACACACCACGAGTAGGGGGTCATACGTAGTGTCTTAATCATTTACTACTATTTACTCCTGGTTCTGATATATAGACTGTGTATGGTTGTGTGTTTAAAGGGGGCTATACAATAGCCTCCCTTTGTATCGCACTAAGTATCGTCATATATTTTATTATACCTTTTCACCATTCCATTGATTGGTGGGCATAAATCAGTCACAATATCATCCAACACTTTAACGTCTGAGAGAAGCATTGACTCATTGTAAGGAAGACCTCTAAGATACGATCTTAGTTGTGTCAGTATCTTTTTGTAGCTAGTGTGCGCAAACTTACAATGCTCCACTCTACTCGTCAGATTGGATTTAGCCAAGTAGCCTTGGATGACCACACCAGGACCACTAATACAAGCAATGATTAGAGGGTTAGCGGTTACCGACCCAGCTACAATCCCTACTGTTGTTAACCATATGCTAGTCATGTTTAACGATAGTCTAACTTTCTTCAACCTCTTGTATTTCCATTTGTAACAGGCTTCTAGTTTGTGGTAGTACGCGTACAAACGTTTGAGCTCTAGCACATCTTCCTCTGACATATCCTTTGATATGTGATTGAAAACAACAACTGACTTCTTCCTCATTAACTTACCCCATATTCCTCCATCATATCTTTACCAACTAATATTATGTCTCGGCTCGTCATGTAACCAGAGACAATCTTTACACCGTAGAACTCTATCATAGACGGGTACTTGTAGGGTGCTAGTAGTAGTTTTGGTCGATGAACTCCAAAGATCGTTACGTAAGGAGACCCTATCTTTTTGTGATTAGCTATGAAGTCTGAGTCTGTTGATCTTATGTTGTTCACCTTAACATAGGAGTTACCTATCCGCCAATGTATTGATATCATATGTCTCTTAGTGATGTCGATGTTATTTGGGATTGTACACGTGTACTCCTTTGCTGGATCGCCACCACCATATGATAATTTATTATTTTCACCTCCCTTGTACCCTATGTATTTGTCCCACGATCCATCATCGTTTGAGATAATCGCCTCCCAATCTTTCGTAGAAACCCTCATGGCTAACCTCACTACCACAAAAACGGATATGTCACAGTATTGCATACGTGGACAGTTAAATTGTACTCCAGCTTCAAACGGAATTGGAGTTAGTTCGGGGGATAGGAAGCTATGACCATTGTTAACACCAATAACAGGACCATACGTTGGATCATGTTGTACTAACATGTTTGTTTTATCTGTAATGGTTTTCACTTTATTTGTTCCATTATGGTATCCCACCATACTCATAGCATGCTTTGTGATTTTAAGTCAAATATAACGTTATAAGACTGCGTTCTAAAGTATTGCGACAAGTATACGGACAACACTTTTTTACTGATAGCATCCAAATCATCGACTGGATCTGCTACGTTTTTGATTGCTCCGAGCGCCATATCTATATCTCCAGACATCCTTCCACCGCTCACACTTAATTTAGGGTCACTGTCTAGATGTCTCTTCGCTCTTCTTAATATTTTGTCGCTCTCATAGTCTCTGTCCTCAAATCCATAACTTAGACTCATTATGCTATAACACATATTTGCTCACTAAATAGCCAGACACAGCTGAAACCCCTAAGACTAGCCACAACTCTGTGTTGTCTGGTGTCACCTTTGGTTTATCCAGATGCTCTTCCTGATGTGTCACGTTTGGTGTCAGACGATGCGTCACCTTTGGTTTATCAAGTGTCTCCAGATGCTCTCCACCTTCTTGGTGAACTTTCTTAACCTTCGTTTCTGTGTGGTTTAACCCACTATTTACCCCAAACTTCATACTCTGTGTAGCAGTCTTCAATAGGTTGTTGTACCCAGCGATTTTGTTCTTGAGTATTACCACGTTACTTGGCATTAACCACGTAGACGGTGATAGCGCAAGGTTTTGGACAACGTTAGTGTCTCTAATCGACTTGTTCATGTTGAGAATCCACGTTGACACGTCGTAGTTTATAACACTATCCTCCACCAACTTTCGGAACTCTTGTTGAGTCTCTAGACTGCCTGCAGAATCACCAACGACTGACACACGTGTTCTCGCTTGTGCACCAAGTGTGGAGTAAACAAAAGCTTCTATGGACTGATTTAGATATTGTCTCCCAATGTTGGTGAAACCATTCGACACCAGAGGAACGTATCGTTTATAGTCGTTCTTAACGTCGTTAATCGTGAAGACTCTCTCCTCACCTGTTGTACCATCAGCAAGAACCTTACCCTGGTAATAATGTTTTCTAGGAATCTTGTCTGTCTTACCATACAATTCTCCAGCGTCAAACTCTCTACTTATAGATCTCATACTCTCACCACCTTCCATCCTTCTGAGAAGTCTTCTAACAGTAAAGTACAGATGAAACCTCATCACACTCGTAATAACAGGGTGAACTTCTTGTGAGGGTGATAAGTGTTGTAACGACACTCCACAACAGAAACTTGCACAATATGTTGCAAACACAACCCTATAGTAGCTCTCGTTGTCGTCCCACTTTGACTTTGTATTTGACGTGGTGATTTGTAGTATTGGTAGCTTTGAGAAAAAGTAGTTCTTTTGATTAACGAATACTCTAAAGTTATTCACTGGGTAGTTCAACACGTTTTCCGTTGGATAGCCATCCCAAAGTCCCCAGTGGTTCTTACGACCTTTCGATAGTGCTTGGATAGTTCCACCAGATAGCCATATGTCTGGAAACTTGTCGTTGTGACCTTTTGGAGACTTGTTGTTGTGTAGCCAAATCCACATACTCTTGTCGTTTCTGAAGGTATCACTAGTTATGTTCGTGCTTATGATGTCGTTGTTTCTAAAATATATGTCAACGCCATTAACCTCACCATCTTGTGAGACAGTTGGATCGAACTCAAACTTGCTCAAAGTGATGTGAGGGTACTTTTTCACTAGATTCAGCTTAGCCACGCGTACGGCGTTAGCTATCTCTTTTTGGTTAACTATCATTGGTTTGTTTATCGTTTGATACTTAGTGTACTCCGGGTTACTCTTAAACCTACTTGAGTCTACCGAAACGTCACCAATATTAGTTTTCGTCACGAAGAATATATGTATATGCATATTGTCGTCAACGTCAAGAAAAAACCTATTCTTGTCAGCATAAGGATACTTTCTCTCGAACGCGTCCATCATAACATACCGTACGTTATATGAGAGTGGTAGTATTGATTAGTGGTTCAACGAAAACTATAGACCTACAAGAGTCAATTTTAGCAATAAACTCAGACCCTTACGTATTGGTAAATAAGGCAACTATCTTCTGGGACTACGTTAACGTAACCACAGCTGACAACAAGATAACTTATAACAGTAGTGACCACGTTTTTAGCACTGGGTACCACACCTTTAAAATGATCGCCGACGACTTGAAAGAGTTAGGAGACGTCAAGCTAGTAGCTAACAGACATGACTCGACGTGTACGATAACAACTGATCAACAAATAGAACTGTTTGAATTTGGACAACTTTTAGGATTTGACGAAAACACTACAATAGCCACCACAAAAACCAGTCCTAACGTTGTGAACGTTAACAGAGGACTGAGATACATACAAGTAACATCTAATATTGTGGACAGATCTAAGAACATAGTTAACGGTAGCAGGAGCGATTGTATCACAGTACTGCCATTAACTAGCACACAGACATTAAAGGGTTCTGTACAACATTTTGGTGTTGGGTCGAAAATCCCAATAAACAAAGGAGTCATCAACCAACTAGAGTTCAAGATAACAGATCAGGACGATAACAGTGTTAGCGTTGGTAAGGTGCTGCTAGATTTACACATCATGTAGTGTATATGGAGCAAGAACTAAGAGATATTTACTATAATCCATCAACTGGTTACCAGTCTGCTGAGAGACTGTACCAAAGAGCGTTGGAAGATGGACTAAGTGTTAGTAGGGTGAAGATAAAGGACTGGTTAAAATCTCAAGACACGTACACCAGGTACAAACCGATTGTTAGGAGACATAAGTTTAGACAAACATTTGTTGACTATCTAGGTGAGCAGATACAGATGGACTTGGTCGATATGGGTAAGTACAAGCATAAGAACAACGGGTACTACTGGATACTAACAGCCACTGAGATCCTTAGTAGGTATGCTTTCGCAATACCTGTCTACAGGAAAGACACGAAAAACATGACTAAGGCTGTCACAAAGTTACTAGAGAAGGCTAAGGTTAGATTTGGTGAGTATCCAAAGCTGGTTCAGTTTGACGACGGTAAGGAATTCTATAACGTTGGTGTGAAGGATCTATTGGATAAACACAATGTGAAGTACTTCAGCACGAACTCTGATAAAAAGGCAGCAGTCGTGGAACGGTTTAACAGAACACTCAAGACGTCTATGTGGAAGTACTTCTACAGTAAAGGAACGTATAAGTGGATAGACATTTTAGATCAGCTCGTTGAGAATTACAACAATACCAAACACAGTACTATTCTAATGAAACCTAAAGACGTTAGTAAGAAAAACGAAAATGAAGTATGGACGACATTGTTTGGACACCATTTCGGTGACTGCCCACTACCAAAGTTCAAAGTAGGTGAGACTGTCAGGATATCAAAGTACAAGAGCATATTCGCAAAGGGGTATGAGGCTAACTTCACCGAGGAGCTATTCAAAGTGTCAAAGGTTATGCGTGGTGACCCTACCGTGTACGAGATAGAGGACCATGAGGGGGAACTCATCATCGGTAAGTTTTATGAGGAAGAGTTGTCAGCTGTTGATAAAAAAGACGATGTATATAAAGTTGAGAAGATAGTGAAGAGAAAGAAGGTTAAGGGTAAAAAGATGGTTTAGTTAAGTGGCTTGGTTATGATAGTAAACACAACTCATGGATACCACAGATTGATATTCAAAACATTGAGTAGTATATAATGGCTGAAGGAGGGTTCGATGAAATCGAAATGCAAGATCGTAACGATTTTGAGAAGTATACGGACGAACAGTTAGAAAGCGAAGTCAACCGACTCAATGATATAGTCGAGGAATACGGGACAACACAAGAACTTAGTGGCATACATAGCAGAATCACCAGGGTGAAACAAGAGATAGAGACTAGAGTTATAGATCGCAGAGTACAAGACAGAATCAGACATGCGGAGACGTCGTTCGTAGACAATGACGACGGAACAGTGTTAATAACTAGTAAAGGAACCACCACTAATGCCCCAGCAGTAGTGTTTGCTGAACCGGTGACATATGGTGACGTCCACGACGAGAGTTTTAATTTAGCTTTCGAAGATGCTATCGAAATCGAAAGAAGACTGGGTGAACTAAACGAACTCAACAAAAAGTTGGTAAGAAATGGTATAAAAAGAACTGATCTAATAAATATAAAAATACGTAAATTGTATAACAAAAGACTCAGTAATGATGATATGTCATGGAATATAGTTAATAGGTCATACGTGACACCCTCAGGTTCTATTCTTTTCAAACCGATAAACGAAGGCGGTGAGTATTTGAAACCTAAACTAATTCTAAAACCTGGAAAAAATGGTTTGATCTACAGTAAAGACAGTAGAAGTAAAAGTGCGATTGAGCAGTTCAAGCAGTTAGTTGAACAAATCCCTGGCACCTCTACTAACGTTACAGGAAACACCACAACTGACGTTACAGAAAACGAAGACATCACAGTTTCAAGTGACTTCCCAGTAATTGAAACAGAAGTGAACTACGATAATGTATTTGGGTTAACAGAAAAAGAAAATAGTGAGCTACGAGGTGTCCTAAACCCAAACAACAGTGTCGATTCAGACACTAGATCACTATTTGTAAAAGAACAAGCCGATCATTTTCAGCGCGCTATTGACAAGACCGCAGACGATATGAATAGAGAGGAATATGGTTCCATAAAGAGGACAGAATTGTATGAGTGATTGACAGGTCTTGAGATAGCTAGGGGCCGAACCTTAAATCAAGTGGAACTCGAGTCTATTAGAGAACAACAAGAAGAGGACATCACTCGGTTACAAAAAATAAAGGAGTGGTTTAAAGAAAATTGGTTGGGTGCCTCAGCTATGGGAATAACCATAGCCTCTTTTATCACCACAATCATAATATCCGCTAGAAGTGTTGTCTTCAAAGGTGGTCAAGCACTTGGAAAATTAGGGAAAGCTATAGCTAATCTAGCCACAAAAGCTGGTCCTCTACTGGCTGGACTGCTAAACATGGTGGCGACTGTACTAAAGTGGGGAGCTGCAGGCATATCTTGGTTAGCGTCTAATTTATGGATCCTAGCGATAGCACTAGCTTGGTTCGTCTACGATCAGTACAAACAGAGGAAATAAAACATGTGTTATAATATAGTATGAACACTAACGAGAGAGAGTTGCTTCCTGGATATAGACGTCGCGGAATATCTTCTATCAAAGGCACAAGAACCGGTCACGTTGTAACGCTAAACCCCAACAAAGCCAATCCAGGGGAAGAGTTATACATCGACATCCCAAAAACAAAGGGTAACACTTGTTTGGTACCCTCTAGTCTCCATCTTCTATTCGACTTTAAGAGTTCGAACGTAAAATCATGGTTTCTTAACAACCTTTCTAGACTACTACTAGAGAGACTGGTGGTAAAACTAGCAGGTGAGACTGTGTACGACAACAGTGGTGAAAGCGTAATCGGTACGTATAAAGACCTCTGGAAATCTAGCAGTGAGCGAGACCAGATGGTCGAATATGGTATAGCAAACGAGAACCTTCGAAAGTTAATCTCAAAGGACGACAGTGGCGCAGCCAGTGGAGACACACAAAAAGTTAGTGATGGTCTGATGTTCTCCGTCCATGACACTAAACAAAAGATTCAAATCGACAAGATTCTAGAAGATCACGGTCTATACGCACCATACAACATGAACAACAATTTCAGGTACATAATCACACTCCCCAAAGCATCTGATATTATGGTGGCTCAATCTGGATCAGCTGTGGCTGGCTATACGTTAGAGAACCTCGAGTTAGAGTACGAAACTATCGAGAGTCAAGAGATTGCTGATGAAGTATCGTCTCTATACGCATCTGGTAGGTCTCTATCATACGAACACGTCACACTAATGAAGACTGTGGAGTGGGATAAAGGAATCACACTCGTGAATGAGAATATTAATCTACCGAGAAAATCGATGAAATCTGTCGTTTTACTCTTCACAAATAAAACAAGAACTGATAGTGAAGAGTTCATCTATCCAAACATAGAGTCAGTCAAACTCACCATAGAAGGCGTGCCAAATATGGTATACAGTCAAGGAATACCTAAATCAAGACTATGGGGAGAAGCAAAAAGACTATTCGGACAACTAAACTATGACCATATGACTGTCCAAAAGTTTTACAAAGACGGTTTCGCTTTGGTCGTTGACCTTAGGTCTATCGAAGACAATGATAAGGTTGCAACTGGAAAGAAGATTGTGAACACCCAGTCAGGAATACTGATGGAAATCACTAAAGAAGCCACAGCAGCGAACGTCATGTGTAGAATATTCGTGCTCTCCGACGGTCTCGTAAACCTCATCAACAATGATCTACAATCAATCCAGTACTAAACATATAGTATTCTATATGAAAACACCTTTCAACATGCTAATTGTTGGTATGACAGCCTGTGGTAAGACGTACTACCTCTTGGATATGATAGAGAAAGAGCATATGAATCACTTTGAGTATATCATTCTTATATGTCCAACATTTGAATGGAATAAAACGTACACAGAGTGGAAATACTTGAGAGACCCAAACTTCATAGCTATTCAGTGTGAGCAGGACAAGGTCGACGTAGTTCTTAAATATGTGACTGATATTTATAAAGGCACCAATTCATTAATAATATTAGACGATTGTGCTGGTGGGCAGGACGTTAAAAACAGAACAAGTGAACTAGTTAAACTAGCCTTTAGCGCTAGACACTACAACCTATCCACAATAGTCATAACACAACAACTAACCTCAATTAGTAAACCATATCGTGAGAACATCTCAAAGTTAGTAACATTCTACAACCCTAACAGAAACGATATGAAAATTATCGTAGACGATTATCTCAACGGAGTTGATAAAGTGGAAATTCAGAAAATAATAAGACAGTTGAAAGACAACGAGTACGCAAGATTGGAGATATTTCTAAGACACCCGTACTCGTACGAAATAGTTATTCCGCAAAAACAAAACACATCGTATAGCATAGGACATGCCAAAACGTAAGACAAAAAATACTGATACAATTGATGAACTAATTGAAGACATACAAGAAGCAGAACAGGAAGTGATTGATGAACCACAAATCGACACATCACAAGTTGACGACACTCCTCAAACTGATGTAGACAAGAAACGAGACGAACTAAGAAGACTCTCAGAGGACGGTGAGATAGACAAACCCATCGCTTATCTCAAAAAGGCCTCAGATAAAGTTATCAACAAGATCTACGAAGAATGGGAGGTAAAAAGAATGGAGAAAGCGAACGTGTTTCTCTGTGACCTTTTAATAAGCAAGTTCGCCCACGCGTTAGGAGGGTTCAACGCTATTGAATCACCTGAAAAGCTCGAAAAAGAGTTGATTACTGACCAGCTACTTAAAAGAGATGTAGAGAAGTTCATATCATACGTATCCCCCTACCTCCCTTGTTTAGGGTTGTTATCGGGTGGACTAACAACTAGTAAACACGTATTTAGCCATATGTCTAGAGGGGAAATCCCCGAGGGTGAACCCGCGAATGAAGGAGACAGTGCTATCTAATTACAATATTAGCGGAAGCGAGTCGAAGACGATGTATCACACTACTATGTTCTTAGGGGATTCCCCACTATTGCTCGTCAAGACGGAATGTGTGACAAACGACACAGCTGTGTCACTTTTTCCGGATACATTGTCTTAGATTACGTAACAAACGACACAGCTGTGTCACTCGCACGGATAAGTGTAATGGACTGGGAAAAGAAGTCCAACTCACGATTCGAACGCCCTTAGTGAGTGTGTACAACGCTTAACCCTGCGAGCCACCACACCCATAGCAAGTTATACACTCATTTTATAGTATTTAAGTGAATCAAATTTTGGTTGACGAACGTAGGTCCACACGGCTAAACCACACACTATTCCAAATCGTGTAGATTCCTAATGGATCTGACTTCTGGAAAACCGTCCTTGTATCGCCGTGTTCTACACTACTCTCCAGGGCTCCAGCGCTCATACACGGTAATGAGCGCTGGAGCCCTGGAGAGTAGCGTAGAACGTCAGGAATCAGTGGAGGAAAAGATAGCGAGACTCAACAAAGATTTGTTATTCACCTATCAGATTAGAAAGCTCAAACGACAACTTTTCGCTAAGAGTAGCTTAGAACGTAAGGAACTAGACGAGAGGTTTAAACATACTGTACTTGGGAAAAGGATGGCCAGTTGTAAAAGAGAGTTGCGGCTTCTACGTACTAATATTTGAAAAACTATTTCTGGAAACGCGTGATGGTTTTCGAGTTTAATTTATTTTTGTCTCATTTAACGAATTTTATTTTGTCTTCTTTAGAGAATTTCTCATTTTATTTCATTTAACGAAATTTATTTCGTATCGTTTTAGTAGTCTCGAAAGTGGGGTTAACAGCAAATTTTTCAATTTTAGTTGCGAAGCACGAAAAATTGAAAACTGTGCTGGTAGCCCCACTTTCGAGACTACTACGGATACTGCATCATAAAAACGAACGCTGTTCCAGAGTTTCACAGCACCCTCAACTCCGTCGAACCGAACATATCCTTTACCATTGAGCACGAAAACAACGGGACACTAGCATTTCTTGACACACTGACTTCGCGACGAAATGGTAAATGTCATATACAAGATACAATGCAAACAATGTTCGTGGACTTATATTGGAGAAACAGGACGATCGTTTGAAACCAGAAAGAAAGAGCATATCAGGAACGTTTAAAAACTATACACAAGCATCCAACATTGCAAATCATTCGTGGAAAAACGGACATAAAATAGATTTTGAAAATAGCCGTATAATTGACAAAGGGAATTATCGCATCAGAAAATCACTTGAATCTTGGCATACCGCTATTACTGAAAATGCTGACAATAACGCCAAATCTCTACCGGGCCAATATTCCATTCTTACGGACAAACACCGCAATTAATTTATGAATATATTACTAGTTGTCATTTTCTATTTCCGTTTTAAGTTATTCATAGTTATTTAAATATATTGTAACCACACTCTATTTTCCATTAACCTTGTTTCCATTGAAGATCACAGATTGGTGGTCGAAAGCTCGAAATAAAATATTTTTGATCAGAGAACGCCGTTTCATTATTCAGTTATGCCTTTACTGATCGCGCTTCATCCATATTTTTACTTATTCGCCAAGAGGCTCAGAAACAACAGCCATGAACTGTCGCACTTAGTCACCAATGATACATTCATCGCCTTTTCACGTTTCTTAAAACACAGAGCCCGATCTGTTCAAAACAATATAAATAACAGACACACCACAA